>CAMZMU010000064.1:10126659-10136659 GCA_947311845.1 Poa pratensis | reverse complement strand
ATTAAAGAAGAAAAGAAACTAATAGAAGTCGAAGACGCGGAATGATAGTGAATAGAGAGAAAGATTCTTCTGATTTTCTTGTTCCTGAAAATATTCTATCTATCTCCTAGACGCCGTAGAGAATTGAGAATTTTCATGTCTTTCAATTCTCGTACTCGTAATTGGAAAGTTACGGAAGGAGACCCCTCATTTTGCAATGAAAACAACATATAAAACTCTGGACAATTTCGAAATCAGACCGAGCGTCTTAATACATATGCAAAAAATTTCATTATTGGCCCACCATTGATTAGAAGATTTAGCTTGTATGAATCGCTATTGGTTTGATACGAATAATGGCAATCGTTTCAGTATGTTAAGGATACAGATGTATCCACAATTTATTTCGAGTTACTTAATAGCCTATTTCTTATACCATATCTCTATCCCGTGAAATTCTCGAGCCGAAAGATGGATGCATATGCTGTGTTTCATTTTGCTAAATGATATCAATTAAATGGTGTATCAATTCCATAAATTGGATATAGCAATAAATAAATCAGCAAAATTCTTTCTAATATTTTAGATAGAAGAAATGTTTCTTCTATCTAAAATATTAGAAAGAATGTACTCTTCTATCCAAATCCAATTTGCATCGATAAAATAAATCCAAATTCCAGCAGTAGATGAATAATTGCAAATTTTTGTGTGTACGAGATTAGAATAACTTCAAAATAACTGACATAATTTTTTATTTTTCCTGATCAGAAAAATATATGAAAAAGAAAGGAGGTAGAAAAATTTTGGGATTTATGGTTAAAGAAGAAAAAGAAGAAAACAGGGGTTCTGTTGAATTTCAAGTATTCAGTTTCACCAATAAGATACGGAGACTTGCTTCACATTTGGAATTACACAAAAAAGATTTTTCATCGGAAAGAGGTCTACGAATACTTTTGGGAAAACGTCGACGTTTGCTGGCTTATTTGGCAAAGAAAAATAGAGTACGTTATAAGAAATTAATCAGTCAGTTGAATATTCGGGAGCAGTAATTTAATCGTTCTAATTTTTTTCTTATTTTCTTAGTAGTCTTATAGTAGTCTTAGATTTTGCATTTTGATGAGCCTCGTTTTGAGGAATTCATGGAATAATCCATTTTCATGGAATAATGAATTAAGGAAGAAAGGATATGAGTCTACCGCTTACAAGAAAAGATCTCATGATAGTCAATATGGGCCCTCAACACCCATCAATGCATGGTGTTCTTCGACTGATCGTTACTCTCGATGGTGAAGATGTTATTGATTGTGAACCCATATTAGGCTATTTACACAGAGGAATGGAAAAAATAGCGGAAAACCGAACTATTATACAATACTTAAGGGAGATACAGAGATGGTAAAAGAGGATAGGAAGGGGGAGGGGATAGGATAGTTATTTAGACAAGGAACGCGTAAATTTCTTAAGTTAAGAAAGAAAAAAGAATAAAAACACGGATACATAACATAAAAAAAAGAATAAATAAGACGAGATTCGCCCTCCTCCTACATATTTAATTTCTTCTCCTATACAAAAACTAACAAGACCCACACCGTTGGTAATTCCATCAATGATACCCTTATCGAAAAACTCCGTTAGTTCGGTTAATCCTCTTATACCGAGGGTAAATACCCTAGTATAGAAAATATCTATATAACCACGATTATATGACCAACTGTATATCTTTTTTTTAACTTGATCGAAAAAGTACTTTTTCGGACTTTCCTTGTAAAAGGAATTTAATAAATTCAAATTCTGAAAAAAAGAATAAGCGGATCCATATAAGATATATGCTATGAATAAACCGACGATAGCGAGACTTACAGAAGAAATCGCATTAGTAATAAATTCATATGAATTTATAAAAGAATTAGAACTTTCCTGAGTCAAGTTTATTGAGGGAGTTAACCACTTTGATAATAGGGTTAACTCTGCTATTCCATTATCCATTGCTCCATTATCAAAAGAGATTCCTATAAATCCAATGAATAAAGTAAAAAACAGTAATATAAGAAGAGGAAATAACATAGTATTTCCCGTTTCATGCGGATAGGAAAAAGTGTTTTTAGCCCCAAAGGATGTACTAAAGCATCCTATCCTATTTCTTGTATTACCTTGAATTTGTGGTCTATTTTGTGAAAAAAAAGAAACTCCATTCTTTGTTCTTGATAAAACAAAATCCCTATTAACTCCTTTGGATATCTTTTTTCCCCATAAGGATATTGAATACAAGGAACCCTCTTTAGTGGTACTGTAATTTTGAAAATGAACGCGCAAATACCCATCAAATGTAAGTAAATATATTCGAAACATATAAAAGGCAGTTAATCCTGCAGTAAAGGAGGCTATTATTCCAAAAAAGGGCGAATACAACCAACTATTACTAAGAATCTCATCTTTGGACCAAAAGCAAGCAAGAGGGGGAATACCACAAAGAGAAAGTGTACCCCATAAAAAAGTAGTTCTTGTAATTGGAATGTATTTTCTTAAACCGCCCATAAGAACCATATTCTGACTTTTATCTGGTGAATATCCAACAAGAGGTTCCATTGAATGAATAACGGATCCGGATCCCAAGAACAATAAAGCTTTTGAATAAGCGTGAGTGATCAAATGAAATAAAGCAGCTTGATAAGAACCTATACCTAGAGCTAACATCATATAACCCAATTGAGACATTGTAGAATAGGCTAAGCTTCTTTTAATATCTCTCTGAGCAAGAGCTAAAGTAGCTCCTAAGAAGAGTGTTATTGTACCTACTAAAGAAATTAAAGTCATTATCAAAGGTATAGATATGAAAAGAGGAAAAAGCCGAGCTAGAAGAAAAATCCCCGCAGCAACCATAGTTGCTGCGTGTATAAGAGCCGAAATGGGGGTGGGTCCTTCCATAGCATCGGGTAACCATACGTGAAGAGGGAATTGCGCGGATTTCGCAACTGCACCAAGGAATAATAAAAAAGCACACAAAGTAGTAAGTAAAGAGTTAATTCCATTATTAGGAATCCAGTTATTAGCAATTTTGAACAAATCCCTAAACTCTAAACTACCTGTTATCCAAAAAAAACCTAAAATTCCTAATAATAAACCAAAATCCCCTACACGATTAGTTACAAAAGCTTTTTGACAAGCACTCGCTGCGATTGGTCGTGTAAACCAAAAGCCTATCAATAAATAGGAACACATTCCCACGAGTTCCCAAAAAAAATAAATTTGTATCAAATTGGAGCTAGTAACCAATCCCAACATAGAAGTAGTAAAAACTTATATAAACAAAAAATCGCAAGTATCCTTCATCGTGAGACATATAACCGTCACTATAAATAAGAACCAGGATTCCCACAGTAGTAATTAGTATTAACATAATAGAAGTAAGCGGGTCAATCAAGTATCCAAATTCTAAGGAAAAATCATTATTGACGGTCCAAGACCATAGATATTGATAGATGGAACTTCCATTTATTTGTTGAATAGACAGTTGAATTGAGAATACCATAGCTATACTTAAGAATAAAACACTAGGAAAAGCCCATATGCGACGAAGATTTTTTGTTGCTGTCGGAATAAAAAAAAGGCCAAACCCCATTGACATAATAACTGGAAGTGGAAGAAGAGGGATTACCCATGCATATTGATATGTATATTCCATAAGAAAAGAAATTGAAATTTTTACTTGAAATTTTTCTATAAAATAAAATTGTTTCCGATTCACCAAACCAATTCTTATCTCTTTCTGAAGGAATAAATAAAAAGAATTAAGCAAAAATACTGGAATTCTTCATTTTTGCTTATCTCATTGAGATAAGCAAAAATGAAGAATGGGTTTAATTGGTTAAATTAAAAAAGTTAATCAAATAACTTCGTTACCTAGTTATTACCTAAATAAGGATATTTATTAAAATACAAAAAAAGGTTGCATTTTTTTACTTTCTATTAATTTTGCTATTTCTTTAAAACAAAGATGAAGCAGCTCTCTTACTTCGTAACTGATTAATTGAATTCCAATAAAAAGAAAACCCATGTTTCTAAGAAATTAGCAAATAGTCATTACTTCATATAGAACTTAAATTATAATGACTATAATTACCTAAGTTTTAGAATGCCTTGTTTAAGAAACTCAGTATTTTTTGTTTTGATTGGAATTCCATTATGGAATACCATTTTAATTAACTATTTAAATTTTCCCTTCTTTTTATCCACCCTTTTATATAGGGGCTAGGCTTCCGTACCATATATCTATATATGGAGTATACTTGATATTTAAATATCTATAAATAGATTTAGGAAACCTTTCTATATATTCTATATTATTAAAACAAAGTATAAAATATATACAGAAAAAATTTTTAAAAATTCTTGTCTTATGTCTTATCCGGATTAGACAAAATTTAAGTAAAAAATAATTCAGAATTTCAGTATCTTTCAATATCTAAGTAGAAATACCAAGAAAAAAAAGAAAGAAGAATTTATTTGTGGCAATAGATGTCTTTCACATATAACTAGAAAAAAGTAATTTCCTTTTTGAATGGCAGTTCCAAAAAAACGTACTTCAATGTCAAAAAAGCGTATTCGTAAAAATATTTGGAAGAAAAAGACTTATTTTTCCATAGTACACGCTTATTCTTTAGCAAAATCAAAATCATTTTCCAGTGGCAATGAGCATCCAAAACCAAAGGGTTTTTCTGGGCAACAAACAAACAAATAATAAGGTTAAGGTTTTGGAATAATCTGAATTGACCTATCAAAAAAGAATTCCCATTATTTAATATGAATAATAATTTGGATTAATTAATGTACTTTTATGTGTCGAATTACTCAACACAATATTCTTAGAACAAACCCCTCTGATATCTGCTATATGGAATAAAAGTTTTGGTATACTGTGTGCTAAGTATTCTTTTCCTATCAATGATTAATGAACTTTTCATAATAGAATTTTCATAATAAAATATGAGAATTCTATTATGAAAAGCGGAGTATTCTTGCAATAGGACTTACCACTTCCATCTATTTTCTCCAAAATAAGTGGTTTAAGGTTAGTAAATTCTATTAATAAGAGCATAAAGACTTTCATTCTATACTATAAATTTAAAATTTTAAAAAAATCCAAAAAGCCTTTTCTATTTATCCATTTTAATTTCATTATTAATTTGTCCATTTTATTGAAATAATTTTCAAAATTTAAAGGAGAAACTAATTAGAAAAAAAAGAAGTTTTATATTTCAACTTATAAAAGAGGAGTTCCAACTCTTTCAAGCAGTGTTTCCATTAGGCAAATCAAGAGTTTATTGTAAAAAGAATCGCAATGATACTACATAAATAAACGAAGTCTATTTTAAGGAAGACTCTAATGGTCCTAAATTTTATGAACTTTCCCAATCTCGACGATTCGCGAGATAATAGCTATTATTCTTTTAAGTTAACTATTATTTTAAGTTAGCCGCCATGGTGAAATTGGTAGACACGCTGCTCTTAGGAAGCAGTGCTCAAGCATCTCGGTTCGAATCCGAGTGGCGGCATTCTCGAAAAAGAATACAATAGATTAGAAAATGGATTCAATTCGAAATTTACAATTTTGTAATGGGACCTTCCCCTTATGCTATTTGCAACTTTAGAACATATATTAACTCATATCTCCTTCTCAACCATTTCCATTGTGATTACGATTCATTTGATAACCTTATTAGTTCGTGGACTTGGGGGATTACATGACTCGTCAGAAAAAGGAATGATAGTTACTTTTTTCTCTATAACTGGATTCCTAGTTTCTCGCTGGGCTTCTTCGGGACATTTTCCATTAAGTAATTTATATGAGTCGTTGATCTTCCTTTCATGGGCTCTGTATATTCTTCATACCATTCCTAAGATACAGAACTCTAAAAATGATTTAAGCACAATAAACACCAAGTACTATTTTAACGCAAGGCTTTGCCACATCGGGTCTTTTAACTGAAATGCATCAATCCACAATACTAGTACCTGCTCTCCAATCTCAGTGGTTAATGATGCATGTCAGTATGATGTTACTAAGCTATGCAACTCTTTTGTGCGGATCCTTATTATCTTCCGCTATTCTAATCATTAGATTTCGAAGAAATTTCCATTTCTTTTCGAAATTTTTTAGTGATTTCTATGCAAAAAGAAGTGCTTTAAAAAGCACCTCTGTTCCTTCATTCCCAAATTATTACAAATATCAATTAATGGAGCGTTTGGATTCTTGGAGTTATCGTGTCATTAGTCTAGGATTTACCCTTTTAACCATGGGTATTCTTTGTGGAGCAGTATGGGCTAATGAAGCGTGGGGATCCTATTGGAATTGGGATCCTAAAGAAACTTGGGCATTTATTACTTGGACCATATTTGCAATTTATTTACATAGTAGAACAAATCCAAATTGGAAGGGTACGAATTCTGCACTTGTAGCTTCGATAGGATTTCTTATAATTTGGATCTGCTATTTTGGTATCAATCTATTAGGAATAGGTTTACATAGTTATGGTTCGTTTATATTAACACCTAAATGATTACATAAAATAAAACCTTCATGAAATGAACTTTTTTACTTATTAGTTTTTTTTGAGAACCCCTTGAACTCCTTCTCAAAGGGTTCTCAAAAATGCAAAATAGATCTAATTATACTTCTAAAAAACCTATTTAGGATAATAATTGGATAAGAGAGCCTCTACCCTGTCAACGGATAGGGAGAGAACAAAATCTGGATAAATACCAATTCCTATTACTGGTAAAAAGATACAGATTAAAATAAAGAGTTCTCGTGGTCCAGAATCCACAAAATTTGCGTTTGGAACATTAAATAGCTTGTATCCATAGAACATCTGGCGTAACATGGATAATAAATAAATAGGAGTTAATATCATTCCTATTGCCATTACAAAAGTAATTATCATTTTTGGCATTAACAGAAATTTTGGACTAGTAATTAGGCCAAAAAAGACTACTAATTCTGCGACAAAACCACTCATTCCTGGTAAGGCAAGAGAAGCCATTGAAAAGCTACTAAACATAGTAAAAATTTTTGGCATTGGAATAGAGATTCCCCCCAATTCTTCGAGATAAACAAGACGCATTCTATCAGAAGCCGTTCCTGCCAAGAAAAAAAGTGTAGCACCAATAAATCCATGGGATAATATTTGTAAAATAGCTCCATTGAGTCCAATGTTGGTTATGGAACCAATTCCTATAATTATGAAACCCATGTGAGATACAGAGGAATAGGCTATTCTTTTTTTGAAATTTCGTTGACCAAGAGAAGTTAAAGCTGCATAGATTATTTGGATTGCTCCTATTATTACTAACCAGGGCGAAAATAGATAATGAGCATGAGGTAACAATTCCATGTTGATCCGAATCAATCCATATGCTCCCATCTTTAATAAGATTCCTGCTAAAAGCATACATGTACTATAATGCGCTTCCCCATGGGTATCCGGTAACCACGTATGTAGAGGTATAATCGGCAATTTGACAGCATAAGCAATAAGGAAGCCGAAATATAAAAGTATTTCCAAGGTTGCAGGGTATGATTGATTAATTAATCTTTCCAAATCTAATCCTGGTTCGTTGGAACCATATAAGCCCATACCCAGAACTCCGATTAAGAAAAATATGGAACCGCCTGCAGTATACAAAATAAACTTTGTAGCTGAATATAGACGCCTCTTTCCCCCCCACATGGATAAAAGTAAGTAAACAGGAATTAATTCTAACTCCCACATGATAAAAAAAAGTAAAAGGTCTCGCGAAGAAAATAATCCTATTTGACCACTATACATTGCGAGCATCAGGAAATAGAATAATCGCGAATTCCGGGTAACTGGCCAAGCTGCTAAAGTAGCTAAAGTAGTGATAAATCCTGTCAATAAAATAGATCCTAATGAAAGTCCATCGATTCCCAATCTCCAGTGGAAATCGAAGATATCTATCCATTTATAATCCTCCTTTAATTGGATTAAGGGATCCTCCAGTTGGAAATGATAACAGAATGCATAAGTCATTAGAAGGAATTCTAATAAACAAATAGATATAGTATACCACCTAACGATTTTGTTTCCCCTATGAGGTAAAAAGAAAATTAATGAACCTGCAAATATCGGCAAAACAACAAGTATTGTTAACCAAGGAAAATAACTCATGATAAAGTGATAAAGACAAGATACGTTTTGACCAGAAAAGCCCGTGCTCGATTATTTCGAGCACAGGCTTCTTCGGTAAAGAGGAATCAGACGATTCGAATGAAGTTTTTTGTAACGTATCAATAAGATAAAGCCATGCTACGGGTTGTTTCAGGCCCTAAATAAACGCGGACACTTAAAAAATCTGTCGGGCAAGCGGATTCGCATCTCTTACAACCCACACAATCTTCGGTTCTCGGCGCGGAAGCAATTTGCTTGGCTTTACATCCATCCCAGGGTATCATTTCTAATACATCTGTTGGACAAGCTCGTACACATTGAGTGCATCCTATACATGTATCGTAAATTTTTACGGAATGTGACATTGGATCTATAAATTTTTCTTTTCAACATAAAATTTTTCGATCTGGTAAAAATGAAATTAGTACTATATGAGTCATATGTAGAGACAAGACGAAGCAATGGTTTATCCAAACTTCAAAAATAATAATCTATTTTTTAATCTGTTTGTGAGAAAGCGTGAAAAGAGCCAAGAGACTTGAATTTTGGACTTCAACAATCAGAATTATACTAATTGTACATATGAATTCGAATTAGCCAATAAATTGGCTATCGTCTTTTCAATATAAATTATTGCAATATTTAAATTGCAATATCAATGAATTACAAAAATTCCTTTAAGTGAAAAAAGAATACTATGCAATAACCTACTTAAAGAAAATGTATATTCTCAAATAATACTAAGAAAATAGTATTGATTTCTATTCATCTTAATATTCAATATTATTTTCTTATATGTGCGCCTTTGTTTAGAGGATTGTATGTCTAATTATTAAAAAGTCCAATTATTCCATAGTCTAATTATTCAATAAATTAGATTGATTGATACGAGTTGATTTCCTATTACGATAGATGGAAGAAAGAATGGATAGTCCAATAGCGGCCTCAGCAGCCGCAAGGGCTATCACAAAAATTGCGAAAATGTCTCCTTTTAATTGGCGACTATCAAATAGATCAGAAAATGTTACGAGATTTAGATTAATTGAATTCAGTATAAGTTCAAGACATATTAGAGCTCTAACCATGTTTCGGCTTGTGATCAATCCATAGATACCAATCGAAAATAAATAGACACTCAAAAAAAGTACAAGCTCAAACATCATTAATTAACTCCTTATCAATCTCGATTCATTTCAATATGAGGACAAGAATGGAACCGATTCAATTAATTACAATAGAACAATTACACAACAAAAGAGAAAAGAAAGAAGGTATTTGTTGGCGGTAGATGGTTTTTACTAAATCAAAATTGTGATTCTTTAGTTATTTATTTTAGATTTGCAATTCTTAGAATTTTTACTCTTTCTAAGTTTTCTTATTGCCGCGCCATAGTAATTGCACCTATTAAAGAAACTAGAAGAATTATGGAAATGAGTTCAAACGGAAGATAAAAATCGGTTGCTAAATGAATCCCAATTTGTTGAACATTATTTATGAGACCCTGTTCTACTATTTGGTTTGATCTTGTAGTCCAAAGAATTCCATACCATGATGTATCTGGGATAGTAGTCATTAGTGAAAAAACAATAGTTATACAAACGAGTGAAGTGAACCCATCTCCAATAGTCCAAGAATTCTTATCTTTAGACCATTCTGAGCCATTTATGAACATTACTGCGAATATGATCAAGACATTTATGGCTCCCACATAAATAAGAAGTTGTGCCACAGCTACAAAGTAGGAATTTAATAAAAAATAGAATAAGGATATACAAACAAGAACTAATCCCAGCGAAAAAGCAGAATAAATGGGGTTGGTAAGTAATACTACTCCT
>CAMZMU010000064.1:9702276-10119776 GCA_947311845.1 Poa pratensis | reverse complement strand
ATATATGAAAAAGAAAGGAGGTAGAAAAATTTTGGGATTTATGGTTAAAGAAGAAAAAGAAGAAAACAGGGGTTCTGTTGAATTTCAAGTATTCAGTTTCACCAATAAGATACGGAGACTTGCTTCACATTTGGAATTACACAAAAAAGATTTTTCATCGGAAAGAGGTCTACGAATACTTTTGGGAAAACGTCGACGTTTGCTGGCTTATTTGGCAAAGAAAAATAGAGTACGTTATAAGAAATTAATCAGTCAGTTGAATATTCGGGAGCAGTAATTTAATCGTTCTAATTTTTTTCTTATTTTCTTAGTAGTCTTATAGTAGTCTTAGATTTTGCATTTTGATGAGCCTCGTTTTGAGGAATTCATGGAATAATCCATTTTCATGGAATAATGAATTAAGGAAGAAAGGATATGAGTCTACCGCTTACAAGAAAAGATCTCATGATAGTCAATATGGGCCCTCAACACCCATCAATGCATGGTGTTCTTCGACTGATCGTTACTCTCGATGGTGAAGATGTTATTGATTGTGAACCCATATTAGGCTATTTACACAGAGGAATGGAAAAAATAGCGGAAAACCGAACTATTATACAATACTTACCTTATGTAACACGGTGGGATTATTTAGCTACTATGTTTACGGAAGCAATAACAGTAAATGCACCAGAATTCTTAGAGAATATTCAAATACCCCAAAGAGCCAGCTATATTAGGGTAATCATGTTAGAGTTGAGCCGTATAGCTTCTCACTTGTTATGGCTTGGGCCTTTTATGGCGGATCTCGGTGCACAGACTCCTTTTTTCTATATTTTTAGAGAGAGAGAATTGATATACGATCTATTTGAAGCTGCTACCGGTATGCGAATGATGCATAATTACTTTCGCATCGGAGGAGTAGCCGCGGATCTACCTTATGGATGGGTCGATAAATGTTTAGATTTTTGTGATTATTTTTTACGAGGAATTGTTGAATATCAACAACTTATTACACAGAATCCCATTTTTTTGGAACGAGTTGAGGGAGTAGGTTTTATTAGTGGAGAAGAAGCGGTAAATTGGGGCTTATCGGGACCGATGTTACGAGCTTCTGGAATACAATGGGATCTTCGTAAAGTAGATCTTTATGAGTCTTACAACCAATTTGATTGGAAAGTCCAATGGCAAAAAGAAGGGGATTCGTTAGCTCGCTATTTAGTACGAATCAGTGAAATGAGGGAATCCATCAAAATAATTCAACAAGCTGTAGAAAAAATTCCTGGAGGACCTTATGAGAATTTAGAAGTTCGACGCTTTAAGAAAGAAAAGAATTCCGAATGGAATGATTTTGAATATAGATTTCTTGGTAAAAAACCTTCACCGAATTTTGAATTGTCAAAGCAAGAGCTTTATGTAAGAGTGGAAGCCCCAAAAGGTGAATTAGGAATTTATCTAGTAGGAGATGATAGTCTTTTCCCCTGGAGATGGAAAATTCGTCCACCCGGTTTTATTAATTTACAAATTCTCCCTCAGCTAGTTAAAAAAATGAAATTGGCTGATATCATGACGATATTAGGTAGTATAGATATCATTATGGGGGAAGTTGACCGTTGAAATGATAATAGATAGGGTAGAAATAGAAACTATCAATTCTTTTTCGAAATCAGAATTATTAAAAGAAGTCTATGGACTCATATCGATTCTACCCATTTTGAGCCTCCTTTTGGGAATCACAATAGAGGTACTCGTAATTGTGTGGTTAGAAAGAGAAATATCCGCATCGATACAACAACGTATTGGTCCTGAATATGCTGGCCCCCTCGGACTGCTTCAAGCTATAGCAGATGGGACTAAGCTACTTTTTAAAGAGGATATCCTACCATCCCGAGGAGATATTCCTTTATTTAGCATTGGACCCTCTATAGCAGTCATATCCATTTTATTAAGTTTTTTAGTTATCCCTTTGGGATATCATTTTGTTTTAGCCGATCTTAGTATTGGTGTTTTTTTATGGATTGCCATTTCAAGTATTGCTCCTATTGGTCTTCTTATGGCAGGATATAGCTCAAATAATAAATATTCTTTTTCAGGCGGTCTACGAGCTGCTGCTCAATCCATTAGTTATGAAATACCATTAACTTTTTGTGTGCTAGCAATATCTCTACGTGTGATTCGTTAAAATAGGATCTTTTTCCTCTAAAATCCATTAACTATTTATCTTCCTTTTCTTATTCTGTATTAGGGTTGATAAGTTAAACTAGATAGCTATATGAGTGAAACAAAACAGCTTATAAATTTGTAGTAAAAAGAAAAAATCTCATTTCCTACGTACAAGAAAAAGTTGAAGTAAACATAAGCAGTGTAAACTCTTTATCCCAAGGTTGTTTTTTTTTTATTATTTGAATTAATCATGATATCTTGAAGCGGGCAAGAACAAAGGATTCGCGCTATGGAATTCCATTACTAGAATATTTCTAGTTATTACTATAACTTATAATCATAAGAAGAATCCATCAAAAGTTAGTGAAGGGTTAGGAACACTAAAGTACATAAAGGATTAGTAATGGGGAATCTAAGACATTAGAGATTTTTCCTCATAAAAGGAATCATAATAAGAACTTGAAATTAGTGGAAATTATCAAGTCGTACTTTCTTCAGATTCCGATCCAGAGTATGTTCCTATTCACTTGTTAAGGAAATGGCTATAAAGAACGAATTAACCCTTTATCCCTTTTTTCTTTTTAAATATCCCCTACCTAGGGAAAGAAGAGTAGGACAAAAGATATGGAGTGCAATACAAAAAAATGGGAATTATTTCCTTCCTATATCGATATTCATACAGAATTCCTCATGAACTAATACCCAAATCTTTTCTTTCATTTATTAATTGAATTCCCGTAACAAGTGTTTTATTCCAAGATTAAGTTATTACTGAACAAAGAAAAAAATTTTATATTATAAAGGATGAGATCAATTCGGAAGCGCTTTTTCTTATTCTAGCAGAGCAGACGGAATTCCTTTGGTCTAATTTAGGACTTTCCAATATATTTTATTTTACCTAATTCTATCTACGCCCCGGGGGCTAATAACGAAACGAAACAGTCCTCTCTTTTTTTTGATCATAGAGAAGCCGTATGAAGCTAAGGTTTCATGTACGGTTTTGGAATAGCGGTGAGAACTGTGATGTTATCATCGACTATGATTATCTAACAGTTCAAGTACAGTTGATATAGTTGAAGCACAGTCTAAATATGGTTTTTTTGGATGGAATATTTGGCGCCAGCCTATAGGTTTTATGGTTTTTCTAATTTCTTCTTTGGCAGAATGTGAAAGATTACCCTTTGATTTACCAGAAGCAGAGGAAGAATTAGTAGCAGGTTATCAAACCGAATATTCGGGTATAAAATATGCTTTATTTTATCTTGTTTCTTACCTAAATTTATTAGTTTCCTCTTTATTTGTAACAGTTCTCTACTTAGGCGGGTGGAATTTATCTATTCCCTATATATCCTTTTTTGATTTTTTCCAAATGAATAACGCAGTTGGAATTTTGGAAATGACAATGGGTATCTTTATTACATTAACTAAAGCTTATTTATTTCTCTTCATTTCTATCACAATAAGATGGACTTTACCCAGGATGAGAATGGATCAGTTATTAAATCTTGGATGGAAATTTCTTTTACCTATTTCCCTGGGCAATCTCTTATTAACAACCTCTTCTCAACTTGTTTCACTATAAATAAGATAATACAATAACAGTAAGAATATTTTCAAGACAAAGGCTCTCTCAAACAAGAGAAAGAAACAGATCTTTTTCATAGATATTTAGAATGAATATGTTCCCTATGGTAACTGGGTTCATGAGTTATGGTCAACAAACAATACGTGCTACAAGGTACATTGGTCAAAGTTTCATAACTACCTTATCCCACACAAATCGTTTACCTATAACGATTCATTACCCTTACGAAAAATCAATTACACCGGAGCGTTTCCGGGGGCGAATTCACTTTGAATTTGATAAATGTATTGCTTGTGAAGTATGTGTTCGGGTATGTCCGATAGATCTACCCGTGGTAGATTGGAGATTTGAAAAGGATATTAAAAGGAAACAATTGCTTAATTATAGTATTGATTTCGGAGTTTGTATATTTTGTGGCAATTGTGTTGAGTACTGTCCGACAAGCTGTTTATCAATGACTGAAGAATATGAACTTTCTACTTATGATCGTCATGAATTGAATTACAATCAAATTGCTTTAAGTCGGTTACCAATCTCCATAATGGAAGATTACACAATTCAAACAATTAGGAATTCGACTGAAAGTAAAATAGACGAAGATAAATCTTTGAATTCAAGAACGATTACTGATTACTAAACTCGTATTTTTTCTTTTTGTTATAAAAATATAATAATCCTTTGCTAACTATAAAGAAAAACAAATTAAGTACTGCTTATTGGAAATTTTTTATTATTTTAAATCAGACTAGATTTTCGTGATATAATTTCTAACTATACAGCTTATACACAAAAAAATATCCTAATCCGTTTTTCCTTCCTTGAGTCCTTTAGTTTTAGTCAGTTCATGAAAAATTTTATACTATTTTAATTTCTTTTTATCCATAATGGATTTACCTGGACCAATACATGAGATTCTTATGCTATTTGGGGGATTTGTTCTTATACTAGGGGGTCTAGGAGTAGTATTACTTACCAACCCCATTTATTCTGCTTTTTCGCTGGGATTAGTTCTTGTTTGTATATCCTTATTCTATTTTTTATTAAATTCCTACTTTGTAGCTGTGGCACAACTTCTTATTTATGTGGGAGCCATAAATGTCTTGATCATATTCGCAGTAATGTTCATAAATGGCTCAGAATGGTCTAAAGATAAGAATTCTTGGACTATTGGAGATGGGTTCACTTCACTCGTTTGTATAACTATTGTTTTTTCACTAATGACTACTATCCCAGATACATCATGGTATGGAATTCTTTGGACTACAAGATCAAACCAAATAGTAGAACAGGGTCTCATAAATAATGTTCAACAAATTGGGATTCATTTAGCAACCGATTTTTATCTTCCGTTTGAACTCATTTCCATAATTCTTCTAGTTTCTTTAATAGGTGCAATTACTATGGCGCGGCAATAAGAAAACTTAGAAAGAGTAAAAATTCTAAGAATTGCAAATCTAAAATAAATAACTAAAGAATCACAATTTTGATTTAGTAAAAACCATCTACCGCCAACAAATACCTTCTTTCTTTTCTCTTTTGTTGTGTAATTGTTCTATTGTAATTAATTGAATCGGTTCCATTCTTGTCCTCATATTGAAATGAATCGAGATTGATAAGGAGTTAATTAATGATGTTTGAGCTTGTACTTTTTTTGAGTGTCTATTTATTTTCGATTGGTATCTATGGATTGATCACAAGCCGAAACATGGTTAGAGCTCTAATATGTCTTGAACTTATACTGAATTCAATTAATCTAAATCTCGTAACATTTTCTGATCTATTTGATAGTCGCCAATTAAAAGGAGACATTTTCGCAATTTTTGTGATAGCCCTTGCGGCTGCTGAGGCCGCTATTGGACTATCCATTCTTTCTTCCATCTATCGTAATAGGAAATCAACTCGTATCAATCAATCTAATTTATTGAATAATTAGACTATGGAATAATTGGACTTTTTAATAATTAGACATACAATCCTCTAAACAAAGGCGCACATATAAGAAAATAATATTGAATATTAAGATGAATAGAAATCAATACTATTTTCTTAGTATTATTTGAGAATATACATTTTCTTTAAGTAGGTTATTGCATAGTATTCTTTTTTCACTTAAAGGAATTTTTGTAATTCATTGATATTGCAATTTAAATATTGCAATAATTTATATTGAAAAGACGATAGCCAATTTATTGGCTAATTCGAATTCATATGTACAATTAGTATAATTCTGATTGTTGAAGTCCAAAATTCAAGTCTCTTGGCTCTTTTCACGCTTTCTCACAAACAGATTAAAAAATAGATTATTATTTTTGAAGTTTGGATAAACCATTGCTTCGTCTGGTGTCTACAATACATATGACTCATATAGTACTAATTTCATTTTTACCAGATCGAAAAATTTTATGTTGAAAAGAAAAATTTATAGATCCAATGTCACATTCCGTAAAAATTTACGATACATGTATAGGATGCACTCAATGTGTACGAGCTTGTCCAACAGATGTATTAGAAATGATACCCTGGGATGGATGTAAAGCCAAGCAAATTGCTTCCGCGCCGAGAACCGAAGATTGTGTGGGTTGTAAGAGATGCGAATCCGCTTGCCCGACAGATTTTTTAAGTGTCCGCGTTTATTTAGGGCCTGAAACAACCCGTAGCATGGCTTTATCTTATTGATACGTTACAAAAAACTTCATTCGAATCGTCTGATTCCTCTTTACCGAAGAAGCCTGTGCTCGAAATAATCGAGCACGGGCTTTTCTGGTCAAAACGTATCTTGTCTTTATCACTTTATCATGAGTTATTTTCCTTGGTTAACAATACTTGTTGTTTTGCCGATATTTGCAGGTTCATTAATTTTCTTTTTACCTCATAGGGGAAACAAAATCGTTAGGTGGTATACTATATCTATTTGTTTATTAGAATTCCTTCTAATGACTTATGCATTCTGTTATCATTTCCAACTGGAGGATCCCTTAATCCAATTAAAGGAGGATTATAAATGGATAGATATCTTCGATTTCCACTGGAGATTGGGAATCGATGGACTTTCATTAGGATCTATTTTATTGACAGGATTTATCACTACTTTAGCTACTTTAGCAGCTTGGCCAGTTACCCGGAATTCGCGATTATTCTATTTCCTGATGCTCGCAATGTATAGTGGTCAAATAGGATTATTTTCTTCGCGAGACCTTTTACTTTTTTTTATCATGTGGGAGTTAGAATTAATTCCTGTTTACTTACTTTTATCCATGTGGGGGGGAAAGAGGCGTCTATATTCAGCTACAAAGTTTATTTTGTATACTGCAGGCGGTTCCATATTTTTCTTAATCGGAGTTCTGGGTATGGGCTTATATGGTTCCAACGAACCAGGATTAGATTTGGAAAGATTAATTAATCAATCATACCCTGCAACCTTGGAAATACTTTTATATTTCGGCTTCCTTATTGCTTATGCTGTCAAATTGCCGATTATACCTCTACATACGTGGTTACCGGATACCCATGGGGAAGCGCATTATAGTACATGTATGCTTTTAGCAGGAATCTTATTAAAGATGGGAGCATATGGATTGATTCGGATCAACATGGAATTGTTACCTCATGCTCATTATCTATTTTCGCCCTGGTTAGTAATAATAGGAGCAATCCAAATAATCTATGCAGCTTTAACTTCTCTTGGTCAACGAAATTTCAAAAAAAGAATAGCCTATTCCTCTGTATCTCACATGGGTTTCATAATTATAGGAATTGGTTCCATAACCAACATTGGACTCAATGGAGCTATTTTACAAATATTATCCCATGGATTTATTGGTGCTACACTTTTTTTCTTGGCAGGAACGGCTTCTGATAGAATGCGTCTTGTTTATCTCGAAGAATTGGGGGGAATCTCTATTCCAATGCCAAAAATTTTTACTATGTTTAGTAGCTTTTCAATGGCTTCTCTTGCCTTACCAGGAATGAGTGGTTTTGTCGCAGAATTAGTAGTCTTTTTTGGCCTAATTACTAGTCCAAAATTTCTGTTAATGCCAAAAATGATAATTACTTTTGTAATGGCAATAGGAATGATATTAACTCCTATTTATTTATTATCCATGTTACGCCAGATGTTCTATGGATACAAGCTATTTAATGTTCCAAACGCAAATTTTGTGGATTCTGGACCACGAGAACTCTTTATTTTAATCTGTATCTTTTTACCAGTAATAGGAATTGGTATTTATCCAGATTTTGTTCTCTCCCTATCCGTTGACAGGGTAGAGGCTCTCTTATCCAATTATTATCCTAAATAGGTTTTTTAGAAGTATAATTAGATCTATTTTGCATTTTTGAGAACCCTTTGAGAAGGAGTTCAAGGGGTTCTCAAAAAAAACTAATAAGTAAAAAAGTTCATTTCATGAAGGTTTTATTTTATGTAATCATTTAGGTGTTAATATAAACGAACCATAACTATGTAAACCTATTCCTAATAGATTGATACCAAAATAGCAGATCCAAATTATAAGAAATCCTATCGAAGCTACAAGTGCAGAATTCGTACCCTTCCAATTTGGATTTGTTCTACTATGTAAATAAATTGCAAATATGGTCCAAGTAATAAATGCCCAAGTTTCTTTAGGATCCCAATTCCAATAGGATCCCCACGCTTCATTAGCCCATACTGCTCCACAAAGAATACCCATGGTTAAAAGGGTAAATCCTAGACTAATGACACGATAACTCCAAGAATCCAAACGCTCCATTAATTGATATTTGTAATAATTTGGGAATGAAGGAACAGAGGTGCTTTTTAAAGCACTTCTTTTTGCATAGAAATCACTAAAAAATTTCGAAAAGAAATGGAAATTTCTTCGAAATCTAATGATTAGAATAGCGGAAGATAATAAGGATCCGCACAAAAGAGTTGCATAGCTTAGTAACATCATACTGACATGCATCATTAACCACTGAGATTGGAGAGCAGGTACTAGTATTGTGGATTGATGCATTTCAGTTAAAAGACCCGATGTGGCAAAGCCTTGCGTTAAAATAGTACTTGGTGTAGTTATTGTGCTTAAATCATTTTTAGAGTTCTGTATCTTAGGAATGGTATGAAGAATATACAGAGCCCATGAAAGGAAGATCAACGACTCATATAAATTACTTAATGGAAAATGTCCCGAAGAAGCCCAGCGAGAAACTAGGAATCCAGTTATAGAGAAAAAAGTAACTATCATTCCTTTTTCTGACGAGTCATGTAATCCCCCAAGTCCACGAACTAATAAGGTTATCAAATGAATCGTAATCACAATGGAAATGGTTGAGAAGGAGATATGAGTTAATATATGTTCTAAAGTTGCAAATAGCATAAGGGGAAGGTCCCATTACAAAATTGTAAATTTCGAATTGAATCCATTTTCTAATCTATTGTATTCTTTTTCGAGAATGCCGCCACTCGGATTCGAACCGAGATGCTTGAGCACTGCTTCCTAAGAGCAGCGTGTCTACCAATTTCACCATGGCGGCTAACTTAAAATAATAGTTAACTTAAAAGAATAATAGCTATTATCTCGCGAATCGTCGAGATTGGGAAAGTTCATAAAATTTAGGACCATTAGAGTCTTCCTTAAAATAGACTTCGTTTATTTATGTAGTATCATTGCGATTCTTTTTACAATAAACTCTTGATTTGCCTAATGGAAACACTGCTTGAAAGAGTTGGAACTCCTCTTTTATAAGTTGAAATATAAAACTTCTTTTTTTTCTAATTAGTTTCTCCTTTAAATTTTGAAAATTATTTCAATAAAATGGACAAATTAATAATGAAATTAAAATGGATAAATAGAAAAGGCTTTTTGGATTTTTTTAAAATTTTAAATTTATAGTATAGAATGAAAGTCTTTATGCTCTTATTAATAGAATTTACTAACCTTAAACCACTTATTTTGGAGAAAATAGATGGAAGTGGTAAGTCCTATTGCAAGAATACTCCGCTTTTCATAATAGAATTCTCATATTTTATTATGAAAATTCTATTATGAAAAGTTCATTAATCATTGATAGGAAAAGAATACTTAGCACACAGTATACCAAAACTTTTATTCCATATAGCAGATATCAGAGGGGTTTGTTCTAAGAATATTGTGTTGAGTAATTCGACACATAAAAGTACATTAATTAATCCAAATTATTATTCATATTAAATAATGGGAATTCTTTTTTGATAGGTCAATTCAGATTATTCCAAAACCTTAACCTTATTATTTGTTTGTTTGTTGCCCAGAAAAACCCTTTGGTTTTGGATGCTCATTGCCACTGGAAAATGATTTTGATTTTGCTAAAGAATAAGCGTGTACTATGGAAAAATAAGTCTTTTTCTTCCAAATATTTTTACGAATACGCTTTTTTGACATTGAAGTACGTTTTTTTGGAACTGCCATTCAAAAAGGAAATTACTTTTTTCTAGTTATATGTGAAAGACATCTATTGCCACAAATAAATTCTTCTTTCTTTTTTTTCTTGGTATTTCTACTTAGATATTGAAAGATACTGAAATTCTGAATTATTTTTTACTTAAATTTTGTCTAATCCGGATAAGACATAAGACAAGAATTTTTAAAAATTTTTTCTGTATATATTTTATACTTTGTTTTAATAATATAGAATATATAGAAAGGTTTCCTAAATCTATTTATAGATATTTAAATATCAAGTATACTCCATATATAGATATATGGTACGGAAGCCTAGCCCCTATATAAAAGGGTGGATAAAAAGAAGGGAAAATTTAAATAGTTAATTAAAATGGTATTCCATAATGGAATTCCAATCAAAACAAAAAATACTGAGTTTCTTAAACAAGGCATTCTAAAACTTAGGTAATTATAGTCATTATAATTTAAGTTCTATATGAAGTAATGACTATTTGCTAATTTCTTAGAAACATGGGTTTTCTTTTTATTGGAATTCAATTAATCAGTTACGAAGTAAGAGAGCTGCTTCATCTTTGTTTTAAAGAAATAGCAAAATTAATAGAAAGTAAAAAAATGCAACCTTTTTTTGTATTTTAATAAATATCCTTATTTAGGTAATAACTAGGTAACGAAGTTATTTGATTAACTTTTTTAATTTAACCAATTAAACCCATTCTTCATTTTTGCTTATCTCCAGTATTTTTGCTTAATTCTTTTTATTTATTCCTTCAGAAAGAGATAAGAATTGGTTTGGTGAATCGGAAACAATTTTATTTTATAGAAAAATTTCAAGTAAAAATTTCAATTTCTTTTCTTATGGAATATACATATCAATATGCATGGGTAATCCCTCTTCTTCCACTTCCAGTTATTATGTCAATGGGGTTTGGCCTTTTTTTTATTCCGACAGCAACAAAAAATCTTCGTCGCATATGGGCTTTTCCTAGTGTTTTATTCTTAAGTATAGCTATGGTATTCTCAATTCAACTGTCTATTCAACAAATAAATGGAAGTTCCATCTATCAATATCTATGGTCTTGGACCGTCAATAATGATTTTTCCTTAGAATTTGGATACTTGATTGACCCGCTTACTTCTATTATGTTAATACTAATTACTACTGTGGGAATCCTGGTTCTTATTTATAGTGACGGTTATATGTCTCACGATGAAGGATACTTGCGATTTTTTGTTTATATAAGTTTTTTCACTACTTCTATGTTGGGATTGGTTACTAGCTCCAATTTGATACAAATTTTTTTTTTTGGGAACTCGTGGGAATGTGTTCCTATTTATTGATAGGCTTTTGGTTTACACGACCAATCGCAGCGAGTGCTTGTCAAAAAGCTTTTGTAACTAATCGTGTAGGGGATTTTGGTTTATTATTAGGAATTTTAGGTTTTTTTTGGATAACAGGTAGTTTAGAGTTTAGGGATTTGTTCAAAATTGCTAATAACTGGATTCCTAATAATGGAATTAACTCTTTACTTACTACTTTGTGTGCTTTTTTATTATTCCTTGGTGCAGTTGCGAAATCCGCGCAATTCCCTCTTCACGTATGGTTACCCGATGCTATGGAAGGACCCACCCCCATTTCGGCTCTTATACACGCAGCAACTATGGTTGCTGCGGGGATTTTTCTTCTAGCTCGGCTTTTTCCTCTTTTCATATCTATACCTTTGATAATGACTTTAATTTCTTTAGTAGGTACAATAACACTCTTCTTAGGAGCTACTTTAGCTCTTGCTCAGAGAGATATTAAAAGAAGCTTAGCCTATTCTACAATGTCTCAATTGGGTTATATGATGTTAGCTCTAGGTATAGGTTCTTATCAAGCTGCTTTATTTCATTTGATCACTCACGCTTATTCAAAAGCTTTATTGTTCTTGGGATCCGGATCCGTTATTCATTCAATGGAACCTCTTGTTGGATATTCACCAGATAAAAGTCAGAATATGGTTCTTATGGGCGGTTTAAGAAAATACATTCCAATTACAAGAACTACTTTTTTATGGGGTACACTTTCTCTTTGTGGTATTCCCCCTCTTGCTTGCTTTTGGTCCAAAGATGAGATTCTTAGTAATAGTTGGTTGTATTCGCCCTTTTTTGGAATAATAGCCTCCTTTACTGCAGGATTAACTGCCTTTTATATGTTTCGAATATATTTACTTACATTTGATGGGTATTTGCGCGTTCATTTTCAAAATTACAGTACCACTAAAGAGGGTTCCTTGTATTCAATATCCTTATGGGGAAAAAAGATATCCAAAGGAGTTAATAGGGATTTTGTTTTATCAAGAACAAAGAATGGAGTTTCTTTTTTTTCACAAAATAGACCACAAATTCAAGGTAATACAAGAAATAGGATAGGATGCTTTAGTACATCCTTTGGGGCTAAAAACACTTTTTCCTATCCGCATGAAACGGGAAATACTATGTTATTTCCTCTTCTTATATTACTGTTTTTTACTTTATTCATTGGATTTATAGGAATCTCTTTTGATAATGGAGCAATGGATAATGGAATAGCAGAGTTAACCCTATTATCAAAGTGGTTAACTCCCTCAATAAACTTGACTCAGGAAAGTTCTAATTCTTTTATAAATTCATATGAATTTATTACTAATGCGATTTCTTCTGTAAGTCTCGCTATCGTCGGTTTATTCATAGCATATATCTTATATGGATCCGCTTATTCTTTTTTTCAGAATTTGAATTTATTAAATTCCTTTTACAAGGAAAGTCCGAAAAAGTACTTTTTCGATCAAGTTAAAAAAAAGATATACAGTTGGTCATATAATCGTGGTTATATAGATATTTTCTATACTAGGGTATTTACCCTCGGTATAAGAGGATTAACCGAACTAACGGAGTTTTTCGATAAGGGTATCATTGATGGAATTACCAACGGTGTGGGTCTTGTTAGTTTTTGTATAGGAGAAGAAATTAAATATGTAGGAGGAGGGCGAATCTCGTCTTATTTATTCTTTTTTTTATGTTATGTATCCGTGTTTTTATTCTTTTTTCTTTCTTAACTTAAGAAATTTACGCGTTCCTTGTCTAAATAACTATCCTATCCCCTCCCCCTTCCTATCCTCTTTTACCATCTCTGTATCTCCCTTAAGTATTGTATAATAGTTCGGTTTTCCGCTATTTTTTCCATTCCTCTGTGTAAATAGCCTAATATGGGTTCACAATCAATAACATCTTCACCATCGAGAGTAACGATCAGTCGAAGAACACCATGCATTGATGGGTGTTGAGGGCCCATATTGACTATCATGAGATCTTTTCTTGTAAGCGGTAGACTCATATCCTTTCTTCCTTAATTCATTATTCCATGAAAATGGATTATTCCATGAATTCCTCAAAACGAGGCTCATCAAAATGCAAAATCTAAGACTACTATAAGACTACTAAGAAAATAAGAAAAAAATTAGAACGATTAAATTACTGCTCCCGAATATTCAACTGACTGATTAATTTCTTATAACGTACTCTATTTTTCTTTGCCAAATAAGCCAGCAAACGTCGACGTTTTCCCAAAAGTATTCGTAGATCCCTTCCACCGATCCCTGTCTCCCTCTCCCGGAAATTACTTCATCTCAAGGATCCCAATAAAATTTCTTCAAACCACTCTCCCGCGATACGAGAAGGGGAGGGTGTCGATTGGTCTGAATTATTTGAGGTTTTGTAGATTCGTTCAATAGCTCGGAGCTGCCTGAGCGCTGGTTGCGGTTGAGCCACGTTCTGACAAAAAGCTACCGACGGTGATGTGCACCACCGGAAGCTGGAGTCGAGACCCACTCAGGAATTAGAAAATTTACGCTGTGTTCTTCGATGGGTGCTTATGATCCGTTGCGTCATTTTTCAGGTTTGACATCCTGGCGCCGAGCATCACTCGGAAGTTGAAGAGAAACCTTGGATTGATCTGCAGATATTGTGTTACACAGAGTGTTTTGTTGTCAGTAGTACTACTCCCATTCGTTAGTGTGGGGCTGCAATATTCATCTGTTCCTGATGGGCACGCATCGGTCACTTGATAAGTAGTGTAGTAGTGATTTATGCATGTAGAGCACACATAGTTACGGATTTATCTTTTGGTTATGTGTTAATTTGGATAATAACAGGCTTCCCCTACAACAAAGCTATTTTGGCTTTCAAGAGTCAACAGGAGGGCATTTAACCATTAAGCAAAGCATGCATTATTTAGTACTATACCATTTGTATTTGCTTGTCAACCTGCACCGTCTTTGGAGGCTCATCTGACGGTTGCAGTCTGGTCGAATTGTGTTACTTCTGAAACCTTCTAGGCAGGTAAAGATTTTTTTCCTTTTATTCCAAAACCCCTCCCGCGCATGGTGCGGCGGAGGCTGGAGCTAGATAGTGCTTGGGTCTGATCCTAGATAGTGAAAACAACATTCGGTCAGTATACTGCTGGAGTATGTTGCTTTTGATTCAATCCCAATGATGACAAAAATGTGTGCGTTCATGACTTATGTTCCTGAATGTTGTCTTCTGTTTTGTTCAAGGGAAGACATGAGACTTGTAGGGCTTTCGTGATCCCCCCTCTTCTCTGTTTTTCAATTCCAAGCAGAAGTGGAGACACATACGAATATGGTTCTCTAGCTATAAGTGTGATGTCTTGATGTGCACTTGGTTTATTGAGTGTAGAGACAATATATTGATCATAAGTTTAGATGTTAAAACAAGCGATTGACTTGTTTTTTCTGTTAAATGTACTATTTTTGTTAAGAAATAGTATACAAAGCATTCGGATTTACCGGCATGTTAATTGGAAACAATGTGATTACATTGCCTAACTAGCATTCATCATGCTCTAGGATTTAGAGCAAAGCTCATGCATGGGCTAGCTACAACTCTGGTGGATAGTTGCCTCAAGTATGCTGCTCCAGTTCTGTTGACCGTGCTTCTACGCTCATGGCCGTTTATATGCACCTGAAAGTTATTCGATTCCGAAAGTACCAAGGAGGAGCTCGAAGTCACTGACGATATGGATTTCACCACATACTTTTTCAGTTTTTCTCCTACTAATGAGCCACTCCAACTAATGAGGCATATTTGATTTATGTCATCGTCCTTGGGATCATGTTTATGAAATGTGTGTATTTTCTCCTCCTATCCTAGACACTGACTGAAATGTGCCTGCATTATGTTGCTCCGACCATTGAATATGTTGTACTGTCTTTGATCTATAAGTACTCTGTGTTTTCCTTAACATGCTCTACAGAATGTGGCCATATCACATGGTTGTCTTCAGCCACTATCTGGTACTGTATTATTTATCAGAATATAGGTTCCTTTGTTATTTGCGAAGGGACACTAATGCTCATACATACTTCAGTACTAGGGTGTATAGCTGTTTATGGTGCATAATTACTTCTGCAGGAGAGCCCTTCAAATGAGACGAGAATCATAGTTACGTGAATATGGTGCCAAGAATGGTCTACGTATTACAAAGGCATGTGATGTTTGTGTTATGTTTTCTGATATTTGATCTCTGATTTCTTCCTTAGGAGCGTTTTGTCTAACAGTATTCAAATATGTTTCCTCGATTGCTTGCTTGTCAGACTGCCAAGTTTCAGGAATAGTGGAGTCACAAGGAGCTGTGTGAACTATATCAAAATTATCACTGAAGCGTGCAACAAGTTAGTCTTCCTTTGTAAGGAGAAGATGTCAGTCTGAAATTCTTGCCTGTCACTCATGTTTCCTATGGAAATGTAAGTAGTTTCCTATGGAAAAAATGACTATTTGTCCAAATCGAGTGGTTACTTGAGTATTTGTTGTTTCCAGGATTTAATGATTTTAATGGAGACTGATACATAATGGCAATCTTATACGGAGATCCAACACAATCAACTCAACTTGTAATCGTACCTTCTATCTTTCAGTTGGCTATGGGCTTGCTATACTATGTGGCCTTCACAAAGGGAGGAAGGAAGATGGTACTTAGCAAAGTATCCATGCATAAGTTGTTTCTGATAAAGCTCTAACAACATGATAGGAAAGCTATTACGTTTCACATATGCAACAAAAAAAAAAAATCTTATGTGAGTTCCTTGAAACACATGCGAACCGTACCGGGAACAGGCGACGCCTGTTCTGGTTGGTGTTCGCCGCGATGGCGTGGACTCTTTGGACGATTCGTAATAAGATGGTGATTGAGCGGGTTTTTCTTCGGCGTGCATCTGACTCCATGTTTAAATTTCTAGCTTTCTTACAGCATTGGCACCCGCTTGCTAGGCAGCGCGATAGGGGGCAGCTAGATGTCATGCTTGACAGACTTTTGGCGTCCGCGCGACGTCTCTCCTCTACATCTAGCACCTAGCACTGACTGGCCTTGGTTTTTTGTTCTCTCTGATGTACCCTCCCCCTCCCCTCCCTTGTTCTCTCCCTTCCCTGCCCCTAGTGCTACTTTTTCTGTTTGGTCTTACTTGTGGTGCTGCCCCAACTCTTCTTTCTTAGCCTCTGTTTCTGCTTGTTGACTCTGTATGGACTTGCTTGGCATGTTGCTTTATTTATAAAGCGGGGCGAAAACCTGTTTCGAGACTTGGACGGACTGTACATGCCGGTGCCGGTGGCTTTCTCGTTGAGAAGGATGTCGATGTACTTCTGGCTCACCCTAGCGATCCTCTTCCCCTTGCCGTCCTCCGCGTTGTCTCCCTCCGCTAGTTTCTGGCACCTCAATGCCGCCACCGGAGACGCCTCGTCGCCGCCGGACCGGCCGGATGCGGTCTTGCTCGTCGTCTCCATCGCCGCAAGTTGGTTCTGCCTGGAGACCGACCTGATAAATAGCTCCTCTGTATGTATCCCTACCCTTAGGTTTAGGTTTAGATGCGATCTAAATCATCACAGGGAGGTCAGCGTATATAAACGCGATACAGGCCATAGCTACCTAGGCTGTTCCGGATCGGACAGCATTCAACGTACCTGTCCTAAACCAACTTATCTAGATAGTGGTTACTAGATTGAACCGGTAATCAAAGATTGGTGGACCAAATTCAAAAAAAAAAAAAAAGACTGGTGGACCGGTTACTAGATTGTACTAGTTGAATGCTCCGTGCGTTGCCACGTCCCAATAAATTTTGACCTAGATATATTGATCAAAATGTTTCTAACTCACGATATATGCAGCACTCACAAGAAATGGTAGCATGCCCCTCACGCCATGTTCATCGCAGGCATGCATTGTCTTCTAATCTTATCATCTCACTGCACAATAGTCTCCAACTTGATTGACCGATGACTCATATGGGGAGGGTAGGCCACACGCGGATTGACCTGCGAGCGAGGTTTTTCCATGCCCATCTTTGATATAAAATTGATGTGGCACTGTTAACCCTTTTTATTCATCGGGGTAATCAAATACTATTTGTCTGTCGAAATGTTAGCTATTCGGTTAAATAGTATCCATTCAAAGTTAAACGCCGGTGACTCATCATTATATTTAACGACACACGACTACACATTCATGGTCGAACATAGTGTGCTGATGGAAAATACCCCTGACAATAGTGATTGAGATTTCAAGGGAGGATTTTCCTAAAACAGAATATTTGTGGCAACACAATACAACTTAACAAGGGCTCAGTGTGTCATTCTGTTCAAACAAGATCTAACGAAAGTTTTCCAGAAGACACTAAAACAAGTACAGTGCAACTCTTTTCCAATTCATAATCTGACAATAATGAAGAGCAGACTCCAAATACTTAATAATAGAACTTCAAGTCTTCTATCAGCCTATGTGTAAACGCCTTTTAGTAGTCCATTGCATAAAAAATACTCCGTTTAACAGACTATAGCTGCCCACATCTAAAAAATAGAATGTAGCTGCCCATGAGCATTATCCAACATTGTATTCATATTGATCTCAAATCTGATACTTGATAGATGTAACGTGTACCAGTGAAGAATGTCTATTCTTGAAATGCAAGCATATGGTCTCACTACAAATATATTCGTTCCCTTGCTCGATTCCTCTCATTTTCACAAGGGGAAAGTAACCATACTCATTCAACACACTGAGTAAGAGTCAATGTTACAACTTAGCAAAAAAGATGGGGAATATAGTTATAACTTCACATAAAAGACGGGGTACAGTTTAGCCATAAACTAAGAGTCGATGTTTCATGTGATTACAAGAGTCAATGTTAGAAGTTAGCATAACAGATGGGGTATAGTTCAGCCATAAACTAAGCTGACACTCGTCTGAAGCTCGCTTTGCACAAGGATATGCAACCTAGTTAGCTCCACGTCCTATGAAATTAAGAGAGAAAACTGAGAAATTCGTGCAAACCTCCTGAACTTCCATGAGAATTGGGAGGACTTCTTGATGCCTTGTGCTCGAGAGCTCAACCAATAGTTTACAATCAGTTTCCACCTCAATATAATGCAATCTTCCCTCTGCTGCATACCTGATGCTTTCACGGAGTACTTCTGCACACTCATTGCTGATGGAATATGAGCATTCCCAACAGTTTTGACGGCCAAGACAACTCCCTCAGAATTTCGAGGACCCTGAAGCACCAGAGTTCAATGACAGATAAAATGCTATATCAATGTTCAGCTGAACAGTTCATGGAACAGGGGGCTTCCTTTTTAATTGTTCAGGACATGGTAGATTGAATTAGATCAGACACGATGTCTTGAGCATACAGTACCCTTGACTTGATTTTTTTGATTTTTACCCTTGACTTGATTGAAATCTCCCTATCGCTATGCCATCTCTGTAAATGATACCGTTTCAAAAAAAATCTCTGTAAATGATAGCATACTGCCAAGTGTTATTTAAGATCCCTAGACACCAGTTCAACAAGATAATCACATAAGTTAATTATCGAAATTCTCTCGGTTCTTGCACAAATCAACATGAATTTCTGAATCATGGTCCCCAAACCTACCCTGGCTTATCTGAACCATAACTACAACAATATCCCTGACCAAATTAAACTCATCCCTACCAAATTTGCAAAACCCAATGTCCACATTAAAATGACTGAAAGTTGCAGGAAGAAAGGCACAAAGCAAGAAAAATCAAATTAATACTTGGTATTCTACTCCTCGTAGTTCTTGGGGTCCTTGCAGACCTGGACGAAGTTGTTCCCTGGGCACGACAGCGACCATGGAGAAAATACTTCTGTGAATGATGTCAAAAGTTCAGGGTGTTCTGTGTGAATGCTTCTAAAGAAACTCATAGCGATGTAGAGGACTTCAATACAAGGAAATCTCTACTATAGTTACGGTGCTACGAAGACTCGAACAAGTGAAGTCGATTAGAAGGCCATAAGTAGCAGCCAGCTTTGTATTCCTCGACATCATGTTGGACAAAGGTGGTGTCTGGTACATAGTACATACCCGCATACTCCGCCTTCATGCACTCACGGGTTAGCACATCCATACCAGCATAGATGTCCAGGAGGGGCACGAACTGGAGAAGGACAGTGGCGAGGTCGGTGCTCGGGAGGACGTCGACCGGTGGGAGCTCGGACGAATCTGGAGGAAGAAGAAGGCGCTTGGGAGGATGTGGACGAGGGATGGAGACGGCTCGCGGGAGACGATCGTGGTTGGCGGCGGTGCCGGGTGAAGAGACCGTAATGGCACCGGCGGCGCATAGTGCCGAGAGGGGCGATTGTGCGGATTGTGCAGTTTCCTTTTTTGCCGAAGCGGACGGGTCGTGCAGCCGAGCAGGGCTGGGTCATCCGGTTTCATTTTCCGCTGGTTCGTGCGGGATAACTCACGACGTACCGCAATCACCATCAGCACCAACTGAGCTTTAATATAGTAGAGATAGCTAGGAGAGGCCAGGGCGTACCATGTCTAGAACTCTAGATAGTGGTTCAAAAATAAATAAATAAATAAATAAATAAATAGAACTCTAGATAGATCTCTGACGCCGGAGGCGGTTTCGCCGGCGATCTCCTTCCTGCACCGTCCGCCCTCTCCTTATCCCTGTCCCTGGCCTTACAGGTAGCGCCGGCCGATTTCCCCTTTTCTTGCGGCAACCGATTGACCCCCTGCCCTCACCTCCCCGTTTGCAATCTATCTCGTATCTCTATGCATGTCATGACTGACAGATCTTGTTTAGCTTTGGTGGCGATGCCATTGATCTCCACGCCATCCTCGCCCACTCCTCGCGATCGTGTTCCCGAGGAAGGTGAAAAATTCTTCATGTATGTATGCAAACCTTACTTCACGCCTGTCTATCTCGTGCGTATTTTTTTTTTAAAAATTGTATGGAAGAAATAAAATTGGCACTACATACGTGTGACCTAACTGCCATTTGGTACAATAATGGAAGAGCTTATATATTTTCTCAACCTACATGTGTCGCTAGAATCACATAAAACGCTGCTGCGATAATTATGTATGCTCTCATATGATGTAATCTTTGGGCCACCGACAGACTGAAGCTATGTGCTATCTTAAATTCTTCTCCATGCATTGCAGACACGACTTTGCCGGATTGGAGTCGTGGGATGATCCCACTCCTAGGCCATCATCGATGACTCTAGAGGAGTTTACTGATATTTTTGTAGCTGCCGCCAAGCGCCAGCTCAGTCTCAGGCCCAAGTCGCCGACCCCTGAGGAGCGGATGGCACGCAAACAGGAGCGTAGGCGCAAAGGCTTGATCGTAGCGCTCAACACATATGCCAAGCGAAACAACATGCAGGCATGGCAAAATAAATCAAATATTTATGTTTGCTTGCGTTTTGCTTAGCCACCATATTGACGAGAACTAGACTGCTATTGTAGTTCATTATTTTTTACTACTCATGATTGGCTAGAATATCACAACTTTATTAAGTGTTTGCATATAATAGATGCAAGTCATGCAATTTAATGCTGACTGGACCCACTATATACTCATGCATCGTTTCTATTTCAGCCCAATGAGTTAGAATTTGTGGAAGAGAAAGTGAGGAACCAAGTGGATGGATACGCGGGACTATATGTGCACTCCAACTTTCTGGTGAAAGGTTTAGATGGCAAACCTACTTTGTTCTTTGCTGAGGTGCTTGCTGATTGCGGACGAGAGTATTGCACACGAGAGGACGATGTTGTTCTCTGCACTCCTTTGGAAGGAAATGACTCAGGTAACTTTTTGGGTGAAATCTTCTTGATTTTTTTGTTAGGCATCTCACCTTTTTTCCTTCACATCAACAAGGTCATTGTTTTGGGTGTGGTGATCGCGCAAAGGAGCTTAGGCATCCCTCTGGCGGTGGCTATTTGGGTGGACATGAGAAGGTGATGTTTCATACCGGGGATTTGGACGACAGTGATGAGGACGCTTTTATGTGAAGGAATCCACCAATCTGCTTGGTCTTGGTCTATAGTATGAGTTTAGGTTCTCAATAACTGCCCGTCGCTCCGCTGAGCATGTATGACAAGCGAGTTGTTAGAGTAGTGTGCTTTTGTAGCAAGTGGTGAATGTGACACGCAATAAGTTATGGTAAGTTTGTAACAGGACGAGTGGAGGAGGATGTATCTGATATGCATAATTTTAAACCTCAGTTGGGATGTAGTTTATTTTACTACCTCCGATCCGAAAATAGTGTCGGAGGTTTAGTGTTGAAACGTAACTAGGTAGTTATATTCCTACGACACTTAATCTGGACCGGAGGGAGTAGTAATAAACTTGGCGTGAGAAGTGAGAGAATATGACAATATTATGTTATCTACACTAAGGGCCTCTTTTGATTCACATGACTCTGATAACCCGGGAATAGGAAGAAAAATGTAGGATTGCCATGTCATAATCCTTCGAATCCCAATGCATTTGGTGCATTATTTTTTCTAAGAGGTTTGACTGGATTCCTAGTTCCCTAGGAAATTTAATATACTGTGAGGTTTAGGAAAGAATTCCCGTATGATTCGGTCCTACGAACCCAACGACCAATATAGGAAAAAACTGAGTATTCAAATCCTCCAAAATTTCTATTCAAATCCTTTGAATCATGGATGCTCTGATGCAATCACATCACGTTGTTTGGAACTGAAGCACCTCTTTCTATGTAATTTACGTATGCAAGCATCTACTTATGTTTAAAAAGATAGTAGGCATCAATAGTATGGGAGGATAATTTCGACCACATTTTATAGGGATTAGCTCCCTCCAGCCACTGGAGCTGATTGCCCCTTCTGGTGGAGGGTTTTCCTTAAAGCTGCTGGACAGCTGAAGGCTTTCAAAGCCTTTGCACAATCCATATTATTCTGGTTTTATTCTTGGTATGACAATGTCAACATAGACATATGGCCTGAGCTATTATATTTTGCTATTATCTGCCCTGACAGTACTGGCATCAGTGAAGGCAGTTCCTCGATTTTGAAATTTGGGTCCTCAGCCTAGAATCTTTAGATCATCATGGTGCTTGGACTTGTCTCTCAGGTTTTACAAACTTGTAGTGGGTACTTGCTGCATTTAAGTGGAACTTGGCATCATGTTGTCAAACGATGCATCAGATCTTCTGGTTGCTCTTTAGGGATGGACAGCCTAAATATCAGGGTAATTCTACTGTTTTGCCATGTACTTCTTCCTCGACGAGAGGAGTGTTAGATGTGTATATGTAGTGGCTTTGTGCCCCCAGTGTACAATAGTTGCTCACACTGTAACATGGTATCAGTCCCAGGTTAGGGTCTCCTCTCGCACGAGCGACTCCATGCTCCGCCGTCGTTGCCGTTCCGGCCGGCCGCTGCTCTCCCTTTCTCCTCCTGCTTGTGGCGTTGCTTCTCTCTCTTTCGCGTTGCCTAGCTGCTGGTTGCTTCACTCGATTCCCATCTCGGCCGCCTTCACAGCTTCCCAAATCGGGAATCCGTCCGCCGTCTTCTTGCCGGCCTGCTCTTCTCGCCGCCGCCACGGTCGGGCCTGTCGCCGCTGTCTTCTTGCCAGCCTGCTCTTCTCGCGCCAGCTGCCGCCGCGGTCGGGCCCGTCGCCGCTGCTGCTCAGGCAACCGTCGTTCTCCGGCCGCTGCTGCTGTTTCTCCGGCCGCCGCCGGTCTGCCCCGGCCAGATCCGGCTGGTTCCGCTTGCCTCCGGTGACCGGCCTGTCCAGCAGCACGAGCTCCTGTGGCTGCTGAGCTCCTCGTGCTGCTGAGCTCTCGTGTGCTGGCGCAGTTGCGAGGCTGAGATCTAGGTTCTCTCTCCTCTGTTGACTTTCAAAAAAAAAAATCGAAAAAAAGAGCGCGTGATGTCTCCGTCGGGCTATGTTGCTGTTCCTCGGTGCTCTGTGATATTTGATGGCACCAACTACGCCGAGTTTGTGGACTTCATGCGTATCCACATGCGCGGCCTCATGTTGTGGGGCGTTCTCTCTGGCGAGATCTCTTGTCCGCCATGCCCCGTTGCTCCTGTGGCTCCTACTCCACCGGTGCCACCTGTTCTTGCTGCTGATGCTTCTCAGGCTGATCGGGATGCTGCCAAGGATGCTGATGATCATGCAGTTGAAGCCTACGAACAGCAGGTATCGGATTATTCTGAGTCCCTTTCTATTTACCAGGATGATCTGTCTATTTACACTCAGTGGTGCAATGATGATGCCCGTGCTGCTGCTGTTCTCACTGCTAGTGTTCTGCCTCAGTTTGCTTCTGAGTTCATGGGGTTAGGCACTACTCCTGCTATGTGAACTTATCTTTGTCAGCGCTATCAGCCCTCTGGTGATGCTCTTTACCTATCTGTGGTCCGTCAGGAGCATGATCTTCAGCAAGGAGACTCTACTGTTGATGAGTTCTACTCACAGTGCTCTGCCATCTGGCGTCAGCTCGACTCTCTGAGGACCGTTGTTTGTGGTACTTGTCGCTGCTGTCAGACAGTCAGGTCAGATTTGGAGTTTCAGCGTGTCCATGAGTTCCTGTCTCGCCTCCTTCCTGAGTTTGAGGCTCGGCGTGCTCACTTGCTTGCCCGTGGTCGACGTGTTCCCATCTCAGAGGTACTTGCAGAGCTTCGTGCTGAGGAGACTCGCCTCCGTTCTGCCGGTTTGCTTGTGACTCCCACTGTGCTTGCTGCCCGAGCTCCTGTGTCATCTGCTCCACCGCTCCTTCCCACTCCTTCAAGGGGGATGGGCGGGCGCCCTGCAGGAGCGGGTCGGCCTCGCATGTTCTGTGACTACTGCAAGAAGCCAGGTCACCTCGTGTCCACCTGTTTCAAGAAGGAGCGTGACTTGGGTCGCTCCTCTACAGTGGGTCGTACGCCTTCACCGAGCTCGTCACTCACTGATCTGGACATTGTGCGGCTCAAGCGTCTGCTGGCTTCCTCAGGCTCTTCCTCGACAGGCACTGTTGCCTCGCTGACTGCTTCCACTACTGTTGCTCCGTCACCGTCACCTACACAGTCAGGTACATCTCTGTGGGTTCTGGATTCTGGAGCTTCCTTTCACATGTCTTCTGATTCTTCTACTCTGTCTTCTATTCGACCTCTTGATTATCCTGTCAATGTTCTCACTGCCGATGGCACACCTCTTCCTGTTGCTAGTCGTGGCACTCTTTCTACCCCGTCTTTCTCTGTTCCTAGTGTTTCTCATGTTCCCCGTCTTACTGTGAATCTTTTCTCCGCTGCTCAACTTACTGATTCTGGTTGTCGTGTTATTCTTGATACCGACTCTTGCTCTGTTCAGGACCGTCGCACCCAGGCTCTAGTTGGAGCTGGCCCTCGGTGCCGTGATGCTCAGGGCCTTTGGGAGGTTGACTGGCTTCGTGTTCCTTCGCTGCCACCACACCCGCCAGTCCGCATGCTCTTGCTACCTCCTCTTCTGCGTCCTTCCAACAGTGGCATCGTCGACTTGGTCATATATGTGGCTCTCGCTTGTCTTCATTAGTGCGTCAAGGAGTTTTAGGGTCTGTCTCTGGTGATGTTTCTTTACATTGTAATGGTTGTAGACTTGGCAAACAGACTCAGTTACCTTATCCTACGAGTGAGTCAGTCTCTCAGCGTCCTTTCGATCTAGTTCACTCCGATGTATGGGGTCCTGCTCCCTTTGCTTCGAAAGGTGGTCATCGCTACTATGTTCTTTTTATTGATGATTTCTCTCGCTACACTTGGCTCTACTTTATGAAATCTCGCAGTGAGGTTCTCTCTATATACAAGCGATTTGCTGCCATGGTCCACACCCAGTTTTCCACGCCTATTCGTGTTTTTCGTGCTGACTCGGCTGGTGAGTATATCTCTCAGATGTTGCGTGGTTTTCTTGCCGAGCAGGGTACTCTTCCCCAGTTCTCTTGTCCTGGTGCCCACGCTCAGAATGGCGTTGCTGAGCGCAAGCATCGCCACCTCCTAGAGACGGCTCGTGCAATGATGATCGCTTCCTCTCTACCTCCTCACTTCTGGCTGAGGCTGTTTCCGCATCCACCTATCTTATCAACATCCAGCCTTCGGCTGCCTTGCAGGGTGGTATCCCTATGGAGCGTCTCTCTGGTCGTTCTCCTGACTACTCTGCTCTTCGCATGTTTGGGTGCGTGTGCTATGTTCTCCTTGCTCCACGCGAACGCACCAAATTGACCGCTCAGTCGGTTGAGTGTGTTTTCCTTGGCTACAGTGATGAGCACAAGGGTTATCGATGTTGGGATCCTGTTAGTCGTCGGCTACGTATTTCCCGCGATGTGACTTTTGATGAGTCTCGTTCCTACTATCCGCGTCCTACCGCCTCGACCTTCTCAGTTGAGGATATCTCCTTCCTTATACTCCCTGACACATCTCCTCTTGTGCCCCATATTCCTTCTCCACCTCCACCTCCGGCGAGTCCCACTGTTTCTGATACACCTTTGACACCACCCTCTTCTCCTCCCTCGTCACCTACCTCTCCACCTACTCCTCTAGTGTGCCCTCCCCTTTCTCCCTTCCCTCTCCACTACACTCGTCGCCCTCGTGTTGAGGATGATCCCTCTGGCATGCCCTCTACTTCCGGAGCGCCACCTTCCCCGTGTACACCGGTTCATAACCTTCGTTCTCGGACCTCATTACGGTCTCCTGATCGCTATTCTGATTCCCAGTACGGTCTTTCTGCTGTTGCTGAGCCCACTTCCTACCGTGATGCCATGGCTCAGTCTGAATGGCAGCTTGCGATGGCTGAGGAGATTGCTGCCCTTGAGCGCACTGGCACGTGGGATCTTGTTTCCCTCCTCCCGGTGTTCGCCCCATCACATGCAAGTGGGTCTATAAGATCAAGACTCGCTCCGATGGTTCTCTTGAGCGTTACAAAGCTCGTCTTGTGGCTCGTGGCTTTCAGCAGGAGCAGGGACGCGATTATGATGAGACATTCGCTCCTGTTGCCCACATGACCACTGTTCGCACCTTCTCGCTGTGGCCTCTGTTCGTCATTGGTCTGTGTCTCAGCTTGACGTCCAGAATGCCTTTCTCAATGGTGAGTTGCGTGAAGAGGTTTATATGCAGCCACCACCGGGATACTCTGTTCCTGATGGTATGGTTTGTCGTCTTCGGCGCTCTCTCTATGGCCTTAAACAAGCCCCTCGCGCCTGGTTTGAGCGTTTCGCTTCTGTGGTGACTGCCGCTGGTTTCGTGCCTAGCGACCATGACCCCGCGCTGTTTGTCCACACCTCACCTCGTGGTCGGACGCTCCTCCTCTTATATGTTGATGACATGATCATTACTGGCGATGACTCTGAGTATATTGCCTTTGTTAAGGCCCGCCTCCGTGAGCAGTTCCTGATGTCAGATCTTGGTCCTCTTCGCTATTTTCTTGGGATTGAGGTTTCTTCGACTTCTGATGGCTTCTACATCTCCCAAGAAAAATATATTCAGGATCTTCTTGCTCGCGCCGCTCTTGGTGATGAGTGCACTGCTGAGACTCCTATGGAGCTCAATGTTCAGCTTCGTGCTACCGATGGTGATCCCCTCACCGACCCGACACGCTATCGCCATCTTGTTGGGAGTCTTGTCTATCTGGCTGTCACTCGTCCAGACATATCATATCCTGTCCACATTCTGAGTCAGTTCGTCTCTGCTCCCAGTTCTGTCCACTATAGTCACCTTCTCCGTGTTCTACGATATCTTCGTGGCACGATCTCTCACCGCCTTTTCTTTCCTCGCTCCAGCTCTCTCCAGCTCCAGGCCTACTCTGATGCTACGTGGGCCAGTGATCCTTCTGATCGCCGCTCGCTGTCTGCCTATTGTGTTTTTCTTGGAGGATCTCTCATTGCTTGGAAGACGAAGAAACAGAAGGCAGTTTCCCGCTCCAGTGCAGAGGCTGAGTTGCGAGCGATGGCTATGTTGACGGCTGAGGTGACCTGGTTGCGATGGTTGCTAGCAGATTTTGGTGTTTCTGCTGCTGCACCGACTTCTCTATTGTCAGACAGTACCGGTGCCATCAGCATTGCGCGTGACCCGGTGAAGCATGAGCTCACCAAGCACATCGGCGTGGATGCCTCCTTTGTGCGTGCTGCTGTGCAGGATCAGATTCTTGCTCTTCACTATGTGCCCTCCGAGTTACAGCTGGCGGATTTCTTCACGAAGGCGCAGACTCGAGCGCAACATGGGTTTTTCCTCTCCAAACTCAGTGTTGTTGACCCACCATGAGTTTGAGGGGGGGTGTTAGATGTGTATATGTAGTGGTTTTGTGCCCCCAGTGTACAGTAGTTGCTCACACTGTAACAAGGAGGACGCACGGTCCAGGACTCTTGGATGAGAATAGGAATGTACTTGGTGGAGTGTGGCTTGGCGGTACAAAGCCTAGGCATTGTGGACAATGAGGCTGCTGCCAGCGCGTTAGGAAGACTCGGGCCAAGGAGGAGGAAGACGAATGCATATCCACACCACGATCTCATTTTCTCTTGCGTTATGGGCAAGAGCAAGCGGAGGATTGCCTACGTCCTCGAGCCCCGGCACGCTCAGCGGAGGATGAACAACCGTTCATTGTGCAGCGCCGATGGTCATGATTAAGGGCCGCCCGAAGAGGATGGCCGAGGCGACACGACGCTGACCAACACTGCAGTGAGACTCGTGGAGAACGGCGGGTAACGATGACCGACAGCTTTAGCGCATGCTGTTCAGGCCTACGAGCACCGTTGTCTTGGTGTTGCTCATAGAAAGTTAGGTTGGGCTATTTAGATCATGTATGTACCAATCACGTCTTGTGACCGAGCCGTTCAGGTACCGTGACAGCCGCGTCACTGTGGACTACCGAAGCAGAGTTCACGGGAAGGTAAAACCTTGAGAACTTTGCCGTCTGGACCCCGATCGAGCTAGTTTTTTTTTCATGGCTCTAGAAAGACATGCCACATCCTAGAGAAAGCAGATTTACAAAATTGGCCCGATGGAGATTTTTCTAAAATTCGCTTACCGTAAGCTAGAGAACAACGTTCGTTTCGGTGAAATCCTACACTTCCTTCGAAGATGTCTGCGGCCACCCACCCTCCAGATGACCGATCAAAACATGAGTAGCACATAGAAAGTTAGGTTGGGCTATTTAGATCATGTCTGTACCAATCACGTCTTGTGACCGAGCCGTTCAGGTACCGTGACAGCCGCGTCACTGTGGACTACCGACGAAGAGTTCACGGTGAAGCTAAAACCTTCAGAACTTTGCCGTCCGGACCCCGATCGAGCTATTTTTTTCATGGCTATTGAATTACATGCCACACCCTAGAGAAAGCAGATTTATAAAATTGGCCCGATGGAGATTTTTCTAAAATTCGCTTATCGTAAGCTAGAGGGCAATGTTCGTTTCGGTGAAATCCTACACTTCCTTCGAAGATGTCTGCGGCCACCCACCTTCCAGATGAGCTGATCAAAACATGAGTAGCACATAGAAAGTTAGGGTGGGCTATTTAGGTCATGTATATACCAATCACGTCTTGTGACCGAGCCGTTCAGGTACCGTGACGGCCGCGTCACTGTGGACTACCGACGTAGAGTTCACGGTGAAGGTAAACCTTGAGAACTTTGCCGTCCGGACCCCGATCGAGCTAGTTTTTTTTTCATGGCTATAGAATGACATGCCACACCCTAGAGGAAGCAGATTTACAAAATTGGCCCGATGGAGATTTTTCTAAAATTCGCTTATCGTAAGCTAGAGAGCAACGTTCGTTTCGGTGAAATCCTACACTTCCTTCGAAGATGTCTGCGACCACCCACCCTCCAGATGAGCCGATCAAAACCTGAGTAGCACATAGAAAGTTAGGGTGGGCTATTTAGATCATGTTTTTACCAATCACGTCTTGTGACCGAGCCGTTCAGGTACAGTGACGGCCGCGTCACTGTGGACTATCAAAGCAGAGTTCACGGGAAGGTAAAACCTTGAGAACTTTGCCGTCCGGACCCCAATCGAATTAGTTTTTTTTTCATGGCTCTAGAATGACATGCCACATCCTAGAGAAAGCAGATTTACAAAATTGGCCCGATGGAGATTTTTCTAAAATTCGCTTACCGTAAGCTAGAGAGCAACGTTCGTTTCGGTGAAATCCTACACTTCCTTCGAAGATGTCTGCGGCCACCCACCCTCCAGATGACCCGATCAAAACATGAGTAGCACATAGAAAGTTAGGTTGGGCTATTTAGATCATGTCTGTACCAATCACGTCTTGTGACCGAGCCGTTCAGGTACCGTGACAGCCGCGTCACTGTGGACTACCGAAGCAGAGTTCACGGGGAAGGTAAAACCTCGAGAACTTTGCCGTCCGGACCCCGATCGAGCTAGTTTTTTTTTCATGGCTCTAGAAAGACATGCCACATCCTAGAGAAAGCAGATTTACAACATTGGCCCGATGGAGAGTTTTCTAAAATTCGCTTACCGTAAGCTAGAGAGCAACGTTCGTTTCGGTGAAATCCTACACTTCCTTCGAAGATGTCTGCGGCCACCCACCCTCCAGATGAGCCGATCAAAACATGAGTAGCACATAGAAAGTTAGGTTGGGCTATTTAGATCATGTCTGTACCAATCACGTCTTGTGACCGAGCCGTTCAGGTACCGTGACAGCCGCGTCACTGTGGACTACCGACGAAGAGTTCACGGTGAAGCTAAAACCTTCAGAACTTTGCCGTCCGGACCCCGATCGAGCTAGTTTTTTTTCATGGCTATTGAATTACATGCCACACCCTAGAGAAAGCAGATTTATAAAATTGGCCCGATGGAGATTTTTCTAAAATTCGCTTATCGTAAGCTAGAGGGCAATGTTCGTTTCGGTGAAATCCTACACTTCCTTCGAAGATGTCTGCGGCCACCCACCTTCCAGATGAGCTGATCAAAACATGAGTAGCACATAGAAAGTTAGGGTGGGCTATTTAGGTCATGTATATACCAATCACGTCTTGTGACCGAGCCGTTCAGGTACCGTGACGGCCGCGTCACTGTGGACTACCGACATAGAGTTCACGGTGAAGGTAAACCTTGAGAACTTTGCCGTCCGGACCCCGATCGAGCTAGTTTTTTTTCATGGCTATAGAATGACATGCCACACCCTAGAGAAAGCAGATTTACAAAATTGGCCCGATGGAGATTTTTTCTAAAATTCGCTTATCGTAAGCTAGAGAGCAACGTTCGTTTCGGTGAAATCCTACACTTCCTTCGAAGATGTCTGCGACCACCCACCCTCTAGATGAGCCGATCAAAACCTGAGTAGCACATAGAAAGTTAGGGTGGGCTATTTAGATCATGTTTTTACCAATCACGTCTTGTGACCGAGCCGTTCAGGTACAGTGACGGCCGCGTCACTGTGGACTACCAAAGCAGAGTTTACGGGGAAGGTAAAACCTTGAGAACTTTGCCGTCCGGACCCCAATCGAGTTAGTTTTTTTTCATGGCTCTAGAATGACATGCCACATCCTAGAGAAAGCAGATTTACAAAATTGGCCCGATGGAGATTTTCTAAAATTCGCCTACCGTATGCTAGAGAGCAACGTTCGTTTCGGTGAAATCCTACACTTCCTTCGAAGATGTCTGCGGCCACCCACCCTCCAGATGACCCGATCAAAACATGAGTAGCACATAGAAAGTTAGGTTGGGCTATTTGGATCATGTCTGTACCAATCACGTCTTGTGACCGAGCCGTTCAGGTACCGTGACGGCCGCGTCACTGTGGACTACCGACGAAGAGTTCACGGTGAAGGTAAAACCTTGAGAACTTTGCCGTCGGGACCCCGATCGAGCTAGTTTTTTCTTTCGTGGCTATAGAATGACATTCCACACCCTAGAGAAAGCAGATTTACAAAATTTGCCTGATGGAGATTTTTCTAAAATTCACTTATCGTAAGCTAGAGAGCAACGTTCGTTTCGGTTAAATCTTACACTTCCTTCGAAGATGTCTGCGGCCACCCACCCTCCAGATGAGCCGATCAAAACATGAGTAGCACATATAAAGTTAGGTTGGGCTATTTAGATCATGTATGTACCAATCACGTCTTGTGACCAAGCCGTTCAGGTACCGTGACGGCCGCGTCACTGTGGACTACCGACGTAGAGTTCACGGTGAAGGTAAACCTTGAGAACTTTGCCGTCCGGACCCCGATCGAGCTAGTTTTTTTTCATGGCTATAGAATGACATGCCACACCCTAGAGAAAGCAGATTTACAAAATTGGCCCGATGGAGATTTTTCTAAAATTCGCTTATCGTAAGCTAGAGAGCAACGTTCGTTTCGGTGAAATCCTACACACTTCCTTCGAAGATGTCTGCGGCCACCCACCCTCCAGATGAGCCGATCAAAACCTGAGTAGCACATAGAAAGTTAGGGTGGGCTATTTAGATCATGTTTGTACCAATCACGTCTTATGACCGAGCCGTTCAGGTACAGTGACGGCCGCGTCATTGTGGACTACCGAAGCAGAGTTAACGGGGAAGGTAAAACCTTGAGAACTTTGCCGTCCGGACCCCGATCGAGCTAGTTTTTTTTTTTCATGGCTCTAGAATGACATGCCACATCCTAGAGAAAGCAGATTTACAAAATTGGCCCGATGGATATTTTTCTAAAATTCGCTTACCGTAAGCTAGAGAGCAACGTTCGTTTCGGTGAAATCCTACACTTCCGGTCCAGTGCGCTGCCCAGTGATAGCTGAATTCAGGTTCTGATCGGTTCATTTCTGGAGTCCTACTGAAAAAACGCTCCCGGCCCTCGCGTCGTCCTCCCGAGGGCGACTCGGGGGCGACTAGGGTTCCAGCGCGCCGCCACCTCCCTCCTCTCCCTCGTCGCCACCCGAGGAGGCCGACGGGAAAGCCCGCGCGGCCGCCGATGAAGGTGGCGGCGAGGATCTCGCTGCTCCGCCCCGCGCGCGGAGGGATCTGGTGTCGGCGACGGCGGTCGCGGTTGGTGTTGCGGCGTCGGCCCTGGCGGCGGGGGGCGTCGCTGGTGCTGTTGGTCGCCCTCCTTGGTCGCGCGGGCGGCGAGGGGCGGTGGAAGAGGCCCGCGGTGGGAGTCTCCCCGTTGACTCCCTGCTCCAGATCTGAAGACGGCGGCCACGTCCACCATGGTTCCCGACCCATCGGGGTTGGCGGGGCTGGGGGTTTTGCTGGGAGAAATCTCTGGCCAGCGGGGCGGCCACGTCGTCGGCGACGTCTCTGACGCCGTGCTTCTCCTTGGAGGTGATGATGAGGTATAACCCCCTTCCTGCCCTCCTTCTCCTGTGCTCGGGTGAAAACCCTAGGTCCTTGACCGGGCGGCGGCGGTGCTCTGGCGTCGCGTTCTCCTTGGAGGCGCCGTCTTGGGCCTCAGGAAGGTGGTGGCTTTGTGTGTGACTGTGGTCTGCTCGTGGCGGCGCTTCTTGCGGTGCAGTGCTGTCTGGCTGTTGCTCCCATGTTGTTGTGCTAACCTTTCGCAGGTGGTTTGCTCGTCGGGGTCGGCGCCCTCGAGCCTGGGGAGAGGGGAAAGGGTTCCCCTCTGCGACGGCAACACCGTGGCGGATGTGTGGAGTCAGCGTCTTGGTTGAGCTCTGCCATGGCGGCTCTGGCCTCCCTCTGGACGTGTCTTCTTTCTGCGTGTTCTCATCCTTCAGCTTGCGTCTTGCTGCGTGGTCGGTGCCAGCGGCGGTGTCTGTGGGTTGCCAGCTCGCGTGCGGTGGTGTTCGTGCTGGGTCCTTCTTCTGCTCCTCGAAGTGTCTGCGTTCGTGCTCTCGGGTGAGCTGCTCCACCTTTCGACGGTACGGCGCCCTACGAGCCAGGGCGAGAAGACAGGGGTCTTCTCTGAAGGTGGAGGCGAATGGCATGACGGCGACGACAAGCAAGGGATGATGAAGATGATCTCCCCGGTGGCGTGTTTGGCTTCACGGCGTCCCTCTCCGGTTTGCTGCCTTTGTCGGCGGATGGTGGTCTCAAAGTTCAAGCTATGCTTCCTCTTGTATCCTGTGTTTGCTTGTATTTCGTTTCCTGGAAAGCTGTTCTTTCAGCATCATGTAATTGCCGTTGTAAAACTGTGAGCTTTGTTAATTCAAAGCTGGGCTTATAGCCTTTGTTCTAAAAAAATCGGTTCATTTCTTGTTCGACGCACGGTCTCGCGCCGCTCCTTCCCCTCGTAATCCGGTATCCTATGCTGCTCATGTTGAGCGTAAGTAACACATCAGCTAAAAATGACCTCCGTGGATCATTTTTTTGGCCCCCGGAATGGAGGCCAGAGCTGTTCAACATACAATCCCGTTGGGGACCAGCTCCTTAACCAGATCAGCATAATCAGCATGGCCGCTGAAAGGCAGAAATATGTAGATTAATAGAGATTTTTAAAAAAACATGACATCATTTAGTGCTCAATAACAATCTTAGCATTATGTCAACTCAGAGCAAAAAACTATCTAAGCCAACCACACTCCTGACAGAAAATAAATTGACGTGCTAACTACTACCACCTGAATTGTGTATAAGGCGTGCTATTGGCATGATGATTATCACTGTTGAGTAAGCAACAACGAACAATTTTCCTCGTCATTTTTAAACTACGAAGGAGCTTCGTATCAAACTTATAAACATAGGCAAGTTGGTTTCTTCCAGGAGCCCCAAGGAACTAAAATACTCCGTACTTGCTTCACAAAAAGCCTCTATTTTTGGTACTTAGAAAATATAAATATTTTTCACAAATGATTTTAAAAGTTACTTTGACACTATATTGTATGTCATGCCAATATACACTTATGTGACAACTATGTGCACATTATCATATTACTAGTCTCTAATATGCCACTATACTTTGAGTCACTTAATACTGCTAGGCTCGACGTTGCTCGTGCTAAACTGGTGGGTGGGAAAGCTCCGATTGAGAATTTCAAAATTACCACAGACTATCATCGACTTGGTGCAGATGACATGTACGAGATCCACGAGGATGCAGTTTTCGAGACAACCTCTGCGGGACATGTTTGTTCACAGTGCATAGTGATCACGACAAGACACCAGGTGGTGTCACGTACTACATCTTCCAAAACTCGTATGAACCATCTTGTGGATCGGATGGCTATGGCACAGTAGCTTGTAGTAGCCTCAAGAACTGCCCCGTAGTTAGATTTTGATCAGGGCTATTCTAACTAAATTTTAGACCCCAAGTGAGCTAAAATAAATATAATTATAGTAAAATTTTATATTTTATTAGTTTTTATTATGATATTGTAGTTTTAACAATGTGTATTGTACACTATTAGTTTTCGTTGTTAACCCCATAATAATTTATTTCAGTTGTTTTCCATTACATAGTTCTAATGTATTCCATTGAAAACATATCTTAGTTATGCAATTTTTGTTATTTATAAGATGTTGTCCTTAACAAGATACAAAACCATCTTTAATGTACTCCCTCCATCCAAAAATAAGTGTCTCAAGTTTGACAAAAAGTTGATGTATCTATACATGTTTCATGTATAGATACATCAACTTTTTGTCAAACTTGAGACACTTATTTTTGGACGGAGGGAGTAAAAAAGAAGAAGAAAATACATGCCGCCTTGTTTTTTTTATGATTGATGACTTATATAGCGTAGATGTATAGTATTGTGTGAATGTTCTTCTCTACTTTAATACAATTAACTATATTGGTACAAATTACAAAGCATATAACCTAACAAATATCTTAATATAGGTGTGCAGTATATGTTGTGTAAGCAAATAAACAGAAACTTCTGTAGTATAAATTGAACATTTAGTTTCATCATTTTCTTCGGAGGCAAATGTGTCTTACAAGTTATACTGGATTCAGTAATAAGTTGATAGTATATATTTTTTTATTAAAATAGCATTGCTTATTGTAACCAAACATAAAATATAATGGATTGTACTACTTCTAGAAACACAAAATTGAGTTATTATATATGCTTAATACAATGGCTCTGAATGACTTGGCGTAAACAATTTATTTGCTTAGTATCTAAAGTAAGAAGTTACGCACAAAAATTAGCATTGGAAATACATATAGCATTTTTTCAAAGTATGTGTAAGGCATTTGTATACGTAAGCTAGCAACCAAACTAAACATGTCACCACCTAACTAATTGGTTTGTTCGTATGGGGTACATTATATTGGTCGGTATTGCACAATTGTTCATATAAACTAAGGTCGACTTTATATTGTTTATAAATGGTCAATAATATCTTATACTACATAATAGATAGATGCTCAACAAAATGGTCGCCCAGTTTGCTAGGCCTATGGACTGACGCTGATGATGATAGTTGATGGCTTGTGCTGGTCCTACCATGAATTTACTAACATGGCTACGGTTTTGGGTCTAGTTATAAATATGTTTGAGAAATAATGCAAAACCAGATTCGATGCTTGCATTCTAAGGGGCACCTCTAGATATCTCCAAAATATTGTATTTATAAATAATGCAAGTTAATTAATTAACAAGAAACTTAGGAATGCAGATTTGTGGCACCCGACCTCCATTGAGGGCGAATATTTTTTGAAAAATAAATAAATCTGAGTTTGAAAACAAACAAATATTTCCGTTGGATACTTATGCAAGTTATCTGCTATATGCAAATTCTAGGTGCGAACTTATTCCGAGCTACAAGAAATAACAAAATTGTGGACAAAATAAAGGAAAAATAGTAGTATTCCCCCCAAAATTTCTCTTTATTGTGTAGCCCAAAATACAAAGTTTTTCATGGAACTTCTAGCGTCTATACATAATGTGTATGTGTATTTGTATAGAATTTTTATTAGAACTTGAAGCATGGTTATCAATTTTAAAATATCGAGCTCACTCGAGTTCGGGAGCCAGAAGCACTTACTAGGAACTTAGGAATTATACAGAACTAATGAATTTGTAAAATAAAGTTGATTTTTTTGTAAATTTAATATGTAAAATAATGTTTTATTCAATAATTATCATTATATATATTTACATGGTATCAGAAAGCATTAAATATATTTTTCATGGTGATGAGATTACCATAATTAAAATGTGATTTGGTTGGTTTTCTTTGCTCCAATTTACCTAAGTATGTTGAACTTGTGTTAAATACATCTTTGCACTGGAGAAGAGTAGATCACTTTTTAAGGTAAGAATAGATGTAAACGAACGACTCAAATAGAGGTGATGCCTACAACCTTCCTACATGGTTCTCTATCATACTAACTCTACTCTCTTCACTCGTTGGTAAATCTTCATCCTAAGTAGATATCTATAATGCCAACTATTTTCTCTTACCGAGACTCTTCCAACAAATTATCAAGCATAATTAAACTAGCGTTACATGCTCTAACCCCACAGCCTCAACAATCATGTAATGCAGTAGCTTATGATAGCGTATAGTGATTAGAAAAAGTTTGTTGCTCTGTGTTTGTTGATGATTCTACCTTAACTATAATACTCATCATGATTGTCCTCCACGCGGTAAAAAGGCACAACCTCATGTGCACCCATGTGGCCGCTACCTGTGGGGTGCCTAAATTTTTTTTGCTCGCCTATTGCACCAGAAACAATGCACTTGATGAGAGAAGAAAATATGTATGTTAGAAAATATTGACAAAACATATAAGTTGTAAGCCACATTTGTTCATAGAAAAAAAATGATAAAGCCAATTGTCCAATTTATACTCCAGAAGTCCCTATATATTTGCTAGCTTACATAATCATACACTACACACTTATATTAAGATATTTGTTAGGCTAAGTAATCTATATCAATATATTTAATAATATTTAAAGTAGAAAACATTTACACAATAATAGATATATGCTATATAATTCATCAATTGTAAATTATGTGGCGTGCTCTTTTACTTCCTTTTCACATTTAAGTTGGTTTTGTACCTTGTTAAGACAATATCCCACAAAGAAAAAAACTACGCAATTTATATATATTCTCAATGATATAAGTTACAACTATATTACGAAAAATAGTTGAAACAAATTATTACATGGTTAACAATGTAAACCAAATAATATACAACATCTATTTGTTAAACCACAATACGATAAAAAACTAATAAATGATAAATGTATAAAAGTTTAATATAATTATGAGAGTTGGAACAGTCCTGGCCGTGAATAAACCCTAAGTCGTATAGATGGTAACTCTGACTTTTGTATGAGAGTTGAGACACAGAGAATGGTGTGGCAGGAACGAGTTTGCCTATTTGTGTAGATTATGCTTTTATTTTTATTATTTGATTAGTAGAGCTGTAATATGAGAATTAATTTGCATGAAAATGCGCGTATGTAGCAACTGTTTCCTGCATTGAATCTCGTTTCAAGATAATGTACGCAGATGGGAAACCTATTGGAAGCAAAAGTTATAATCAAGACGAGGTCACTTTAAGACTCTCACCAGATCATCTAGAAGATATTGTCAACCAATTTTATGAAAACAATAGCCGAGAAACTTCTGATAATTTGGATATAGGTTTGGAGAGAATGGAAGAACAACGTCTGGAGCCTAGCTGAAAGCTTGACAATTGCTATTTAGTGTATATTCGGACACCCGACCACTCGCATAAATAATTGGCAATGATATCACATATGCCTATTGCTGATTTCACTACCGGCTGCATAATTTCATAGACAACAAGGATTGACGATTTGCTACTAACTAGCTAGCACTACCAAAAGAGTCAGGCAAACATACAACAGAGTCAAGAACAAGCGAGCGTAGCCATGGAATCGTAATGCAGACTCGGTTGGCGCAACTCTTATTTGTCGACATACTCCAGACAATCACTGCCATGGTGAAACCACCGACTAGACCTGCATCACGCGGAACATTCAAGTAATGGAGCAACCGAAAAAAGTCAACAAGAATCGACCACCCATATTCCGAGTCACTGACATTGTGGAACCACCTGCTAGAAACCACATGAAAGTTTACCGAATCTGCGTTTTGTAAAGTTGTCACCCCCTTCACGGGAAAGAAAACATCTAGTATACTGTCCTTTTTTTGGTGCCACTGATCTCGGTCATCATTGTCTGCTAGCAGGATCGGTGTTCCATGGCCTGGAGCGAGTTGGGAGGGAAGCCCTCTTCGGCGGCAGCTTGGTGGGTGCGCTGCGACTATATTCGATGGTTTCTGAAGGAGGAGTGTTGTTGCCTCTAGGCAGTAGCCTCTGGGTGCTTCTTGGGGTGTGGCTTCTGCTATATTTATTTTGTTCTTTTGATCTGCTTTGTAAGAGGTTTTTCTCGCCACTTTGTCGGTTTGGCTGTGTTGCTTTATTTAAAAAGCAGGACGTAATCCTGTTTCGAGGAACCCAGTGTTCACCAAAACACATGGATAAGGACAAGTTCTGGCCATGATTTATACTGCTGGGTCCCTCTCCGATAGTACATTTCCTTTGTATTTCCTTTGTTTTTATGGAACGCTTCTCTATTTGTTTTCCTATGGTTTCTCGATCCAAAGTTTTACCGGCATTCCGACAGCATTCCTCAATTTTCTGGTTTCCTTCCGTTTTTCAAACTTTGATTCGAAGAGGCGTTATAGGCCTCTTTGATTCACATGATTCTGAAAATGCTGGAATAGGAAAACAAATCCGGATCGTCCTCGCGGGCCGAGGCTCTTTGTCTGGTGGTGTCGAGGCTCTTTCTCGTGGGGTTCCTGTGCTACGGATCATCCGGGGTTGTAGATGGGGTTTTTTCGGGAGAAATCCTTGTCGGTTTGTCCGACACCGACGCGGTGCCGCCTTTGGGTGGCATCTTTCCTTCCTGAAGGGCGTTGTGGCTACCCTTCATCTGCTTCCCTCTGTGCCGGGGGAAACCCTAGGACCAGTACGCTGGTCCGGCAGTAGCGTGGCTTTCCTTCTTAAGGGTGATGCTTGATACTCGTCGATTCAGTGCTGGGAGTGTGGTGATACTTCATCGGAGAGGGCGCAACGGTTGCGGGTCTTCATCGCTTAGTCAATCCGCCTATGTTGTCTTTTCTTTTTTCTTTTCCTTCCTTTTCTTGGGTGTGTGTTGGCTGTCGTCCCAGCCTTGTCTCTCGTTGGTTGTATCGGTGTTTGCTATATTAATATAGCGGAGCTCCGGCCTATTTCGTCAATAGGAAAACAAATAGAAAGAAGTCCATATAACCCCCACATCTTTCAGGTTTCGGACGGAGCACCCCCACAACTTCAAATCGGCATACTTAACCCCCACAAGTATGGAATACCAGGTAATTGCCCCCTCCGACCAGTGAGAGCAGTTTGGAGCGGTGGTTTTGCTGACCTGGACGCTGGTTTAGGCCAGCTCGGCGTGCAACAGTTTGCTCTGGCTCTCTGCTCCGCTCTGCTCTCTGCTCTCGCTCGCACGCAGCCATGGCGGCTCGCAGCCACAGTTCCGCTAGCTCTTCGAGGCGTGGAGGATCGTGGCGTCCCCGCCAGCCCATCCGCCATCCATGCCGCCGTCGTCGATGCGGCTCAGCAGGCCCGAGCCGAGCCGGTCGATCCCGAGGCCCCTTGTCAGGAACAGCGGGTGCCCCTGCACGGCGTACGTGCTACTGGCGCCGCCGGACCGGCTGCATGAGATGGCCGGCGGGGCGACTCGGCGAAGTGGACGGCCGTGGAGTGGATGCCGCCTGTGCCGCCGGCCGCGTGCTGCGCGTTGAGCAGCGGCGTGGACGCGCTCCTCACCAGCATGGCTTCTCTCTGCCACTGGCACTGGCATGTGCTGCTTGGTTCACACTTCATACAGTACAAGTCCGAGCTAGAAGAAGCTCTGGGATGTGTATTGCCTGTGCGCACCGCCAGCTGGACTGATGCCAAAATGCAGGCAAAGTGCTGCTCAAATTGATGCCCAAACCGATTGGCATTATTCAGGTATGGAGATAGGCTGTTTTCAGCAAAAAGTGATAATTACTAGAACATTTTGATTATAACCATGATCATTCCAGATTCCCATTACATTGTTTGGCGCCATCCCGGATAGGAGTGGAAGGAATACGTCTCCCATGTTCCTACACTGGCTCTTTCTGGCATCCAGGTACGGAACACGTCTCCCATGTTCCTGTATATGCATTGTGTTCAGTGGCAATATGACTCTTGTGAGTTTCCGAAATTGCATCTTCTGAATGTTGATCATGCCTGCTGTTGCTGCTTCTTGAATAGGTATACATTGGTGCATACTCGATTGGAATGGGCCCTGTGCCTTGGGTGGTCATGTCTGAGGTAAAGAAGAACAACCAGAGGTGCCAAAATTCAGTATGAAATACAGATGCCAGATTGATGCCCAAATTCAATCATAATAACTGAAAATTTCAGATAAAATGTACTCAATAATTGCAGCTTAATTCATTACATTCAAATCATATCACCGTACATTGCAAATTCTACTGAACATATCCAAATCAAAAAATAATTGCAGCCAACATGAGACTGCATCTCCAGCTTTTCTTCATTTGCTTGCATCTTCAGTTCATCTTGGACAACCTGCAGTTTCTATTCACTGCTCTTCTTCAGTCCAGCCGGCGATGTGCACAGGAAATACACATCCCAGAGCTTCTTGTAGCTCGGACTTGTACTGTGTGAAATGTGAACCAAGCAGCGCGTGCCAGTGCCAGTGGCGGAGAGAAGCCATGCTGGCGAGGAGAGCGTCTACGTCGGTGCTCAACGCGCTGCACGCGGCCGGAGGCGCAGGCGGCAGCCAGTCCGGCACCGTCTTGGACCACGAGCGCTCGCGCAGCGGACTACGCTAGGCGTTCTCGGACAGCAACCTCTCCTCGCTGGACTACGCCGGACTGTTCGGCGGCGGCGGCTCAAGTAGCACGTACGCTGTGCAGGAGCACCCGCTGTTCCTGACAAGGGGCCTCTGGATCGACCTGCTCGGCTCGGGCCTGCTAAGCAGCATGGACGACGGCGGCATGGACGGCAGATGGGCCGGCGGGGACGCGACGATCCTCCGCACCTCGAAGAGCTAGCGGAACTGTGGCTGCGAGCCGCCATGGCTGCGTGCGAGCGAGAGCAGAGCCAGAGCGAACCGTTGCACGCCGAGCTGGCCTAAACCAGCATCCAGGTCAGCAAAACCACCGCTCCAAACTGCTCTCACTGGCCGGAGGGGGGTAATTACCTGGTATTTCATACTTGTGGGGGTTATGTATGCCGATTTGAAGTTGTGGGGGTACTCCGTCCGAAAGCTGAAAGATGTGGGGGTTATATGGACTTCTTTCAAAACAAATACTCTTGGCATTGCTTCGTGCACAGCCCAATGACAGCTGAATACAGATCCCAATCGGTTCATGTCTCGTTCATCGCACGGTCTCGCGCCACTCCTGCCCTCAGTAAGCCGGTATGTTTTGCTGCTCATGTTGTGCATAAGTAACACATCAGCTAAAAATGATCTACGTGGATCATTTTTTTGGCCCTCGGGAATGCAGGCCAGAGCTGTTCAACATACAGGTCCCGTAAGGGACCAGCTCCTTAATTAGATCAACATAATCACCATGGCCCCTGAAAAGCAGAAATATGTAGATTAATATATAGAGAAGTTAGAAAAAACAATGACATCATTTAGTGCTCAATAACAATCTTAGGATTATGTCAACTCAGAGCAAAAAACAATCTAAGCCAACGACACCCCTGACAAGAAATAAATTGACGTGCGAGCTACAAGCACCTGAATTGTCTATCTCTACTATATAATATTGATAGCGGCGTCCGGTACTGTGGGCACCCCGGACTAGCTGTTCGAAATACCCTTGTGCCTACAACATCAGCGATCCCATGATCAGTCTGTCGCTGAGCACAATCAAACTGGTATCAAAAGAATATCCATAAATACCGAATGAATTTACTTACTTGATTGAAGCCATAACTTTAACAGGTACTTGCAGCGGAAATCATCAAACAACGTGGAGCCCAAGTCATTTGCCATAACCCTACAGGCAGCTGACTGGGAAGCGCCCTAGTTCGCATCGACGCCATTGACATCTTCTTCTCCAAACTGCTCATCTTCAAAATCTGGCTAAGATAATAGCCAGGGACGAAACCAATATGACTACATTTGATTATACTCGCAAGCTACCCCGAAATGAGCATGTACTACCCTTTTTATGGTTTAATTAAAACTATGTTTGCTTTAAAAACTCTATATCCTTATCAAGAAAGAGAAGGATAGACTTTTGTTTAATAAAACTTTGTTTGAAATCTCCATAACTTTAATTGAAAAGGAAAGAAGAATTTTATAACTTTTCATAAGCCTTGTATTTTTAGAAAAACATCTCTATATTTTTGTTGAAAAAGAAAAGAAGGCTTTTAGAATTTTTTCCCATAAATCTGTCTTTGTAAGAAGTCTCTTTTAAAACATTATCCCGAAAATACATCTTTGTTGAAAAAAGTAAGTAGTCTCTTTTATAAACATTTTCCCAGAAAATCACCATTGGTTTATTTCTCCAAAACTCCTCCTTTTTCGACCATAGCCCTTCATGGTCAAATCATTTTCCAACAACCTTATACCAGCCATTCGGTATAGTTGAATAAAACATTTCCCACTTTCAAAACACAAAACTTTGCACTTCTCGACCATAGCCCTTCATGGTCTTCCTCTTTTCCAGCAACCTCATACCAGCCCGTCGGTAGAGTTGCATATATAAAACATCTCGATTTTCTTTTCAAATCTCAAAACTTTTCGAAAACTTGCACATGGTCAGAGTAGGGCCTCCCAACTGTCCATATCTGAGGACTCGGATATTTGAATAGTTTTACCCTCTGCAGAGGTAGCACGCTTGTCCCACATCCATCCGGTAACTCATCGTGTCAGCCACGTCCCGCCATACAAGGTGTATGCGAAGTTGAGTCACCGACCGTAGCCTGTCCTTTGCTCATGCTAGTATAGGACCCTGCCGCTATGACACTTTCCATTAACACTTAACCCAGCTCGTCGAAATCTAAGTGTGAGGACTCATAGTTCTGCCCAGCGACTCAAAGGTGGCGTCTTCAATCCTCTTTCTCCAATAAACTCATACCGGACTCCGGTAGACTTCTCTTAAGAGGACCCAGGTCAGGGGTAGGTCACCAAACCATCCCCTCATGGAACGGAGTCATCTCCGTTGTTGAGGCATCCCATACTAATATGAGCAAATTATATGACTACGCCCTTTCCCATATGTGGGTAAATGTGGTCGCACAGGTTATCGGCTGGTCGACATAAGTACAAGGTCACAATGTGCTTTTTATCAAAAACCATCATTCTCCACTTCTCCATTTCAACACCGACATCTTGGCATTTCATATCCACACAAGTATTTTCAAAGGAGTTTTGAGTAAACAATATTTTTCCCATCCTGTAGTTTGAAAAAGAATTTCCATCTAATATCTCCATATAGGGTGTCAAAATAATATACTTGTATTTTGGAAACAAAAGGGTTTTCAAAATCATAGCCTTAGTGGCAACTGATGCATGTAAAATGCATACATGAACTTTGCATTATATTACTTATATTTCAATCATATTTGTATCGTATAAGGGTTATATCATTGTTTTATATTGATTTTGGGAATATTTCATTGTTTTCCTATTTTTCTGGAATTAACCCTGCACAGGCAGAAAACCCTATTTTCTATATTTTGATGTTTTAGGGACCCAAACGACGTCCAAATGACCTGGAAATTTACGAGCATCAGTTTTTTGGAAGAAACAAAGCGTGGGAGCGAAGGAAGCGAACAAGCGGAGGCCCGAGGGCCAGAAGAGGGTGGCCCATGCGGCCAAGGAATCTGACCACGTGGGACCCACCATCTGGGCCCTCGTGGCTCCGTTGCCGTCGATCTTTTTTCCCGAGCCTCCGTCTTGACCTAAAAAGACTATAAAAATAGTCCCCGATGCACTTCGGAAAGGAGCGCCGCAGAAACACAGAAACTACGAAACAGAGACCTGGAGTTGCAGATTGGAGGGGGAAAACTCCGGTGGGGCGCTGCCGGCATGGTCTCCATCTTCTCCAACGACTTCTCCACCGTCTCCATGATGAAGAGGGAGTAGTCCACCCCTGGACTATGGGTTTGTGGAAGTAACTTATGTATCTCTCCTCTCTTGAGCTTCACTAATTTGTACCGTATGAGCTGCTGAACATGATTACGGTCATCTATGTAATACCTTTGTGGTGGATCTTTATATGAGTTAATATATGTTTGAGATTGCAATAGTTTTGTTTCAGTTATGAAAGTAGATGCATATTATGTACCCCGTTCTTGTGTACTTGTTATGATCATGCATGTGTATGAGAGCGTGTGAGGGGGAACGTGTGCATTAGTTGGAGTAACGGGGGGTGGCTAGTGCGGGGAACGTGAGAGAAAGTTCCGCGATCCACTTGGGTTTTTACCTTACTTTGTTGCCTCACTAGGGATAAAGAAAAATACCTTGCTACCGGAGATGTGGGTGTGACCATTGCCACTACTCCATGACTAGATCTAGCATGTTCTTATTTTAACTTCATGTCATTATACTTAATGCTATGCTCTGATTTATCTTAATTGCTAAGGTGTTATGATTTAGTTCGCATCTTGGTGGAGTATAAGAGAGATTAATAAACAAAAGATCTCTATGTTAGGACGTGATGCCCATATAATTAGTAACTTGTCATGAAACCTTTTTGTTGCAATCTCATATGTCAATTCTAGTGTTCCATTGGCTACCACTTTATTAAAGAGAGAGTGCATTTGCGAAACCATGAACCCCGGTCCATTTTTAATCATAAGAAACACCTTTCCAACAACTTTTATCCAACATTTTCTGCCATTTAAAAATCTGAAAATACAAAAACACTTTTACATCTTGCATTAACAATACAAAACCCAAAAATATCATCCATCATTGTTTCCACCATCCTTGCATATTTATTTATCATCATTGCATATTTATTTACTGTTTTGCATTCATTTTTTTTATATCATTCTCACACCCTGTGCTTGACAACCACTTGGTGAGGTTGAGCGCCAAAACAATTTACTTTGTTTTGTAGGTTTTCAAGAGAAGGATAAGAAGATAAATCGTTCACTACTGATTCCCCGAGAGTTCGATATTAAACTCTCGAGTCACCCCTTGTGGGGAAAACCGTCTTTCCTATACTATACACTCTACACTTGGAGTCTCAACCTAACCCATCATTCTCCACTTCTCCATTTCAACACTGACATCTCGGCATTCCATATCCACACAAGTATTTTCAAAGGAGTTTTGAGTAAACAATATTTTTCCCATCCTGTAGTTTGAAAAAGAATTTCCATCTAATATCTCCATATAGGGTGTCAAAATAATATACTTGTATTTTGGAAACAAAAGGGTTTTCAAAATCATAGCCGTAGTGGCAACCACTACATAAATCACTTATGTTCTTTATAAGTAAAACATGTGAACCAAAATAGATGTATATAGATGCAAGCTCAGAGAAGTAGCTTGCCTGATTCCAGCATATTGTCCCTGGACTTTTCCTCATTGATCAGGGAAATAAAATCCGATTCTTCTTCAATAAATCCTTTCCAAAGATCACTCCGGTAGCATTTATCTCTAGCGTCGCAAACATGAAAATAAAACAACACTCAATAAGCAAATCAAACCACAAGTGGTATACAAACAAGTAACAAACCACATGCGGTATACAAACAAGTAACAAACCACAAGCATCAAACTAATCATTCAAGCAACAAACTAAGATCTACACTTACAATGGCATTATACTAATCAGTAATCTAACACTTATACACAAGCTAGGAACATGCATGTAACCCTAAGCATAGAGAGGACAAGCCAATTGTATTTACTCCACGAATTATTACAGATTAATTGATAAAATCCTTTTTGAATCCGCCCTTTTGTTAATTTATTTTAAACAACAATACAAAATAATTATCCATGTTTGGAAACAAGGTGGAACATGAAGGTTATCACTTGATGAACATTTTGATAGGTCAAACTTAATTTTTGGATCAATATTTTTCAAGTTATACACTTTCCAAAAACATTTCTTTGCTGCCATTTTTATTATTTTAATAAAACAGTGAACAAACTAATTTAGTTGGATGTGTAATTTATACCAACAGACAGCCTTCGTTTTTCTGAACGTTTTGGTATCTTATTTGCAAATTTTGGACAAGTATTCGAATTGTTATGGATTTTAGAAGTTTAAACCATTTTATGTCTCTTTATTATTTTTCCAGGAAAATTACCAAATCGTTTTCATACCCAGGGCTGGGCTAGCCCGTGTCACTGACATGTGGGGCCCAGTGCCACGTAGGCATCCACGCAAGCACTGAGGCCCACGGCGCGGTTTGACCGCGGCGGAGCCACGACCGTGGCGCGCGGCGGCGGTGACCGCGTCGACGTCGAGCACGGACTCGACGGTACGGCGTGCGCGGAGGCGAGCTACGGGGCGCGTTCGACACGTGCGAGTAAGGCGAACCTATCCACGGCGGCGCCGCTATCTAACTGTCACCGGAGACGCCGCATCGACAACGACGAACGACGGCCGGCAGCGAGCTACGGCGGAGCTAATTCTACGCGCCAAAATAAAGGGACAGGAGGAGGGAAAAGATGTCTCCAAGGATGGCGTGCTCACCCCAGAAGCGTACGTGCTCGCGGCGGTGACGAAGGAGGTCGGGGACGGTGGGGAACTTGCTCGAAGCGCGGAGGCCGGAGTTGGAGAAGATGATTTGTTGCCGCCGATTCATAGCTCCCCGCGTCGATTCCTTGCACGGGGAAGAAGAGGAGGACGAGGCGGAGACGATGGCCCGGTCCGATCTGCTCTGGGTGGCCTAGAACGGCGGCGAGGCGCGACGGCGAGCCTGAGCTAGGGTTCGGCCATGGAAGAAGAAAGAGAGCGATAGAGAGAGAGGGTGCAGGCGAGCAACGGAGTGAGGGGGTGAGTGGATCAGAGCGGCCTCGTGGGGATCTTATCCCCTCTGCAGCGGCGAGGTGGGGCGCGGCACAGTGGCGAGCTTGCCTTTGGCACCATGCCGCGGCCACTGTGGCGACAGGAAGAAGACGGCCTTTTTACAGAAAACCCCATGCCTGCTTTTTCTTCTTTTTCTTTTATTTCCAGTAACTTTCTAGGGATTTAATTGAGGCACTTAAACTATTCCAAAAATTATGAAATTATTTGGGTAGTCTCCCCTTGTCATGTAGAAGCTCCACAAAAATTGGTGGTTCAAAATAAAATGTTTTGATTAGAATATGTTATTTTTGGTAAAACCAAATTGATATTCCTTTAGTATTTCAAAACATGTGAGAGATATTGTTTTGAACTCTTGGAACTTTCTTGACAAATATATTAACTTCAAATAATTCCTATTTTCATAGAGAAAATATTTTTTTGAAGGAAATAGAGAGTTAGGTAGGGAAATTAATTTATTAAGATCATTTCTTTAACTCATGATCTTAATTTCCATTTGTTGAATAATTTGAGGAGTTTGTTTTAAATTGAAGTCACATTCCAAATTTGTTATCAAGTGTTATTCACTCTAGTGTTAAGCACATCTGAGGAATTATTCACACAAGCAACAAACACAACAAGATCAACATCACCACCAAGACCACACAAATCAAACCACAAGAATTAATCATACCACCATTTCCACAATGCTATCTTGTGGAAAAGTGACCACTCCAAATTATGACAAGATGATGTTTAGGAAATTTCTCCACTCATACATAATAGTTTTCAAAAGGTTTGATAAAGAAAAATATGTGGGATAATATATTTCCCACTAGTGTCCTTTTCCAAATGGAGTAAAAATAGGAGTTTCTAAAATAAGAGTTGTAAATTATCAAGGTTCAAGAATAGGTTGGGGATAGCATGTAGATCCCCATATTTTTGGAAACACATAATTTTGGGAAACACTTTTACTTTCTCAATAATGGGTATTTTGTATGTTGCCAAAACAAAATTATTATTGAAATTGCATTTGCCTAAAAGAGGAGTGGCAAAAGATATATGGAATTATTTTCTTGTCATAACATGATCACCAAAGTTTAATATATTTTTACTTAGGTTGGGTTCTTAAGTTAATATTTACTAGTTAAACAACTTAAACAACGAGTCACACAAGGTCCAACATAGCAATGGGAAGGAAAACACAATCATCAGTGAAACATTTCAAAAAGTTTTTGTTGGTTCTGAATTTTGGGTCTTGTAAAACTAAATTTTTCTTAGTTCCAAAATTTGGGATGTGACAGGTACGTTGTGGCCGTTTTGCAGAAAGGCTCCTGACAAATACAGGAATAAACCAACAGTCCACACTTAACGGTTCGTGTACGTCGCGCTCATTTTTTGTTTTACCCCCTCGAAAATATTGAAACCAACCCGCAGTCCATTGTCTCTTATCCCCTCGCTTCGTCTCAAGCGGCTTATTGCACGGAGATGCTTTAATATTGGCATGATGATTATCACCGTTGAGTAGGCAACAACGAACAATTTTCCTTGTCATATTTAAACAAACAAGGAGCTTAGTATCCAACTTATAAACATAAGCAAGTTGGTTTGTTCCAGGAGCCCCAAGGAACTAAAATAGTTTCTATGTCCCAAATTATAGGACGTTTTGGTACACTATTCTGATATACCGTAAAATCTTTAATAGAAAATGTTTGCACAATTTCTCTATACTTGCTTCACAAAAAGCTTCCATATTTGGCACTTAAAAATATATTTTTTTACAAATAATTTTAAAAGTTGCTTTGACACTATTGTTTGTCATGCCAATATACACTTATGTGACAACTATGAGCACATTATCATATTGCTAGTCTAAAATATGCCAACATAATTCGAGGCACTCAATACTATTAGGCTCGACGTCGCTCGTGCTGAACTGGTGGGTGGGAAAGCTCTGATTGCGAATTTCAAAATTACTGCAGACTACAATCGACTCGGTGCAGATGACATCTAGGACATCTAGGATGTAATCTTTGAGACAACCCCATGCAAGACATGTTTGCTCACAGTATGTAGTGATCACACAAGACACCAGGTGACAGTCGCTACTTCATCTTTCAGAACTCGTATGAACCAGCTTGTCGATCAGATGGCTATGTGATGTCTACTATAAGTTCTATTCTTTTAGACAGTGTTGGACCTTCAAGTGCAGAGTTTTGTAGAATAGCAACAAATTTCCCTTAAGTGAGTAACCCAAGTGTCGGCCCAGTGAGAACCTGGGTGTCCTGGGCCTGTCCTCCACGTCCCTCGACCCTCGGAGGCTGAATTTCGCCAAAGGCCAAGCCAACGGCTTGGAGAGTCTCGCGAGGCGATTCGCCTCGCGGGGGCTTAGGAGGCAGCAGAGGCCTATGGAGGCCCTCCTCGCTGCTGTTCCCTCTACAAGGAGACCTCCGCTGAAGAGCGGTCAACGCCAAATCCTCTACAGGGCATCGCAGCGCACGTGGGGGTTCCTTCGCTGAGAAGCAACCTCTGCAGAGCGCACATGGGCTCTGCAGTGGCCGCAGAGTGACGCACGTCTCTGCGCGCAGTGACGACGATGCCGCAGTTGCCATTTTGGTGATTAAAGGAGTCAACAAAGCTGCGCCATCTGCACTGGACTACAAGGATTTCCTCTTTGGTGATAAGGGGACCGGCCGGCGCTACGCTCCACGGCCAACGTCACCGTGGGCGACCCCACGTTCCTCTGCAACCCAGCTAGCCGTCCTGCATGGACGCTCTGCCACAGACACCAGCTTTACGCCGATGGACCGTGTCCATGGACAACGAAGCTGTGCTGCACCGCGCTCCCCCTTCTGTCGCCATGTGGTAGCCCTTCCACTGCGCAAGCGCAGGGAAGAGGCCCGGGGGCGCCTATAAAAGGAGACGGTGCTCCACCGTAGCAAAGGATGGCATTCCAGTTCTAGCCTAGCTACCTACGCGCAAGGAAGAAGAAGACCAGTGCTTCCCTTCCCTTGTACACACCATTGCCACAAGAGAGCCCTCGGCAAGCTCATTGCATTGTAACCTCTATAGCAGTGCAATACAGACAAGCAGGAGTAGCGGTGTTACCTCCACACGAGGGCCGTGAACCTGTGTATGGGCTGGTGTTCATCTCTGTCGTGATGTCCCTCCTCATGCTCGACGAGCACCGTCGCCGTGCAGGTTGAGGGTTGTTTGACCAACGTGTTCAACCCCTTACATGAACTCTCTTCGTGAGCTTGACCATCCCTGTTTCGTGGGAGTCATTCTTCGACAATTGGCGCGCCAGGTAGGGGGCTGAGGCGCGTCTTCAACCTTCACCGACCTCTGCACCATGGCGGACACTCGCGTAGCTCGCGCCACCCGGCGGGCGTCAGGCAGGGCCACCACCGAGCCTGCTGCCAACACCACCAACCCCCGCGGCCGTTCTCGTGCCAGCCGCGCCATGGGGCACAACACCGCTGAGCCGCGTGTGGAGCACCCCGAGGACGATGACGGCCACCACGACGACCGCAACGACGAAGACGTCGACCACGGGCACGGCCAGGACACTGAGTCCTCGCATCCGTCCCAGCGCCACAGCGCCTCCACTCTTGGGCGTCCAGCACCCAGTCCCAACACCGCACTGCTCATGGCCGCGGAGCTCTTCCGCTACCGCCCCACCGCCAAGGCGCACGACAACTGGCTCGGCTGCGTCCAGCACCTCGTCGACATCGCAGCGGCGCCGCGCGCAGCTCCAGCTGTGTCGCGCTCTCTGGTGCACCACAACTCCGGACGCGCAGGGACTGCCGTGCATGGCGCACCTCCGCCGCCTCCGCCAGGTCCGCCTCCGGCTGCGGCCCACAAGGCCGCCTCCCACGCGTCTTCGCCGCACGATTGCCAAATCGTGCAGCGGACCCCTCCAGACGCGCGGGTGGAAATGGAGCGCTAGAAGGATAGACGAACTCCCGTCCGTGCTCTGGTCCATCCGCACGAACCCGACGAAGCCCACTGGTGAGACACCATTTGCCCTCGTGTATGGAGCTGAAGCAGTCCTCCCCACAGAGATCAAGCATGGATCCCCATGGGTCCTTGCCTTCAATGAGGATAATCAGGAAGACCTCCACAACAACGACCTGCTGCTCCTTGACGGGCTACGCCGCTGTGCCGCCCTCAGGGCCGCAAAGTACCAGCAGGACCTGCGACGCTACCACAGCCGCCACATACGCCCACGCACTTTGGAGACTGGTGACCTCGTCCTTAGGAGAATCCTCTCCAGGGAAGGTCTCCACAAGCTCTCGCCCAAGTGGGAAGGCCCCTACAGGGTTGCACACATCGCCAGGCCAGGCGCGGTACGGCTCGAAACGGAGGACGGCATCCCAGTCAAGAATCCATGGAACATCGCGCATCTACGCAAGTTGTACCCGTGATCATAGTCACGCCAGACATTTTTTGTCTCTAGAGGGAAGCACACAACTTCACCTCCAAGCTTCACAAAAGCTTCTCCTCCCGAGGGCAAGCCCCTCCAAACTCTCCTGATAACGTGCCGCCGTAGGCCGTGAAGAGTCTCAGGCACTGAATGTGGTCCCATGCCTCGACATGGAAAACTTTATCTTGGTAACACCAAGTGTAATGAACCAATTCGTTTCTCAATGAAACATTGCGCTGAGGCGCCGCTGTGTAACATTTTGGTGGTGAGTTTTTACTTTTCATCATTTTTGTGCATTCGCGCTAATATTTTTCCTCATGCGCACCTCGCGAGCGGGGGCTGAGTACGGTGACTGTGCCTCGAGAGCACCCCAGCAGCACCACAAAATCCAAAGGATCCGAGCTCTAACACGTGAGCACGCTCTCACGCCTGTTACCTCACCAAAGAGCTCTGGCCCAAGGGCTTGCTCCCAAACACGCCACCTCACCAAAGGACCTTGGTGCTTACTCTCCTCGCGAGATACTCATGAGGAAACCTATAAGCGCGCATGAGTTTTACTACTGTGTACTGGCTTTGGGTTTGCCTCTCTAACCAATACAGGGAACAAGAGTCCCCCCGAGCTCATGAAGCCAAGCTCCGGCCTCAAGAGGAAAGCGCACCATCAGGGAAACCACTGCCCTCTACGAGGTCAAAGTCTCGCAAAGCTAAGTCCATCGCTTACTCCTCAGGAGTTCTCCTCTCTCTCACGAGTATTTGTCGTCCCTCGAGCGGGTTTTCTCTCCCTCACACTTCATGGACTGCTTGAGCGTCAAAGGGGAGCCTCGAGCACCGCGACTCGGGAGCCCTTACCTCTCTAAGCCTTAAACACCCCCTGGCCTTGCCGAGTCAAAGCTCCGGCATACCGCAGTGGCAGAGTCATAGCGCAAAGAGATGGGTCCTGACGACGTAGAGCGAAAAAAGACATGGAACAGGGATGAAAGGCCCATCAAGGGACATACACATAGTAGCACACGTTAAAGATTCTTACAAACCAGAATAAAATAAAACAAGTCTTAAAGCAAAGATAACTGCGCCTCAGGCGCGACTTGTTGCAGGAGCAACCTAGGCAAGCGCATCGCCTTCACCGACCTCCTCAGCCTCTACTTCAACGCCTTCAGCCTCCTCCTCAGCGGCCTGCTCCGTCTCAACCCTCTGGAAGCGGTTGACATAATCATTAACTTCGTCTCGAACCGAGTTGGAGAGGTCAAGGGCTTGGTCCGCCTCGACAGGCTCGGTCACTGACTCGAAGTCGAAGCCGGGATGAAGACGCTGGAGGTTGGCGAAAACGCGATCGATCGCCATCGTCAGGAGCTTGCGGCACTCTTCATCAACCACGTCGCCCATCTCCGCCACAGGGCCCTCAAGCGCGGTGAAGAGCTGGTCGAAGTAGGCGAGATACGTGGCGGCATCGGCGTTCCCATGGATGGGAACCGCAGGGGCATCCACTCCCAGGCTCGCCGCGAGAGCGTTCCCCCGAGTCACCAAGGACTTGAACATGCGCTCCCGCTGCTGCGTCAAGACCCGTGCGGCCTGCACGTCGTGCTCAGCCTCCTCTGCACGCTCCACGGCAGGGCCTACCTGCGCGTTCAGCTCCTTCATATCAGCCATCAGAGAGACAAGGTTGTGCTCCGCAAGCTCGCGAGCCTCTTCCGCGCGGCGACGACCATCCTTGGTGCGCCTCGCCTGGGAGTTCAGGCTGGCATTGGGCAACAGCAGCACGGTACTCCTTCTGCTTGGCGATGGCTTCCTTCTCAGCCTCTTCCTTCCTCTCAGCGAGCTTTTGGTTGGATTTCTCTACGAGCTTTTTGTGCCTGGCCACCTCCTCGCCATGCTTGCCTATAGCCTCAGCCAAGTTGCCCTCGCGTGCCTCAAGATCTGCGCGCTGCGTGGTCAGCTCCCTGTCGACCTGCAGCTGCTGCTCCTTGCGCTTGAGCGCCTCTGCCTCGCGCGACGCCACTGCTTGCTCGCGGGCGTCCAAGGACGTGCGGTGCTGGTGCAAGGACTTCCGCACGACTTCAGAATCCGTGACGATCTTCGCCTCGAGGTCAGCAAGCTCCTAGCGCTGAGCGGCCAGCGTGGTCTCAAGGGCCACGCGCTCCAAGGCTGTGGCTTGGCGGTCCACCATGGCCGCCTCGCGATCTTCGGCCGCAGCCATGCGCTCTGCCTGGAGTGGCTATAGGGTCTCTTGAGCCTCGTGCACCGCGCTCTCGCGGACCTCCTTGGCGAAGCGCAATGCCTCCTCACTCCGCGCCTGTGTGGCCTCGTTGCCGTGGCGGCAGCGCTCCACGGTCTCAAAGAGACGAGCCTTGACCTTCTCGAGTTCATCATACTTCCTGGCGAGCTCAGCCTCCTCGAGAGCGAGTTGGGCCTCCAGCCCGTCCAGCGCATCTCTCGCCAGGCGAAAAGCCGAGCTGCGGCGAGCGCCGCTCCAGTTCCTGCCGCCCAGGACCAGAGCCCACGAGCTCCCACGAGGCATGGAGGCTCCCACATCTGCACTGGGCTCAGGAGCAGGGAACTCCGTGCTTGGGCCAGGGTCAATTCTGGCCTAGGAGCTATGGAGCGAGCCCTCTCCACCACTTGCGTCGTGGGCACCAGTGCCATCGCCTCCCAGAGGTGCCTCCTTTCGGGCTTCGGGGGCTGGGGAAGGTTGCCCAACCGTCGTTAGGTCCGCCGCAGGCGTGCCTGCTGCGGCCTCGGAGGAAGCTGCCGTCCCCTCAGGTTCTGCACTCAGCGGGGGCGGCGGAGGAATGTTCTCCTCCATCTCCACATCGGCGCCTTCCCTCGCCGGCGGGCCGCTCCCTGCCGACTCCGCGGCGATCTCCTCCTCCTGCTCCGGTGGAGTAACGAGGCGTGGCGGTGATGGCGTTTTCTCCATCGTCCCCTCCGCGAGGCGCCACCCCGCGGGAGGAGACGAAGCAGCTGCCTCGGCAAGAGGCACGACCACCACAGGCCCTGCGGCCTCCTCTGCCACAGGCCTCGTGGCCTCCTCTACCGCCGGCTCCGTGGCCTCCGTCACCACGGGCCTGACGATTTCTTCAACTGAGGGCTCCCAGGCCCCTCAGTGGCTGTTGTAGCGGCGCCCCGCACCTCCGCAGCCTTGCGGAGCCTACGACGTTTCACCGTCACCAAATCCCTGACAAGCAAGCCAGAAAGGCCTTCAAGGGGGGAACAAGGGTATTTTCATAAAAAGTGAAAACAGACAAGGGAGACAATCCTTACCCAGATGTCTTGGCGCGGGAGTCAACCCACACCATGTTCGACGACTGCCATGGCCGAGACGACGCGGCGCCGGACCCCTCAAGGGCAGCCTCGGCTTTCCTCTTGAGAGGAGTGCCCGCCAGACTCTTGGCGATCCTGTCGTGGCTAGCTTTGGAGCAGGGCATGCAGCGCCCCGCCGCGACCTCCTGGTCGCTGTCTTCTTCCTCCTCTGCGGCCTGGCGTGAAGGGACCACCAGGAAATCCTCGTCCCCACTAGACGAGATCTCCATAACTTCTTCCTCGGGAGGCGCAGGCTTCGAGGAGCTCGCCTCCCCTGCCGAAGGATTCGCCTCTTCAGAGGCGACGCCCAGGTCGGCATCAGATGCATCGGGCGACTCTGTGGCCCAGCTCTCCTCAACCACAGGCGCCACAGCTTCCTTCTTCTCCTCCCCCGCTAGACCCTGTGGAGTAAACTCCGGCATCAGCTCCAGGATCGCGAGGCGCTTCTTCGGAGTAATCTGATGGAGGGGCTTCACGAGCTCACTTCGTGGCACAGGGACCTCCGGGGCGGTGAAGAGGATGCCCATGATGGAGGCAACGACGTCAGGAGTCTGGGAACCGCAATGCAGCCGCATCGGGTCCGCCAGGCCAGAGTACATCCACATTAGCTTCGTGTGCTTCTGGAGGGGAGCGATGCGGCGCCTCACGAAGTCTTCAGCAACCATCTGCCCCGTGAGGCTAGCTTCGCGAACGAGCTTCATGCGCGCGACCAAGTCAACAATCTTCGGGCTTTTGAAGACCGCGCTTGACCAGTTCGAGTTCTTCAGCGGTGGCGCCTCAGGAACATCGAGGAAAGCGTTCTGCGTCTTGGCGTCCTCAATGAACCATCGCTGGCGGAAGTCGTCCACTTTCTTCGTCACGCTCGTGACAGGCCGATCACCATTCTAGTACAAGGACACGCAGCCAGATCGCTCGCCGGGCGCCGAGGAGCGGAGCGCGTAGAAGCTCCAGAAGAAGGCCACATACGGTTGCACCCCCAAATATGCCTCGCAAAGATATGCAAAAATGGCGAGGATCAGAATGGAGTTGGGGTGCAGGTGCAGAAGCTGGATCTGGTAGAAGGCCAGCACCTCCTCCAAGAAAGGGGGAAAATGGCGGCACCAGGCCAGCAAACAGAGTGTGGAAGAAAATGGGGTACAACCCCACCGCGAGCTTGCCGAAGCGCGCCGCCTTGATAACACTGGCGCCGTGCTCGTTGTTCTTGCCGGTGGCCATCAGCCTAAGCTTGTCCAGCGCCTCCGCTGTGTGGATGCGGGTGCCCACGAGCGTCGGCGCGAACTCGTCCTCCTGCTGCGCCCCAGCAAGATCGTTCACCATCGCTGCTTTGTCCTTCTTAAGGCCCATGGTCGACGAAGGAAGGGCGGTGGAGAAGCTCGGTGAAGGAGGAAGGGCGCCGGGGACAAAGGAGCGCAGAAGTCAACAGCTGGGAGACAGGGGCGCAAATGCTGCAGTAACTGCTGCCTGAACCGGCGCTGCAGGCTTTATATCGCCTCAGGGTAGTTACCGAGACGTGGTGGGTCCCCCCACTACGCCCGTCGTCTCCGAGGAGAACGTGTGGTCGCGGCTCAACTGCCCTACACGTGTCTCGGGCCGGCCGGACACTTTGGGCCCATGACGATTCGCCTGCGTCCACTGGACTACATCGTGCCCATCATGGGTCCGGGGGCTACTGTCGGCCCAGTGTGAACCAGGGTGTCCTGGGCCTGTCCTCCACGTCCCTCGACCCTCGGAGGCTGAATTTCGCCAAGGGCCAAGCCTACGGCTTGGAGAGACTCGCGAGACGATTCACCTCGCGGGGGCTTAGGAGGCAGCAGAGGCCTGTGGAGGCCCTCCTCGCTGTTGTTCCCTCTACAAGGAGACCTCCCCTGAAGAGAGGTCAACGCCAAATCCTCTACAGGGCATCGCAGCCCTCGTGGGGGTTCCTTCGCTGAGAAGCAACGTCTGCAGAGCGCACAAGGGCTCTGTAGTGGCCGCAGAGTGACGCGCGCCTCTGCGCAGTGACGATGATGCCGCAGTTGCCATTTTGGTGATTAAAGGAGTCAACAAAGCTGCGCCATCTGCACCGGACTACAAGGATTTCCTCTTTGGTGATAAGAGGACCGGCCGGCGCTACGCTCCACAGCCAATGCCACCGTGGGCGACCCCACGTTCCTCTGCAACCCAGCTGGCCGTCCTGCATGGACGGTGGTGTCTCTGCCACAGACACCAGCTTTACGCCGATGGACCGTGTCCATGGACAACGAAGCTGTGGTGCACTGCGCTCCCCCTTCTGTCGCCATGTGGTAGCCCTTCCATTGCGCAAGCGCAGGGAAAGAGGCCCGGGGGCGCCTATAAAAGGAGACAGTGCTCCACCGTAGCAAAGGATGGCATTCCAGTTCTAGCCTAGCTACCTACGCGCAAGGAAGAAGAAGACCAATGCTTCCCTTCCCTTGTACACACCATTGCCACAAGAGAGCCCTCGGCAAGCTCATTGCATTGTAACCTCTATAGCAGTGCAATACAGACAAGCAGGAGTAGCGGTGTTACCTCCACATGAGGACCGTGAACCTGGGTACGGGCTGGTGTTCATCTCTGTCGTGATGTCCCTCCTCATGCTCGACGAGCACCGTCGCCGTGCAGGTTGAGGGTTGTTTGACCAACGTGTTCAGCCCCTTACACGAACTCTCTTCGTGAGCTTGACCATCCCTGTTTCGTGGGAGTCATTCTCCGACACCAAGGTTTATCGAACTCAGGGAGGTAGAGGCCAAAGATATCCCTCTCAAGCAACCCTGCAATTAAGATACAAGAAGTCTCTTGTGTCCCCAACACACCTAATACACTTGTCAGATGTATAGGTGCACTAGTTCGGCGAAGAGATAGTAAAATGCAGGTGATATGGATATTAACAAGTGGTATATGTAGTCTGTGATAAAAATGGCAGCGAGCGAACATGCAGCATAACTGGAAATAAACGGTGTTTCGATGCTTGGAAACAAGGCCTAGGGATCATACTTTCACTAGTGGTCACTGTCAACAATAATAATATAACTGAACACATATAATTACTTCCTCTTCAATATGCAACTTTGGTGCTACTCGGAACTATTCTCTTGTTGGATAACGAACACCAAGACTACCGCGTAGGACTACAAAAGCACACCTCAAAGTTTGTATTCCACATCTAGGGCACAACACGCTGTCACTAAGAGCACCCAAGATAGTACTAAACAAACACCCCAATTTTATAGTGACATCAAACACAAGGAACATCTCATGGTAAATATCACTCTAATCTATTATCCTGGTAGAGTCACACACGCCACCCACACTGTCAACAAGGCTTTGTGTTCTCAACAATGACTCCGGAAATTATAATGATAAAACCAATTGAGTAGCATATCCATAACATAATGAAGAGGAAACATCTATGAATTCAACTAGATTACAATGCTCATGATCACATAAAAATCACACCATGGGAGAGAGAGATAAACCACATAGCTACCGGTAGGGCCCTCAGCCTCGATGAAGGACTACTCCCTCCTCATCATGGGAAGCAGCAACGGCAATGAAGATGGCTCTGGGGGCACTTCCCCATCCCGGCAGGGTCCCGGAACAGAGACTTCTGTCCCCCGAATTAGGGTTTTTGGTGGCGGCAGAGCTCGGAGTCGAATTTGGAAAAAATCTTTGGTGTTCTCACGTTTTTAGGTCAGGACTGATTTTATAGGAGAAGAGGCGGTGCGAGGCGGTGGAGAGGTGGACCAGGCGGGCCCACCGGGGGGGAGGACTGGGCCGCGCCCCTAGGCCGCGTGGTGGCTGTGAGGCCCGCCTACAGGTGGTCTTCTAGCTCCGTGGCTTATTTGTGCTGGAAATAATTCTGGTAAATTTTCGTCCAATTCCGAGCACTTTCATTTTTGGGACTTTTCTACAATAAACAGACAAAACAGGCAGAAATTGGCACTGGGCACTAGGTTAATAGGTTAGTCCAATAAATGTCATAAAATGATATAAACTTTAGGATAAACATGTGGCATTTGATATAAAACAAGCATGGACACAAAAATTATAGATACGTTTGAGACGTATCAAGCATCCCCAAGCGTAGTTCCTACTCGTCCTCGAGTAGGTAAACGATAAAAAAAGATAATTTTTGAAGTGACATGCTACCAACATAATCTTGATCTTATAGTAATGTAAAGCATGTGAGCTGAGATCAAATCATTCAAAGCAAAAGTCTATATTTGATATCAAACAAATAGATGATAAAGCAAGACAATTAAACAAGTAAAAACCTTTCATGGAAGATGCTATAAAGATATGAAACCGTACAAAGTTTATTATAGATGATTTAAGCATTCAGTATAGAAGTTCAATCTTTCTACTCAAGCATCAAGCAATCTTTCACAAACATAGAAATGATCCAGTCAAGTAAAAGTATCACAAACATAATGAATCAACTGTTTAGAAGTTTTACTCAACCGGTGAGCGTAAGCATTTGGTATTGGCACCAGGATGTTATGGCAAAGAGAATAATAATGGGGGTTTGGAAGGCCAAAGGAAGATAGTCTCACAAAGCTGTAAATGATCATTAGACAAGGGGAAGTCTTATAATCGAAGCTATGCAAGGACTAGTGATTGCCATGCAACATATGCACATAGAGCTATAAGTGTATGAAAGCTCTCCAATGGAACTAGTAGGGGTGCATCCAACTTGGTTGCTCATGAAGACCTAGAACACTTTTGAGGAGGCTCATCATTGGAATATACAACCCAAGTTCTATAACGTTAGATCCCCACGTAGTTATACTAGTAAAACATGAAAACTCTCTCATACGGAGTATAGGTGCTAAGCATGAGCACAAGTGTGGATAAAAGATAGTAATGTTGCCCCCTATCTCTTTATTTCTTTTCTCTTTTTCCCTTTTTCTTTTTCTTTTTCTATTTCTCTTTTTGATGGCCTCCATGGCTCTTTTCACTTTTCTCTCCCTCACTGTAGGGGCAACATTCTAATATGATGACACACTTTTTGGGTACAAATAACTCATAATGAACAAAACATGATGTATGAAACTGAGTGCCTCTGCTAGTGTAGCAGGATGTGCAATGATCTAGCGTAACATGGGTAAAACCACACATCAGCTGTACATAATCATGCAAAGCAATATATAACAATGATGAATGACAACAAGCCATATAATGTAAGATGGAAGTTGCACGGCAATGTATCTCGGAACAGCTATGGAAATGCTATGATAGGTAGTTATGGTGGCTGTTTTGAGGAAGATGTTTGGCTTATGTGTAGGAGAACAAGAGGAAGTTCTCCCACGGGGTTGGATGTACTGGCGAAGTATGCACAACTCTTAATGTGAGCAGAAGGCAATGCACATCACCGAAAAGGCTAGCAAAATATGGATGGTGGAAGTGCCAAAAACCGTAGCTCAACATTAGTCAAAAAGAACTCACAAGTTTATTGCAAACAACTAGCAGCTTCAACATTAAGAGCATGATTAAATTCACTCCAAGAGGGGCCGTTCACGGTGGCACAAGTACCCGTTAGATCCTCCGACCTTAGCACGCAACTACCTTCAGCAATTTTAAGAGTTTGTAGTACGGTACAAGTTTTAATAACACAACCACTAATCAGATTTTAGCTTAATTAACCAGTAAGCATTTAACATCTAATTTCTTAATATCTCAAAACATTTGCAAAGAATCAAGTTATCAAAGTTCAATGATCCACAAGACCATGCACGTTTTTTATTATACCACTACGACATGCATAACATTTTCTGCACCAACACATCAACCAAGCAACTCTCCAAACAAATATAAGTGAAGCAAGAGAGTACTTTCTACAAAAGAACTAATAGCTCTGAATAAGAGATGTATGAAAACCAAGAGCTAGAAGCTAAACAGTGCAAAATCAGAATACTCAACAGGTATAAGTGAAGCACATAAATATTCTATGAAAAAGCGGAGCGTGTCTCTCTCCCAAACAAGAATGTCGTGATAAAGCATTGTAATGACCAGAGAACAAAATAAAAACAAAACAGAAAATAAAACACACAAGACGCTCCAAGAATAGCGCATAATATGTGAAGAAATAAAAATATAGTCTCACTAGAGATGACCTGATAATTTGTCGATGAAGAAGGGGATGCCTTGGGCATCCCCAAGTTTAGACGCTTGAGTCTTCTTGAAATATGTTGGGGAGGTCCAGGGGAGGCTCCCCAAGCTTAAGATCTTCTCTCTTCTTGATCTTCTTTTATCATTGTTCTCTCCTAATACTTGAAAACTTCCTTCACACAAAACTTCTCATAAACTTCATTAAAGGGTTAGTACTCAAAACATTTAATCCACTTTGTTTCTATAATGACACATTGCAAGAACTCATTCTAACATTAGCTACTGTATACCAGGTCTTTGTAGCACCTTTCCACAAAAAGAAACCATAAAGAAAATTCGTATAAGAAGCAATGCAAAATAAAGACATAATCTGTCAAAAACAGAACTGCCCGTAAAGATGAATTTTTTCGAGGCACTTACATAACTCATATCGGAAAATGATAGACTAACGAAAGATTGATATAAACCTGAGGCTTGTGCACTAAAAATTACAGATCAATATCACGTACGGTGATGTTTTGGAATTTCGTACAGTGAAGCGCGAAAAATCTGTTTCTGGCAGAAAACTCAGTTTTAACACTTCCATTAGAAGCTTTTCTTGGCACAAAAATGAAAACAGAAAGATACAAAGTAGGTGTTACAGAGGTAACAACATCCTTGACTCAACAAAAAGCAAAAGAAAACAGAAAAAAATGACATGGGTTGTCTCCCACAAGCGCTTTTCTTTAAACCCTTTTAGCTAGGCATGACAATTTTAATGACACTCTCATAAGAATAAGAGTTGAACATATAAGAGTGTATCAAGAAGCAAATATAAAGCACATTTAAGTCTAACCCACTTCCTATGCAATGGGATCTTGTAAGAAAACAAATTATTGAAGTATGAAGCTGCTAGCATAGAAAGAGAAAACAAGTAGAACTTCAAAACTTTCAACAAAAAGAGAGGAGACTTAATATTATTGAGATATATAAAACCAAGTCTCCCTCTCTCATAATGAACATTATGTCTTAAAGCAACCAGCATATAAAAAAAAGAGAAACATCAAAACTTTCATAATAATAGGAAACATAGTAATATGAAGATTTTTACAACCATATTTCCCTCTTTCAAAAGAATTTTCAGTAGCATCATGAACAAACTCAACAATATAGCTATCACATAAAGCACTCTTATCATGATCCATAAGCATAAAAGCATTATTACTCTCCACATAAGCAAAATCAATATCATTAGTAATAGTGGGAGTAAAACTATCACAGCCATCATTGTAATCATCATAAATTGCAGGCATAGTATAATCATAATAAACTTTATCCTCCATAGTAGGTGGCACCAAAATACCACTATCATTATAATCATCATAAATTGGAGGCAAAGTATCATCAAAGCAAATTTTCTCCTCAAAGTTTGGGGGACTAAAAATATCATATTCATCAAACCCAGCTTCCCCAAGCTTAGACTTTTCCATAGCATTAGCAATAATGATGTTCAAAGAATTCATGCTAATAACATTGCTACTACTATTATGCAAACAAAGTTCCATAGGTTTTTTAATTTTCTCTTCAAACACATCATGTCCTAACTCAAGATAAATTTCATAGAGATTTCTATTTTTTTGTTATTTTCCATTAAGCCTAACTAGTGAAATAAAAACAAGAAATAAAAAGATATAACTGCAGAATCTAAAGGAAATACCTTCAAGCACTCACACGCCGGCAACAGTGCTAGAAAATAGCTTAGTAGCCAGAAGATATGAGTACCGTTTACCTTATCTCCCCGGCAACGGCGCCAGAAAAGAGCTTGATGTCTACTATAACTTCTATTCTTTTAGACAATGTTGGGCCTCCAAGTGCAGAGGTTTGTAGAACTGCAGCAAATTTCCCTTAAGTGAGTAACCCAAGGTTTATCGAACTCAGGGAGGTAGAGGTCAAAGATATCCCTCTCAAGCAACCCTGCAATTAAGATACAAGAAGTTTCTTGTGTCCCCAACACACCTAATACACTTGTCAGATGTATAGGTGCACTAGTTCGGCGAAGAGATAGTAAAATGCAGGTGATATGGATATTAACAAGTGGTATATATAGTCTGTGATAAAAATGGCAGCGAGCGAGCATGCAGCAGAACTGGAAATAAACGGTGTTTCGATGCTTGGAAACAAGGCCTAGGGATCATACTTTCACTAGTGGTCACTGTCAACAATAATAATATAACTGAACACATATAAATACTTCCTCTTCAATATGCAACTTAGGTGCTACTCGGAACTATTCTCTTATTGGATAACGAATACCCAGACCACCGCGTAGGGCTACGAAAGCACACCTCAAAGTTTGTATTCCACATCTAGGGCACAACACGCTGTCACTAAGAGCACCCAAGATAGTACTAAACAAACACCACAATTTTATAGTGACATCAAACACAAAGAACATCTCATGGTAAATATCACTCTAATCCATTATCCTGGTAGAGTCACACACGCCACCCACACTGTCAGCAAGGCTTTGTGTTCTCAACAATGACTCCAGAAATTATAATGATAAAACCAATTGAGTAGCATATCCATAACATAATGAAGGGGAAACATCTATGAATTCAACTAGATTATAATGCTAATGATCACATAAAGATCACACCATGGGAGAGAGAAAAATCACATAGCTATCTGTAGGGCCCTTAGCCTCGATGAAGGACTACTCGCTCCTCATCATGGGAAGCGGCAACGGCGATGAAGATGGCTCCGGGGGCACTTCCCCGTCCCGGCAAGGTCCCGGAACAGAGACTTCTGTCCCCCGAATTAGGGTTTTTGGTGGCGGCTGAGCTCGGAGTCGAATCTGGGAAAAGTCTTCGGTGTTCTCGCGTTTTTAGGTCAGGACTGATTTTATAGGCGAAGAGGCGGCACGAGACGGTAGAGAGGTGGACCAGGCGGGCCCACGGCGTAGGGGAGGACTGGGCCGTGCCCCTAGGCCGCGTGGTGGCTGTGAGGCCCGCCTACAGGTGGTCTTCTGGCTCCGTGGCTTATTTGTGCTGGAAATAATTCATGTAAATTTTCGTCCAATTCCTACCACTTTAATTTTTTGCCTTTTTTTTTGCAATAAACAGACAAAATAGACAGAAACTGGCACTGGGCACTAGGTTAACAGGTTAGTCCAATAAATGTCATAAAATGATATAAACTTTAGGATAAACATGTGGCATTTGATATAAAACAAGCATGGAACATCAAAAATTATAGATACGTTTGAGACGTATCACTATGGCAGAGTAGCCTGCAGTAGCCTCAAGCACCTGCCCCGATGTCTAGATTCTGATCAGGGTTGTTCTAACTAAATTTTAGACCACAGTGAGAGTTAAAATAAATATAATTATACTAAACTTTTATATATTTATATATTTATTTCATTTTATGGTTTTAACAAATGTATGTTGTATACTACTTAGTTTGCATTGTTAACCCCATAATACATTTATTTCAATTGTTTTTCGTTACATTGTTGTAATGTATTCCATTGAAAATATGTCTAAGTTGTGCAATTTGTTTTTTCTTTGTGAGATGTTGTCCTTAACATGATACAGAACCATCTTAAATGTGAACAAGGAAGGAAAAACACATGCCGCCTTAATATTGTTATAATTTATGAATTATAGAGCTTAGATGTATACTATTGTGTGAATATTCTTCTCTACTTTAATATTATTAACTATATTGGTACAGATTAGACGGAAAATATTTTTTGCTGCCGTGCTCCAACGCTCCCTCCGTTTAAAAAAAAATCAAAAGTCATATTTATGAGATTCAAAAAATTATGAAAACAAATCCTGATGTAGGCAATGATGTATCCCACAAATGTGCAAATTTTCAATTTGAAATACTTTATATTAGGGGCTAGACAAAAATAACAAAATCTGATAAAAACTAGAGATTCAAAAGTATGCATATTTTGATCCACACTTTTTTTTGTAGGTCAAAATACAAATTATCTGAACTTGATATTTTTCACGTTCATGTTGTATACTATTGGGTAGACCCAGATGTTTTTCAGACTTTTTTGAAACACATAAATACGATTTTTGATTTTTTATATATAGGAGAGAGCAGTGGATCTCGGGAGCCAAAAATCTCCACCAGATTAGAAAGCATATAACCTAACAAATATCTTAATATAGGTGTGTAGTATATGATCGTGTAAGCAAATAAATAGAAACTTATGTAGGTGGTTTGATCACTTTTTCTGGGGACAAATATGTGTTACAAGTTATATGGATTCAATAATTAGTTGACAAGATGTTAATGGTCTATATAATAGTATTGCTTATTGTAACCAAACATAAAATATAATGGATTCTACTACTTTTGCGCACATATAATTCACTTCTTATATATGCTCAGCACAGCGCGCTCTGTATCACTTGGCGCAAAGAATTGCTTCGCTTAGTATCTCAAATAAGAAGTTATGCACAAATTTAACATTGGAAATGCATCTAGTAATTTTCCTTGTCAGTTTTGAACTACCAAAGAGCTGTGCATCAAACTTATAAACATGAAAGTTGGTTTTGTTCCAGGATCTCCAAGGAACTAAAAGAAGTACTACCTCCGTACCAATTTACAAAATGCTTTGGTACGGGGACACTTCTTTTTAGCTTCTCAGCCAGCTTCTAGGTCCCAAATCTCATAAGCTGAAAAGAAGTGTTGAGTTTTTGCCCACCGAGAAACTAACCAGAAGCCAACTTATGTGCAACGGGGAGAAACTGGGTCGGTGGTGTATCCTGAGCTTCTCCGCTCAGTTTGAGAAGCGGTACACATATTTGCCCCTCGTTTTGCTCTTATTTACAGGAGGTGTGCCACCGCATGGAAAATAACGGTTGGATAAGTAAAAAGTAAAAAAAAAAAAACTGTCCGCATGAGGTGCTCGCTCGTATCCTGACTCACGACGGAAACCTAGCTTGTTGTACTGTCGATAACGCCGGAATCGGGGCTCCTTCTCCATCTCTGTCCGGAGCTCCGCCGCCACGATTCGTCGCCGTCGTGTCTCCTCCGGCCTCACCGACCCCTTCTTCGTCCTTAGAGTGAGCTGTTTGGTCCTTCTTGACCTCTCTCCTCTCCTTCCCATGCTCGGTGTGGCCGAGCCCTTGAGATCCACCGCCGGCCACCGTTCAAAGGTTGTTGTGGTCGTCTCCGGCGACTATTTGGCATCCTTCCTCCACCAATAGACGTGGCGTGAAGCCCTGCTCAGGATCCGCACGTCTTGTGCCTCTAGCGCATGTGTCTTCGTCAATCCCCTCGTCGACGACGCGCCGACAGTGCTATTGTTGTGGGAGAGCCACTGCTAAGTGGGAGCAGCTTGTCAGCATTTTAATATTTTTCAGAAACTATTAAGATGACAGAACCTACACTAGTACAAAACGATACATCGGAAACGGGTCAAAACCCTCATCGGTAACGGAGAAACAGTCCGTGTCCCCATCCCCGATGCTGATGTGAAGGCCCTCATCGGCAACGGAGACCAAAAACCATCACCGACGAGGTCAATTTTTGGCAACGGTTGGTCTTTGATCTCCGTTGCCGTAGTTCGACATCATCAGTTATGGACATCTTGGTCCAGTCGTTTGCATTGAGGTTTTTCGTAAGCATGGTATTTATATTTATTTAGCCTGCAATATATATTTCGTGCCGCATTTGATCTCACACTGCACAAATACTAAAACGGTAATGGATTTCATTCATATTACAATGTAACCTTTACATTTCCATCACAATTTCACCTTTACATTTTCATCACAAGATGTAACAAACATAAGAGGTAAAACTATAACATTATTCATCTATACTAAGCCTATCATGTCAAAGGACGGAAAGAATTAACGATTTCTTCCCTACATCCTTTTCCATAATCCTCGCAGGTGTCACTCTAGTAATCTCGTCTTATCTCAGCTTCATGAGAGAAGGATGTTGAAGTTTTGGACCCTATACATTAGTAAATAAAGATACAATTGTTAAGTACATATGATAAAACATGTACACTATGAATTTAAGAAAAACTGAAATGATATCTTACCTATGTCTTGAGGTGGATCTTATTGATGAACCGGAGCAGCCAACCCACGGCTTGTCAACAAGATATTACCATGTCGGCAGCTTCATAGGATGGCTGACAGCGATCATGCTTTCCATGGAGGCCGCCACCGGCTCTGACTTTTTTATGCGGTGTCACCAAAATCTAATCTAATAAGTCACCGATGTGACATTTCAGCGACACTGCATAAAAAATCTTACTTAAAAAGTAATTTATACAGTGTACCAAAACGTTAAAATAGCGACGGGTGGATATGTATGGTGTGGTTTGAAAGGGAACAGCTTGATATAATTAAATGTAAAAAAAGATTTATGTTAGTTACGAGACTACTTGCTAAAACCCAATTAAATGAAGTAACAAGTAGTATATAGTGTGTACTGACCTGTGTATATTTTTGGAGGCCATTATAGGAAGATTAACAAACACTGCTGTCTTGAGTATTGTTCGTTGTTTTTTCTGTGGATCTGACTTTTTATGCAGTGTCACCAAAATAGACTCATGTTTTCAAATTTGTAATAACTTAGTCACAAGTTAGCTAAACTAAAACCGTTTGCAAGTGCAAAATAGGCAAGTTAACTACATCAAAAAATGATCTAGATAGAACTACTGGATGTGAACTAAGCTACTATCAACAAGTTAGCTAAACTACAACCGGTTGCAAGTGCACAGTGCACAATAGGCAAGTTAACTACATCAAATATGAACAAGTTAGCAGGTGCACAATAGGCAAGTTATCTTCATCAAAGAGTGGATCTGATACCTTCTTTACGTCGCCATTGGATAGATCTAGCGGAACCGTTCGCCTGCAAAAAGATTCGAACGAGGTGGAGGCAGAGGAAGCGAAAGCAGCGAAGACCTCGCCCTGTCGGGGGAGATGACGAAGACCTCGCCATGTCAGGGGAGATGGCGAGACCTCGCCATCTCGGGGGTGACGATGAGGCCGGTGATAGCTGTCGTCTCGGGGGATACGGCGCCGCCACAGCGCCAGTGATGGCCGCAACCCCAGGAGCCGCCGCCACGAATAGATCTAGGATACTAGGACAGTGTGGAAGAGAGTGAGAGTGTTAGGTTTTGCTTTGTACGCCCATATATATGTAGCAGCAGGTACAACATAGGAAATGGCTAGTTAAAAACACCGTTTCCTTTGTGTTTCTTCCACCGACGAGTGGGACCTACGCACAGACACTTTGAAATTTCTTCTACACTCTGTAATAATATTTCCCTAATCTCTACTATCTGGAGAAATTTTACACTTAAGGATGAACCACTAGGATACTTATATTACTATTAGTGATTACTACATTAGATACGGAGTACATATTAATAATAAAGTAAATTACATATGGAGTACTTATATTGCTACTACTAGCTAGCTACTTCTTGATTTTCTTGCGCCCTGCTTCCGCGCAATCCTTCTCCTTCTCACGGCCTCGTTTGTTGGGGGCCATCAGAGGCGGTGGCGGCGACGGCGGCAGCATATTGTCATCTTCGGGGGTGACGGCTTTCTTCTCCTTCGCCGGGTTCCCTTCTTCGGGACCGGCGCCTCCGCCTCATCCTCGCCGTCCTCCTTCTCCTCCTCTTCGGTTGACTCCTCATCGGAATCAACCTTCGGCGGGCCCAACATCCTAGTGGGATCATGGAAGTTTGCGAGCTCTTCATCGTCGCTCGTCACCGGCGACGGTCCTTTAACAAACTCGCCGTTGACGGGGGGACTGTCGGGCGGCGACAGAGTGCGCTCCTATGTGTCGTTACTGCGAGGCATCTTGGCTAATCAGTAGCAGGGAGCGAGCGAGAGAGAGAGACAGAGCAGATTCTACGGCGTCTTGGGATAGCAGGGATCAGGGTTTTTAAGGAGTAGTGGTGTTTGCCACTACGCCATAACATTTACTCGCCTCGATTCGAATTCCAAGAAGATGGAACGTGTCCACATTACAAACGGACACAACAAAGTTTCCGTTGCCATAGAGTCAAATATCGGAAACGGAGCCAAAATTACGACCGTTGGCAACAATATGAGTAACAGAGTTAATAATTTCTCTGTAACCAATGTTGGCGGGCCAGATGCGGCCTAGTTCAGTCAGGCCTCAGTGAAACGGTAAAATTTTCCATCGCCTAACTCGTGTCCTTTTCATTGAGGGGTATCTGATGTATCGTTCTGTAATAGAAACCCAAAAGAAGTGTACCACATAGTTTCTACCCACCACAGTTTTTCCCCTCCAAAATCTATAAACCAGCTTATGCATAAGCAGGAGCCCAAAAGAAATCACCCAAAATGGCCTACTAAAACGTCTTATAATTTGAGACAGGGGTACATAGTAAGTGGATTCTAGGATCAATAAGATGCACAAATTCGAATACAACCAAGTAGTGGACATTTGCATGCTTAGTACGAATTGCGAGTAATCAAAGTATTGACCAGTACAATGCTTTTCGGACCTCGTCATCTTCATTGATGACGCATTTGTGTGCACAACAACACAACTGAGATAAGATCTTGCTCTAGCTGTGACTGGTATAAGCAAGGATAATCTAACAGAGCATTTCTTATAATTATCTTGTCTAATCCTCTTCCAGTGCTATATCTACTCATAACCCAACCACAATTTAAATCTGAACGAAGTGCAAGGTTAATTTATGGATTAGAAATTTAAATATGTCTTGGGCAAATGGCTATGATATAACTGATACTAAAGCCATATGTTCATTTTCGGGATGCACCGGCCAAAGTATAGAGGAGAATGTAATATCAGTACTATATGTTTCATTCATGCATGAAGTTAGCCAGAATATGAAACTTGACAATCTTAAGTTTCTTGTATAAATCTTTATCTTTACCTAATAATAAAGGCATTAAGACTTCCTTGGTTTTGGTTTGGTACGTCGTGCTTCGTTTAGTTCACACGTCAAAAACGTTCGTCACCTCGTCGCGCGCTCGTAACAGCTCTATATTTAGTCAAGGTGGTACTAAAACACGATATCTACTTCGCGAGTTTCCTTGGTTTTGGTTTGGCTCGTCGTTCGTTACCTATGTCATGATCGTGGGAGATGTTGTGCATCGCTCGTTAGCGTCGCTACTGGCGCGCGCCGCCTATGTGCTTTGTTGCGTGGGCCGGTCCATTTCTTCCGTGCCTGCATTTCAACGTTTAGCTTGTTGTTTCTTTTATCTAAATGGAACCGTTTCAAAATGGAACAATTTTAAAAATGGAACCGTTTTAAATTTGGAACCATTTTCAAAATGGAACCGTTTTAAATTTGAAACCATTTTAAAAAATGAACAAATTTTAAATTTAGAACCATTTTAAAAAAATGAACAATTTTGAAATTTGGACCAATTTCAAATTCGGAACCAATTTCAAATTTGGAACTGTTTAAAAAAATGAACAAATTTAAATCTCGAACCATTTTTAAATTCGGAACCATTTTCAAAATGGAACCATTTTCAAAAATGAACAATTTGCAAATTTGGAACCATTTTTTATTTGGAACCATTTTAAATTCGGAACCATTTTAAAAATGGAACCATTTTTTAATTTGGAACCATTTTCAAAAATGAATAATTTTCAAATTTGTAACCATTTTTAATTTGGAACCATTTAAAATTCACAAACATTTTAAATTTGGAACCATTTTTAAATTTGGAACCATTTTCAAAATGGAACCATTTTCAAATTTGGAACCATTTTAAATTCGGAACCATTTAAAAAAATGGAAACATTTTCAAAATGGAACCATTTTTATATTTGAAGCCATTTTAAAAATTATAACCATTTTCAAATTTGGAACTATTCAAAAAATTAAAAGAATGAAAAATAATAAAGAAAAAGAAAACAAAATCAAAACATAAATCTCTACTATATAATATAGCTAAAGGTGGTGATGATGGTACGTCGCCTCATAGAACAGAAAATAAAACGTGTTGTGAACGTGGCATATGTATCCGACTCGATATACGATCAGCCATCGTCGATTTGGCTCAGATCAACTTCGGCCCATCCACGATCGGACCGGCCCAGCTAAAAAAATAACGGGTGCTTGGTTCTAGAGACCTTCAGATCGGGTCGTCGGCATACGCATCAGCATCGTGGCTGTCGGCGGACCGGCACCTCGCCGACCTCCTCCATGGTGCGCCCCCGAGCCGGTCAGGGTTAGCACACAGACGACTCGCGCCAGGAGAACAGTGACCAAAGGGCAGAGCGGAGCGGAGCACACGGCGTCCTCGGCCCCATCGTCACTCCTCCCGACGTTTCTCTATGGCGCACGCAGCCTTCCGACAAGCAAAGCCATCATGCGCGGCCAACGGGACCAGGTGCGCTCGCTGCTACGGCGAAGCGCTCAGGCGTGGCCCTCGGCGCCCGGCTTGATCACCGCTACGACGCCGTTGCCCAACAAGCGGCGGCGGCAACAGCGCACGATCGGCGCGACCACGTACGGGTGAAATCCATGGCGGAGCTGGCTGATTTAACTCTGCTGCGTCGGAGAACGAGCAGTGGTGGCGGCACTTTCGACCGGGGTGGCGCTGGCAGATGGGGACGGTACGGAAGGACAAGAAATCGTGGAAGCACATGGACCCGTTAGCGGCGGCGCTGAAGGCCATTGCAACAGGCCTGTTGTCGAACCAGATGCTGGCAGGCCTGTTCCCGACGCCAAGCGCAGTGCTAGATACTCACACGTCCGTATAAGTTAAAGAGTTTCAGTTTTAGAACTTGCAACTCAATTGACGTTGAAGGGATATATGTGGTAGCTAGACTGATATGGTAGTCTATTTGCTATGCTACGCATGAAATAGCATTCAGGAACTGAATGAAAACAAACACTAATAAAAAATGCCCTATGGTGCCGGTTCGCTTGGGCTATCAGTCCCGGTTCCCGAACCGGGACTGGACAATCGAGACTAATGTTGGTCCCGGTTTGGCCACGAACCGAGACCAATGGGTGTCCACGTGGCCTGTTCTGCAGCGCGTGGGGGGAGACTCATTGGTCCCGGTTCGTAATACGAACCGGGACTGATGTTTTGATTTTTTTTTGAACAATGATTTTGTATTTAGGGTTTAGGGTTTATTTGGGCCACTTCTCTTTGTCCCGTCGCCCGGCGCCTCCATCCACCCCCTCTCCCTCTCGCCGGTGCCTCCGTCGTCTCCCTCTTCTTCGCATCGTCGACGTGCTCTCCATCTCTCACTCGCCGGCTCATCGAGGCCAAGTTTCGATATTTCTGTGCAGGTACTACTCGCCGGCTCATCTCTCACTCGCCGGCTCTCCATCTCGCACTCATTTCGATGGTACTACATACAGCAATGAAGAAACCACTATTACACATCATCGTCATGAATATATTACACACATCTCATTCGTCGTGCTTGGTCGAACATATTACAAACGGTACATGTACACACGAGTTTCATGCATATATACATCTCTTTTACACTCACCATTGCATTTCAACCTTCCGATAGTATTCTCTCTTCGGATCTAGGACCTCTGCATCTAAGAATCTCGCAATTTCCTCTTGAATTGCTCGTACGTGATCTTGTGGTAGAAGACCGTCCCGCAACCGTTCGATCTAATTTAAAAAAGAGGTCAATATATATGAATGAAACTAAACACAATTGATGGCAATAAATTAAAATTGTGAATATTGTTTACGTACTTTAAGTTGTTCTAAGTACCGGCTGCTCGTCTCTTGGGTCGTCTGGCGAATGAACTCGCAAACGTAGTATCCACATAAATTATTCCCATGTTCCTGCCTCAAGCACTTTACGAGAACATAGTTCAATCAAAATAATAATCAAGCATGATAATGGTATTGAAATAAGAATCAAAGAGATGGAAATTTGGGCTCCGGACGAAAGCCTCATTTTCTACTAGTTAAACCAGCTACTCCAACGAGTGGCTATCCGCAAACAGTAACATACGATCAGAGTTTTGTCTTGCCTCAATATACTAGATTCATCAACTATTGGTTGATATGATCCTAAGCCTCACTTAGCGGAATCTTACCCTTTCTCTGCACCGGAAAAGGATTTGTGTTCGAGAGATTGGGCAGAACCCACAGCCCTGGCAAAAGAGAATTTATCTACATGGAGTAAAACTGAAGTTAGCTTCATTTATGCCATCGCAAAGTGTGAGCTCTCCAGCCCTTGTTTTTTATGGTCTATGTGTTTTCTTGCATCCAATTGGATTGGCGAGAGTAGTGTTATTCTACTAGGTATTCTTTATGTTCTTTCCTGAGATCTAGAGTGCTGATTTTGCAAAGGTGTTGTTGTGTTGCCACTGGGACTGGATCGCAGTTTACTTTTGCCCCCGCATACCCGTTGCAATGTCAGCTTGCCGCTGATGTTGTACATTTTTGTATTTAAAGTTTTGGCTGTGGAATGAAAATCTTCATCTGATTTATTGGAGGAAAAGACATGTCACTGGTTGATTATTTATGATCATTATGCCTCCCCACCATGCCATGGAGAACTTAGTTTAAGAGTTTAATGCCTCCGTGGTAGTTTTTTTTCTCCCGTTGCAACGCACGGACATGTTTGCTAGTGAAAAATAAAAACGAAAACGAAAAAAGAAACAGAAAAGAAAAAAGAAACAAAAAATAAACCAAAAAGAAACAGAAAAAAAAGAATAAGCGCCAGACGGGCAGGCCCAGTTAAGAGTCGCGGGAGAAATCGTATAGGCGGCGATATCCCTATGCGGCGCTAATGGGCGCCGCATAGGATTTGCCGTCACGATCGTTTTGGTAGCTGCGGTTCTGGTCATCTTAGGCCCAAAGGAAGCCCAAAGCCAGCACTGCACATTTGGTGGTGAAGTTAAACCACGTTTGATCGATTGATTAGATGATGGAGCACGCGCAGGATCATAGCAACACACGACGCACGGACCGGATTCGAACAAGACTCCACTATATGCAAACCACGTTTGAACCGGACCGGAGGGATGCGTATACAATCTACACGCTCCCGATCAAATCACACAACACCGGTCGAACAGGTCTAGGCCCGGAGACGAGAGATGTCCGCTCCCAAGCTTTAATGATGCACGAGCATGTTTGCCGTTGGTAGCTCCTGAGAAAATAGAAAGTGGTATTGTTTGCCGCTTTGCAAAAAAAAAGGATTGTCTTTGCCGCTCACAAGGAGTAGTCTGCGCATATGAATCCGTCGTCATGCTGTCAAAGTGATTTGAATTATGGACTGAATATACGAGTGCACAATTTGATGGGTATTCGAGCTCTAACTTCTGAGAAATTATTTTTCTAAGGCAAAGCCGCGCAAGAGCAAATACTAAAAGGAGAGAACAAAGCAACTTTCCTGCTCGACGAATACGCCGATTATGTGTCACCAAACAAATCAAGCTGGTCCTTAAATTGTTTTTTTCTCCCGTTGCAATGCACGGTCATGTTTTGCTAGTTTTCATTTAGAAAAAGAGGACCTCGCCCCGGTTCCATTACTCATGAAACCAGATACATGTTTTGCTAGTTATAGATAATGTAAGCTACACCAAAAAACATAACAACTTATTGATATTTGGGAATAATAATAACTTGTATTGATTTAGACAATATTACAATGTTTATATAGAAGAGAGGAGGGGGGTTGGCTGGCCTAGGGTTAGGCCCTAAACCGACTTAGGCTAGAGTCCTACTCTAACTCAAATACAAACTCTAATACCCCCCGCAGTGTCAACATCGGGCGCCACAATGTTGAGACAGGAGCGTATGTCGATGAAGGACGTAGGATGGAGTCCTTTGGTAAAAATATCTGCAAATTGTGCACTCGTTGGAACATGTAGGACACGAACTTCTCCAAGAGCAACTTTTTCCCGAACAAAGTGAATGTCGATCTCGATGTGCTTGGTACGGCGATGCTGCACAGGATTTGAGGCCATATAGACAGCTGATATGTTGTCGCAGTAGACAATAGTGGCGTGCTGGACGGGACGCTGGAGTTCCACAAGTAGTTGGCGTATCCAAACTGCTTCAGCAACAGCATGCGCAACCGCCCTGTATTCCGCTTCAGCCGAAGACCGGGATACCGTAACCTGCCTTGTCGATGACCAAGAAACAAGATTATCACCCAAATAAACACAAAAACCGGATGTGGATCGTCGAGTGTCTGGACATCCTGCCCAGTCTACATCAGAATAAACTGTCAAGCTTGTTGGAGAGGATGAGTTAAGTAATAGGCCATGATCAAGAGTTCCTTTTAAGTAGCGAAGAATCTTTTTGACATGAGCAAGATGGGGTAAACGAGGATCATGCATATAGAGACATGCTTGCTGAACAGAATAAGAGATGTCGGGTCTGGTGAGAGTAGCATATTGTAAAGCACCAGCAAGACTACGATATAAGGTTGGATCTGGAACAGGATCACCGTCAGACGAAAGTTTGGTGCCAACATCAGCCGGTGTACGACATGGTTGACAGTCAATCATGCCAGCTCGGTTTAAGAGATCTATAATATATTGTCGTTGAGAGAGAAAAAGAGTAGAAGATGTTCTAGTGGCGGTGACACCGAGAAAATGATGAAGTGATCCTAAATCTGTCATAGAAAATTCTTTATTGAGAAGAGTGATGATATGTTTAAGAAAAGAATCAGAAGAAGCTGTAAGAACAATGTCGTCTACGTATAAAAGAAGATATGCTGTGTGAGAGGAAGATTGGAAAATAAAAAGAGATGTATCAGATTTGGAAGGAATAAAACCAATGGTTTGAATGAATGTAGCAAATCGTTGAAACCAGGCACGGGGAGCTTGTTTGAGACCATAGAGAGATTTCTTTAGAAGACATACAAGATTTGGATTAGAGGGATCTTCAAAACTGGATGGTTGTTGGCAATATACAGTTTCATTTAGAGTACCATTAAGAAAAGCATTTTTGACATCAAGTTGGTGAATAGGCCAGGAAGAGGAGACTGCAAGACTGAGGATGATGCGAATAGTGCTTGGCTTGACAACAGGGGAGAAGGTTTCATCAAAATCAATTCCGTGTTGTTGAGAAAAACCTCTGCAAACCCAACGGGCCTTGTACCGAGCTAAAGACCCATCGGAGTTATACTTATGACGAAACACCCACTTCCCCGAGACAATATTGGCGCCGGATGGTTTGGGAACAAGAGTCCATGTATTATTGTGGATAAGAGCATCGAACTCATCTCGCATGGCAGAGTGCCATAATGGATCAAGAAGAGCACGTTTGTAGGAGCTTGGGATAGGTGAGATTGATGGAGTGGCTGAAAGATTGAGAAGACGTCTGGGAATATGGAAACCCTTTTTGCCACGAGTACACATGACATGATCATTGGCAGGGATAGGTACAGGAACGGCATGAGAAGGAATTGGATTATTTGGTGAAGAAGTAGATTGACTAGCAGGTGTGTTTGATGCGGGAGAGACGGAGCTGGAGGACGTGGTAAGGGGAGATTCTGCCGCGGGAGGTGTGTTTGTGTCGGCAGGCTGCCGCGGGCTCACGGCAGGAGAGGGCGCTGCCGCGGCAGAGGTTTGGGTAGGCTCGGCTGCCACGGCAGGGGGATCTGTGGGAACAAAAATATGACGCGATATAGGGGCAGTAGATGGAGAAATAGGGGTAGGAATCGTCGGTGACTGAACGGTTGAAAAGGGGAAAGTGTGTTCATCGAAGGTGACATGACGAGATATAAGAACACGACCGGAGGAAGGATCAAAACATCGTGAACCTTTGTGATCATCGGATGGTCCTAAGTAGATGCAGGGCAATGATCTTGGAGCTAGTTTATGGGCGGCGGTAGAGGATGTGTTAGGAAAACATAGACATCCAAATACACGCAAATCAGAATAATCGGGGTGAGATAGAAAAAGAGATTGAAAGGGAGAATAAAGAGGGCATGTTTTGGTTGGTCGGATGTTTAGAAGATAGGTGGCGGTCCGTAGAGCCTCAGCCCAAAAACGTGGTGGAAGAGATGCTTGAATTAGTAAGGTGCGTAAGATATCGTTGATAGAACGAAGGGAGCGTTCAGCCTTGCCGTTTTGAGGAGATGTGTATGGACACGAAAAACGAAAGAGGATGCCTTGTGAGAGAAAGAAATTTCGATTTTGGTTGTTATCAAATTCTTTTCCATTGTCACATTGTATGAAACGGATTGGGAGACCAAAGTGTGTTAGAACATATTGCCTAAAATTGATAAAAAGTTTGTGAACATCAGATTTAGCACGAAGTGGGAAGGTCCAAACATAGTGAGAGTAATCATCCAAAATAACGAGATAGTATTTGAAACCCGAAACACTTGGTATTGGAGAGGTCCATAAATCACAATGTAATAACTCAAAGGGAAAAGTACTATAGGTAGAAGAAGTGCCGAAAGGTAATCTAATATGTTTGCCGCATTGACAGGCATTACAAACGGAGGAATCATGCGAAGAACTATCACTAGGGATGCTAAACTCTTGCAGCAAGGATGACACGGTATTTTTATTGGGGTGACCAAGACGACGATGCCATAGGTCGACGGAGGCAATCATGGCTTGAGATGTGGAGGTGGGTGCGCCATGGAGAGGATAGAGATCGCCCGAACTATTGTAACGAGCGAGGACCGCCGCCGTTTTCAGATCCTTCACAGATAAACCAAAGGGATCAAATTCTATGGAAACATTATTATCAATAGTAAATTTGCGAACATATATTAGATTTTTAATTAATGAGGGAGCAACTAGAATATTGCGAAGGATAAAATTTGTGTTTGGATTAATGATGTAAGATTGGCCGGTGCAGGAGATTGGAATAGAGGATCCATCGCCAATGGTGATAGAAGAAAAAGGAGAGGAAGAACAAGCTGACAGAAAATCCATATTTGAAGACATATGCGAGGAAGCACCAGAATCAAAAATCCAATCCGTACCTTCGTGGTTGTTGAGTGTAAAATTGTTCATAGCAGCGATGAAGGAGGCTTGGTCCCAGCTTGGTGGAGCGGTTGACAGAGCGGGTGACGCAGGCATGTACTGAAGAGCTGGAGGAGCGTTGTACATGTAGGGCAGCGACGTCGGAGGAGCCACGTATTGTGGTGGCGGCAGAGGGGTCATGTAGGCCGTCGGTGGAGCTTGGGCGGTGTAGACTTGCTGCGGAGGTCGAGGTGCGAGAGGCCCGGGCGCGCCGATGGATGGACGGAGGCCGGGACTCCATGTCCCGGTGTAGGCCGGTGGGGCGCCGTAGGGAGAGGGGGCCGACAAGGGCATGGGCCAGGCCTGAATGAGACCCGTCCAGGGATCGTGCTGCGGCTGCCAAGGGGCCACGACGGAGGAAGGTGGCGGCGCTGGTGGAGTCGGCGCTGGTGGAGCCGGTGCTGGAGCAGGTGGCCGCGGCCGAGGAGTCGGCGCCGGAGCGGGTGGCCGATACACTGGGTTTTTGCCGCGGTAGTTTGAGCTCGGACACCATCCGGGAGGGGCCATCGGTGGTGCAGCAGGAGTCGGCAGGAGTGGCGGGCGAGGCGCGGTGTGAAACACCTGAGGAGGGCGCGCAGCCTTGCGAGCTTGATTCTGAGCCTCGAGTTGTAAAATAGAGCGCACTTCGGCGAAGGTTGGGTAGGGTTTCAGCAGCGGGATGAAGGCGACTTGCTTCTCAAATTGTTCACCTAGACTGACGAGAAGGGCGTTGATGAGGGTACGGTCGTCAACGTGATCACCGAGTTCCCGAAGTTCGTCGCCGATGGCCTTGATGCGTTGGCAGTAGACGGTGACGGGGGAATCGCCTTGAGTGCTGGTGCGGAGCTCGATGTGAAGAGCGTTGACGCGCGAGTCGGAGTTGTCCTGAAAGAGCTGCTGGAGGGCAGCCCATAGCTGTGCTGCCGTGGCGTCGTCGGTGGAGACCAGGTTGAAGAGCTCGGTGGAGATCCTGGTGCAAATCCATTGGATGACGGTGAGGTCGTCCTTGAGCCAGCGTGGATCGGCGGGCCGCGGTGTCGAGGCGAGGTTGATGTGATCGCGGAGGCCGCAGCGACCGAGATGAACATGGAAGAGGTGGCGCCAATGGTAAAAGTTATGCTTGGAGAGATCGAGGACGATCGTGACGAAGGGGGAGACGTCGGCGATCGTGACGGCTAGGGTAAGTTGTGGGGGCTATGGATTTTGTTGGGGAATTTGGTGGAGAGCAGAGATAGAGGAAGAAGGGTGATCAGCGCCGGCGGCGCGAACATCGTCCGGCGTCCAGAGTGGACGCGTCGGCATCGGCGGCGGGGTAGGCGGAGCCATCTAGGTGCGGAAAACCTAGGCCTCTGATACCATGATATTTGCGAATAATAATAACTTGTATTGATTTAGACAATATTACAATGTTTATATAGAAGAGAGGAGGGGGTCGGCCGGCCTAGGGTTAGGCCCTAAACCGACTTAGGCTAGAGTCCTACTCTAACTCAAATACAAACTCTAATACTTATGATTTACGACCAGAATGATATTTTTTTTTGATACAAGTCCCTGGATATATTACTCAAGAAAAGCAACATTACAAGAAACATCCAGAAACAGCACAGCTGTTCGACATTTTACAGAGAGGCCCCTCCAACTTTCTAAATTACAAAGAAGACCCTGGCACCAACTCTGTCTCGATGCTTCCGCCACCGCCCGATCCGTCGTCGTGACACCACCAGAGAGATAGACGAAGACGACGAGAGCAGCAGCTATGTCGCCGACACGAACCTGTAGAGGAAGCTTCCACGTTGAGATCGCCGCAGTAGCCACCCGCCGCGGACGGCGGGATTTGGAATCCGTTGAAGCCACATCGGCGTGGGCGACGCCCCGATTCATGACGACGGTCAGGCCGCCAGCGCCAACTGGAGCCAGTGAGCGAGCCTGCCATAACGCGACGAAGAACAGCTGCAGAAACCACCAAGCCGAAGTTGGGGCAGAGCAGCACCTCCACTCCCTCCCCTCGCCTCCACGGCCGTCCAGAGGGCAAGGGACTCGCTGCATCCCTCGATCTGCAAGGTAGCAAGAAGTACGGCGAGCGAGATTATTGAAACGGCCTTGATCCTCTCGAACTCTGCAAAAGATCCACCATGGATCCGCCGTGCAGAGAGCAGCAGATCCGGCGCTGGCGTCGCTGCGAGTCGCCGGCGACCAACCGAAAAGGAAGAAGAAAGAAAGAAACACGGGCATCCGCCACGAAACTACACAAGCAAACCTAGATCTAGCCCTACCCCTAATATCTACATCCCGCGCTGCGCATCCTCGTCCACGCCGGCCGGCAACGCCGCCGGAGAGGAGAGGGGAGCGAGCCGGGGCCGAGATCTGGGGAAGAACGGCGACTCTCAAGGAGGAGAGGAGAGGGGAGGAGAAAGGAACTCGCAGGGAGGCGGGGAATAGGGTTTCTGAGGTTGGTTCTACGACCAGAATGATATAGCTTGTCAGGGGTTGTGTCGGAATCATCTAGTTGCTCCCGTTTTCTCCCTTCCGTGCAAAATTTAAATCGTTTTTTATTTGACCTAATATTTCCTTCGTTGAACGCCGCCTCCGAGGTCAGCTCGACCCCACACCAGCACACCCCCACGGCCCCACCCAGCGTCGGAGATCTTCGGTTAGGACGGCGGCGGCTTTGTTGCCGACCCCTTTCCCGATTTCCCATGGAGAAGACGAGTAGTAGCGCCATGGCCTGCATCCCCTCTTGCACGGTTGCACCGACGCGCCAGAGCCGGAGGGGACGGTCGTCTTCCCAGATTGGGTGATGCTTGATAGCAACGGCCGCACGATCTGCCACGACGACGATGCCACCGCTCAGGAGGCTGTAAAGAACGAGAGCACCGCCGTTGAAGTCCACACGTCCAGCGGCCACTCAGGCCACTTCTCCTTCAACCTCGCGGATCCTCTAAACGTCTCTTACCTCGATCTCCACTGGAAGTCGGCGTTCCCGACCGCCTACCCCTCCGTCCTGGCATCCGACAAGAACCTCGTCCTCCTCCGCGTCGCCATCCCGAGCCAGCCTACCTACGGCAACGTCCCATCGGACCTGTTCGTCTACGAGGCAGGTCCATCCCCGGCGTTCCTGCGGCTCCCTGTGTACACTAAGAGCGCCCGTGGCTTGGTCGGAAGGGACACGTTCTTTGTGGATGACCTCGCCATAGGCATCCTCCGGCGCGCCCACCACTACCTCGTGGCTGACCTCATTGTCTCCGAGGCTGCAACTGCGAGAGAGGGCATCCGTGGCAATGACGGCAATGACGACGGCGGCAATGGTCCTATGATTGCCAAACTTTGCGTTTACTACTCCAAGAAAAAAGAATGGCAAGTCTCCACGCAGGCTACCCCGTCGCCGCGGCCGAGGGTCCAGCTGAGCAATACCGGTAGCAAGTTCCCCGACATCTGGTCAACCGACAACGTGTTCCCCTTTGACGGCCGCTTCCTTTGCTGGGTCGACTACTTCAGCGGCGTCTTGCTGTGCGACTTCTCCAACCGGAGATCTCCGACGCTCCACTTCGTGCCTTTCCCTGGAGGAAAAGACTACTCCGACGAGGAGGTACGGGTCTCAAAGTGCTACGCGGACAGATTCCGAAGTGTGTCCGTCAGCCAGGGCATGATGCGCTTCGTCCACATTGACAATGACTGGCACGAGACAGTCGGCATGGAAGATGACTGCGATGAGTTTCACGATCGTTGCTACAAGGGAGTTCAATCTGGTTCGAAAATCACCAGTTGGACTTTGAACGCTGACTTCGACTGGGAGAAACATCGTGTGATGCACCTGAATTATCTTTGGAAGCAACCTGAATTCAAAAATCTTGGTATATGTCCCCGTCTCCCGGAGTTCCCAGCCATCAATGTGGATGACCCGGATGTCCTGTACTGCCTGTTAAGGGAGAAGGAATTTGATGGTAGGGCGTGGATGATCGTGGTTGACACCAAGCATTCAAAGTTGCGGTCAGTTACTCGATATGTCAATGAAAATGTGAGCTACATACCGGACATATGTACATGGAAGCTCGTAGAAACAGTTTTTTCTAACGTGCCCCTACATGCAACTGTCTTGTCCAAATACCTCAAAAAAGGCCAACAGGTACCTAGAAGCTCTTAATATTTAAATCAGATGTCCCCTCTACGTTCTTGTAACGGAAGAAACTGGGGTGAGCACCGGGCTCACCCCACGCTCGGTGCGCCCCTGTCTTGGACGGCTGGGATCGCACGGGAAGCTCGAGTCCGCATCGCGGCGCGGCTCACCGCGGCGCAGGTGGCTCACCGCGGCGCACGTGGCGGGGGCGCACCGTGAGCCCGGTGCCCACCCAGTTTTTTCCCTTGTAACATGGTTGCCTTTGATTAGCTATCCGATGGATTTGGTAGTATAACACTGGACCACCTACATGTTTTTGCTTATTAATCAGACCTATATATGTTGCCAGGTTGGCTTAATGCTTTTTAAGGCTAATTGAAATTTGACATTTGTGCACGCTTTATGCACATAGTGTGCTCTTTATATGGATCTCTTTGAAATGTTGCCCCTTCATTTGCAATCCACTCCGCAGCGACTTCTAGATCCACATTCCACACCACTAGCTCTGTTGATCTGCGTTGTTTTCTCTATTTTTGGTACTCCACTTGTGTAGGTACAGTACATTGTATATCAGTAATAGTTTGGTCGTTCTGGTACCAACTTGAAAATCTAGTGTGCAATAGTAGGTGGTATGAATCCACCACAACTATATCTCAACATTGCAGAAAACAGAAGAAACAAATTATCCATTTAGCCACAGAAAAAAGTAAATTTTCACTTTGTAAATATAAGCAATGTTCAAGTGCGGTAACAATGATCAAATGTTTGTAAACATAAGCAATGTTGAAGTGCGGTAACAATGGCCAAATGTTTCTGGTAGAAAATTCGAGTAATCGGGCTCAACCATGCATGGATCAAGGAAACCCTGCATTCAGGGCAAATTGAACTAAACCAAACCGCACATATATTGACTGTTAGTCTGACATAATTTGAAGCAACATGTCGTTCCAGGCATCGACCGGCCCAGGCAGACACCAGTGTATGCAGTCGTTGTAGCGGGCCCACTTCTCGCCTGCCCAGGGCCTGTACCGGCTTGGGTGCCCGTCCGGCCGCAGCAGCATTGCGCCAGTTGTGTCCATAAGAACCATGTCCACTCCGGTGGCCGATGCCGCCTTCTGCGCCTCCCTGAACTCCTCCACCTGTGCGGTGTACAAATCGAGTTCGAGGCCTGCAATTGTGGTCTCGTTGCTCTGGTAAGGCCGCTTCCGGAGGCAGTCCCCGCCGTTTTCCCAGGTCCCTCCCTCGAAGTGCGACATGGGCGAGAGCGTCCGCACGATGACCTTTGCCCTGACTCCACCAACGTGGTCGTTGATGGCCCGCAGCGCTGTTCGGAAGGCCATCCGGTGGGAGTAGCGCAGCGTGAGGTTGCTGGTGATGTTGAGGGCGATGTAGCTGCCACCGACGAGCTGCCCCCTCTCGTAGAACATGGAGGGGCGCGTGAACCAGTTGGCCCCTGAAAGGATCACGTAGTCGAACTCGGGCAGGGCAGAGAACCAGCTGCCGTCGGGCTCGTCGACGTAGAGCTTGTGCACACCGGCATTGTCCTCCGCCCACACCAGGAACGGCGACCAGAAGATTTTCACAGTGAAGTTGTAACCCTCGTAGTACATTATCTTGTTCGCCTCTGTGCTCCCGGCCGTGGACACGTCCTTGGGCGACGCCACCTGCATGGCATGTCACAACACGCGCCGTCGGCGCACACCATACACATTACTGAGAGTGGAGGCGTAAACAATAACACACACACGTAGCTAGCTAGATACGTACCTTGGACAAGAGACAGATGAGAGACTGCATGTGGTTCCTGGCGAGCGAGTCCCCTACAAACGCGAGCGTCTTGTTCCCGACGAGACGGAGGAACCTGTCGGCGTCGAACCGTGGGAGGTCGCAGCCACTCGGCTGCCACCGCCACCGGAGGAACTCCAAGTCCGGCCGGCCGTGCTTCATGCAATTCTGGTGATCCTGGATGTGGGAGCACGTCTCGTTGGTGTAGTGCGGCGCCGCGTCGTCCGGGACCCACTCACCCTGGAAGATATCGCACTTGGGAATCTGCGAAATGTAGGACCTGTTGCAGGCGATGCCGGAGTAGCTCGGGTAGAGCACGCTTGTGAAACAGGACAGGATGACGAGCACCGAGAGGATGACGGTGGCGGGGGCAAAACGGAGCTTCATGAGCTGTACCATGGTGAGAAGAACTCGAGCTATGCGCTAGTCTGACGAGAGGGTATGCGAGACAATTATGCGTGCCTACTACAATTCCGAAGTCCATAAATTAATTGCTTTCTAATGGTTTGGACTTTCCAGGTCACAAGGGTTCAAATTTTTAAGTACTAGCAAATGGAGGTGCAAAGGGAATTCAGCTCCAGATTAGACTAATCATGTGCCGACAACAGTATATTGCAACTTGGTCTTTAGATCTGCCACTTTGCATGTGCTAATTCGTTAGGCTTGGCAGGATTTGCAAAAACAAAAGAATAAGAATATTGCAGTAATACAATGTCGTGCCATTTAAAATTCTACAGGCTAGCATGTCGTGAATTTTCCTCGGCGTCCACTTCTTCTTTTCTTCCTTTTCTTTGACAATTGAAGTGATGGTGATCGTGCTCGCACGCCTGATTGCCTCTAATCCCCCATTTTTCATTCTTTCTATCTTTGCTGTACCACCTCATGTATCATGACCATGGATCACCCGCTTGGGGTGACCAGGAACATGGTATTGTAAGCACGTATTGAAGTTATACGGTTCATTAAACTAAGGTGGGGGAGTCTCTCCCCCGGTGATTGTTTAAAGAAATATCTACGAGAATTAAAACACAGGGCTCAATATATAGTACTCCTTTGTTCATTAAACTAAGGTGGACCCTCTCCGTCCGTGACTAAGTGTATTTCTAACTTTTGTCCTAAATCAAACTTATTAAATTTTGGCCAACTTTGTAGAGAATATTACTAGCATTTATAATACTAGACTAGAAGCACTAGATATGTACTGAAATGAACTTTCAGAATATACCAATTTGATGCCATATACGTTGCTACTCTTTTTTATAAAGTGGGTCAAATTTTAGTTTTTTTTTGGTATAGAAGAGAAGATAGAATTACACTTATCTATAGTATCTAAATGGGAGCAACCCACTAAGGGTAATTCTCTCAACATGCAAGCATGTCACGTCACAGCCCTCTTTTTTAGCTTAGTTGTATGCCACGTCAGCTCTGTCATGCTCTTCCATTACAGCCCTTTTTTTACCTGAACACCGTCCTATAGTCTTCCCCGCGGCACAATGAATCAATGGTCTTCTCTCCTCTTCTATTCCTCTTCATCTCCCCCACTAAAGTATTATTATGGAGAAGAAACTGACGCCATTTATTCTCCCTTTTCATCTTCCCCTGTGGCAAAGAATTCTGGAGTAACGATGGAATCAGTCTCCCCTTTTAAGTAGTGGAGTTTCTCCTTTTCCATCATCTCCATTGCAGCTTGATGTTCGTGTCCCTATTCAGTATCCGGCAATTTTTTCTGTCAGAGAGTTAACGTGCTTTGAAGTGCCCATATTCTCGGGTCACACGAGAGAAAACTGGAACACTCAGCTGTTGTCGTTGTGCCGTCGTCGCCGGCTCGCCGGCTCTGCTCGGCGATTCCGCACCCCCCGGCGGTACAACTTCATCCCTAATCTTCTACCCTTATTAATCCTCGATCTTAGCTTGGATTCTTACTTCCTACCCATTCAATCGGTTCATTTTCCAGATCAAGGTGTTTGGGTTTAATTGGAGGTGTTTGGGTTTAATTGGAGGAAGCAGTCATTTTATTCGTCAGTATCTATGTGACCATAGCATCGAAGAACACTGACCTTTTTGCTGCAAAACTTTAAAAGCTACAAGATACGTGGTTGTTCATGTTCTTGCAAAGTCCAAACTGGAAAGTGGATGATGATAATAGTTTCTGGAATGATGCATCAGCCAGTCCTCTCACCCATCTCGATCTGCCAGCTCCATCTTCTCAGGAAAGTTGATGTATATTCAGATTCTACTGTCATTCGTGTGTTGTGTCAGTGTGCAGGGAGACAATCAGTACAGAATTAGCCAGATTAAATTACCATATATTTTCTCTAAAAGTTTATGTCATACGGGGCTTTTTTTTTGCGAAAATGCAATAGATGTCATACGGAGCTGGAGCGTACTATCACAGATTTCCTTTTGTCTGATTATATGAACGATATGACACAGGTTGAATTGTTTGTAGACAAGCGTCACTAGGTATGGTTAATTGAATCGAAATATCCGGTACTACTCTCTTAATTTTTGTAATCGATTTTATACTACTATGGCGACTAGCTGGAGTTAGCTTATGGCAACACTACTCGTTGTTTTCTTACTTACAACCTATGTATCGCTACATCATGATTGTGATTTGTGCCCAACAAATATTTGGTACCTTTACCTGCAATTTCATCGAGATGTTGAGTCTTCAAAAATTAAACCCATGTATACGTTTGCACGATGCGCTAACCGGAGATTAGGCAAGAACTGGTAGTTTTTGGCAGGTGACGTTACGAAGAAGTGCCTATTTCAAGAACTATTAATTGGCACTTTCCACGGATAAAGAACCACTGTATTTGATTGACACGAATTTATGCAGGCTGACGTCTAGAAGATGTGATCTCATTTTCAGTTTTGTCAGATGTCTTGGAGAATTTTACGCTCACTCACCTGAATTCACCTTTTGATCTACATAGAGGTTATATCCACTAGCATGTTCAATCAACTCCAATCAACTATTTAGGTCATCATTTATATGTTGTTCCATTCGATAATTAAGAACTTCATTGTTTACTTTATTTGGTATTGTGAAAAATGAATCTGATAAGCTAACCTTCTTTTTAGTGAATGACAATTCCAAGTCTCTTGAAGAAAACATCTGGTATACATATTAGAGTTTTGTGCTTAGTATATGTTATGCGTTAATGCCTACTCACAAACAGCATAATATGACTACGAGATTGTCCCTAATTAGATGCAGAGCTCTCAACATTTACTTTTCTCTGCCCCATAACATGTTCCTAGACAGTTGCAACTTAGATACAAAAGTTGACACACTTACATAATTAAGATATGCTCTTGCTAATACAGTATGCTTGAAGGTTGCTATATACTTTGTTTCATGCTCAAAAAATCATACTCTACAACAAGTGAATACATTACTTCCATAGGAATTTCCAAAGCGAATTTGGCTTTCTATTCTTTAATGTCACCTAAGAATCCCGCAGCAACGCGCGGGGTATATTCTAGTTCATGTATAGAGGGAGTATAATTTTTGGTATCATTAATAAGGATCGACTTGGGAGGGAAACTTCCGTGTCTTTTGGACAAAAATATCCCTTAGAAAAGAAGTGGTACAGGAGAAAAAATAGTGGATTAGCGGCCTTCTCTCTCTCATTGTTTCCCTCCTAGTTAAATTTGTTGGAACAAATCCCATGATAATCTCTCTAAAATTAACTCTCCTCCATGTTAGTATCCCTCGGGTGCCTCCTCAATGGCTCATTCACAAAACACGGCGCGCAACAAAGTTTCTACCACATGTGGCATTCTCCTCAATGGCTGAGGCGATTGCAATGAAGGAAGGCCTAGTTTTGGCAAATGGTACGTTTTCTCTATGTATAAGCTGAATCGGACTCGATTGGAACTATTGAAGCATGCACATGAGAAGAGGCATGGTGGAATGAATCGGCTGCTGTTTTCGCCCATTGCGTCAATTTGGTTACGTCTATTGTAAATGTTTCTTTTAATCATTATTTGAGGGAAGCAAACAACAAAGTGCCTCATGAGTTAGCTAAGGTTAGTTTTTTCAATAAGGATTCTTGTAATTGGGTCGATGAACCTCCTAATTTTCTAGTTGACATTCTTATAAATGATGTAATCCTGATTCATAATTAATAAAATCCATAGCAGAGTCCTGCTCTTTCCTAAAAAAAAGTATATTCCTCTCGCGCCTTCAACCTCACACGGCCCCACACCTGTTCCTGCGAGCGACAAGCTTGTTTATCTCGTGCACCAGGCCAAGTGCGTCGAATCGTAAGAGAAAGATATAAGAAAAAAAATGCTAATCTAAGGCAGGTGCAACGATTACAGCTAGAAAAAAAAGCCAAGTGGTACGTGCAGCAAGGTGCGACCTTCCCTAACCTTTTTTATTCGTTGATCTCACGAGATGATGCAGTTGACCTAGAGGAACGTAACAAACGCAGCAACTTCTCAATTATGTTTCTTATTTCAAATTAAGATTCACTTGCAAAATGCCCGGGCGTTGCGACGAGAAAAAAACATAAAAAAGGAGTGCTTAAAACCAAAACTAATCTGGTGCTTGAATCCTGTGTCTAGCTTTGAAGACCTGCAGCAAGAGAAGCTGGAAGTTCCAGTACGCTCTCATTTATCATTTAGACCATAACTTAAATAAAAAGTTAACATGTGAATGAGAGCCTACTCCAGTTTAGTGTTTTAAAGGAATTCGAAAAACAAATTGAGTCACTCATCCAAGACTTCAAGGATTCAACAAATCTTGTTTCGAAACGTACACTAAAATTAATTGTTTAGTTGACATTTAATGCATTTGGGGAACTTAACTGATTTTGCAACCATTTACGCATAGCAACATATTGTTTCTAATGTTGTTGAGAGACATAGTGCAGACGATTTCTTTGGATGTCATCCGATTCCTTCCATCATCAAGATATAACACTCGAAACGTATTTGTTTTACTGAAAATTGAGCACAATATTCTTTTAAACTATGATATATTCTCTTATAGGTCCGATAATTAAAGCACTGGAAAAATATGTGCCGACAAAATGATAAAACTCTGAAAGGTCTGGACACCGACTTGCTTCTTTATTTTAAGCACAATAACCCTTTGTTAGCATAAGTGTGAAGTCTTCTCAAAAGAAACAGGGATTTGTCTATGATGGGATCAAAATGTTCCATTATTTCTCCCACTATAGCAGCTGTCAAAACCGATTCATCATCGATTTCTGAGTTCCCAAAGAGCAAAGAATTCTGTTCTGAACCATTTTCCATCATCATGCTAGAAATATTTAGTTTGCAAAAGGCCCTCAAAGAGAAGAGTCAAATACTCCATGACTTGTTATCTCTCAAAGATGATTCTCAGTATTTCAAGTCAACTTCATTGATTTCCGCACCTAAAAGAGGAAGTTAAGGATATGCAAAAGGTGTAGTGTTACTATCCATGAGACTAGATGTAAACTATTTGGTATTGATACCATTTACAACTTGAAGTTAGTAAGCCAATAAAAATATTGTTGTGGCAATGTTTTGGACATCTACGTTCTAACTAATGTTACTTTACCATTGATATTAGAAACTAAAACAAAAATTCTATATGATACATGAGAAGCTACTGTAGTTTAGCTCTTTAAATGAAATCAAAGAACGGATTGAGTCACTCATATAACACTTAAAGGATTTAGAAAATATTGCTTTGGAAGGTACAATAACATTAATTGTTCTAGTTCAAATTTAATGCATTTGCAGGTCTTAACTAAATTCCCAACCATTTACATTGATAACGTAAAACAACATAATGTTTCTGCAAAGTATAATATTCTATGACACTATGATATATTCTTTTATAGAGTGGTGAAGTGTGGTGAGTGGTTCACCCTACAATCTTCGTCGAAAATATCTAGCGTCTTGTGAATTTTCTGCAATTAAAGATCTTTCATGTAAGCATTGCTTACTTATTAACAACATATATATATAATCTTATATTCTCAATTGAGTGGTGGGCTTCAACTTGTTTGGTTAATTATGTCAAATAAGTAATAATCCCTCTGTACCAAATATAAGACGTTTTAGCAAGCTGGTTTAGGTTGCTAAAACGTCTGATATTTTGGTACAGAGGGAGTAGAAAATAATACTCTACAAGACCTTAACATGGCACAAATGAGTTTAAAATATAAAAGTTTGGTAGAAAAATATATATTTCAATCCGCCTCGGATCTTAATTGTGCTTGGACCAGCCCTGGAAAAAAAAAATGGTATAGTAGAGCCAAACTTGGTTTGTTTCCTGAAAATCCTAGGAATATATATCAATGGAGAAGTTTTGTCAAGAAAATTATAAATTAGTGAAGGATCTCCATACGTAGTTGACTTTAAATTTTGATCACACTGATTCTTTGTTACCTAAAGTGAAAAACATCCACACCAACGAATGCCGCTTCAAAATTTGCATCTGGATTATCAAGTCAGATATGTAATTACTAGGACATAATCAATCTTGAATCATCTTGGCTATCTCATTTTGTGAAAACTACACAAGAGGCTTCTTCGAAAATTTCTTATAACATTTAAGAAATAGATGATTTGCCGAAATATATTTTAGAGTTGATTCATATTAGAAACGAGCTTGCATCATGGATTCATCCAAAATTATGAGTGGCAGCTTTTTTGCGTTGCGCACAATATTTTTTCCATTTGGGACTCAACTGATTTGTCAATCAATAATTCCACTTTTTTTGCCACTTGCAACTGAGTTATGTTCACTATCCGAGAATTCGGGAAGCATTCACAAGGAAAAAAGAGATCTAGCTGAAAGATTTTATGTGATGAGGTAGATGGGGAACAAAATGGCCCTCAAGTATGTTACTAACTTTAACTTATTGTTCCATCAATTATTGTTTCAACAGCTGATCGATGTTAATTCATCCTACTAACTTTTCTTTCATTTAGAGCAAACTATTCGTGGTATTCAACTGGAAGTGGACATGGCCAATAGAGGTAGACGGGGAATAAAATGGCCCTCGGGTATGTTACTAACTTTACCTACTATTGCATATATTATTGTTTCAACAGATGATGTTAATTCATCGCCTACATACTTTTCTTTCAACTAGAGCGAACTATTCATGGTATTCAACTGGAAATGGACATGGCTAGTAGATTATATGGCGAGAAGCTTAATTGTTTTTCCACGCTTTCCCTTCTTGATACATTATATTTGCGCATTTGTTACTTCAACTAAGAATTTGGAACAAGAGGCACACATGCAATGTGTGCGGCTATGGGTAGCTATCTCAGAAGTAATTCGCGACGAGCAGGCTGAGGTCCTTCAGATGGATCTATTCTGCTAAGGATACCTATGCATGGCTGTGTGAGGGCCGGGAGCGCTTCGCTGCGGATGAGTGGATTTGGAAATCCGGTGCCCCATTAAAATGTCGGCTGTTTGCATGGCTAGCTATCCAATATCGACTCTGGACTTCTGACAGACGACAGCGGCACAATCGATCTTCAGGCGCAAACTTCTCCCTGCTTCGTTTGCCTACGGGAGGAAGACAAAGTTGATCACATACTGCTTCAATGCGTTTACGCGCGAGACGTTTGGGCTAGATGTTTCCATGGGCCAGGCCAACATCTGTTGGTCCCAGAGGTCACATCCAAATTGGAAACTTGGTGGGAGGCAGGCCGAAACCGAGTGCAAGGAAAAGAGAGGAAAGCTTTCGATACAGGAGTATTACTAACCTGCTGGAGTTTATGGAAAAACTGAAATGCATGCATGGGCATTCAATAACAGGAGAGGCCAAATCAGTACGGTCGACATGGTGCAAAGGATCAAGGAAGATCTGGATGATTGCCTGATGGCTAGGAGTGGAGGGAGGTTTCAACCGCCATGAGTAGTTACCCTTGTGTGTGTCTCGTGGAGTTTATTACCTCACTTTTTTTGCAGAGTGTGGTTGATCCTTGTAAAAAAAAATCTCCCTTCTATAAATATATGGTACGCCATTGGCGTACTCGCAAAAAAAAACTAAGAATTTGGAACATATATATTACGTGATAAAAAAAATACGAAAATACTACATTCTCTCTCCACACAAAATACTACATGTTTTCTATATCAAAACACCATGCACTTACTGTTGAGCTGACTTGTGACTATTTGGCTTCAAATATCACGTTATATCTAACTCTTCTCTTTTTTCACGCGCCAAGTTTATTACTACCGTGAAATTTGATTTGTCTCTTGGGAGTATATGCTCCTGTCACAAGAAAAGTATTTTGAAATGTCATTAAATTTGGAATATTTTTTTGGCCCGTACCTCTTGACATTCAATGTGCCCGCGCCAAGTTTCGTGAACAACCAACCTATTTTGTGACGTGTTTATAAAGACAAATTTTGAAGAAACGAATTTTGAGCGCATAGAATGTCGACATGTACGCATGGAATTTTTTGTTACGAATATTTTGACATTCCAATATATATATAGAAATGTATTTATTTAATCAGGAGAATCTGCTTTCAGGTGCCAAAACGCTACTCTCACATTCCTGGCTTATGAAACCCAAGGATGGGGTTTTTGCTAGAAGCCCAAACAAGGAAGTGATATGTTTGTGGCATGAGAAAAGCCCAAATTTATGGGATGCAGTTTTTGCTTCCGATGTCATATGATCCTGTCCAATTATCAGATTCAGTACATAATAGTAAAACATTTCGGAAAATTCATAAAAAATGATGAAAAACATATACAAGTGTTCTACAATACATGCGTGCAAAATTTCGTGATGAAATGATATTTATGTTGCTCTGTGCAAAAATAACAAAATCAGCCACAATTATGGACGTGAGATTTGGCTCTTGCGGCCCCCTGAAGGTCTTTGTACTCCATTAAACATTACTGTGACTTGTGAAGGGCACCGTTTAAAAAAAAACGCGTCACAGGACAGGAACGAAGAAACACAAATATATTGTCCAAATCGTGCTAGCTCGCAGTTGAAGTCGATTCGGATACGTGCTAACATCTCGCTGGGATTAGGCTGTGCGTCCGTCTGGGAGTCATGGAATCTTTGCTGCTCGGTTACCGAGTTGGAAAGCCCGTCATGCTTTTGAACGAATCTATGCTGACTTGACAAAAAAAAAAACTATGCTGACGAACCTACGGTGGTTGTAAGAAGAGAATACACGAGCCGACGCTGATAACCGAGCAGAGGAAGGCGGCGACCGAGCAACTAAGGAGATGGACCTGGTGCAGCGGCTACCTGAGGACGTGCTCGCCGTCGTCCTTGGCCGCCTTCCTCCTCGCAGCGTTGCCACGGCCCGCTGCGTCTGCCGGAACTGGCACCCATCATCGACGCTCGTTGTCTCCTTGACCGAGACCTCCTCCCGCTCTCCTTGGCCGGTCTGCTCATCCACTTCGCTTGTCTGAAACTCGCCGAGTTCTTCTTCCGCCCCTCCTCAACGGACACCGCGATCAGCAGCGACCTCCACTTCGCGCCCACCGACGTCATCTACGTCGAGGATATCTGCAATGGCTTGGTCTTGCTAGATTCTTACGTGGTTAACCCGGCCACAAGGCGCTGGGCAAGCTTGCCACCGCGCCCACCTCCACCCATCGGGTTTGAAAACTTCAATGAACAAAGACTACCTCATGTTTGATCCTACTGAATCTCTGCACTATCAAGTGCTTATATTTCCGCATGTCCCGCATGCGTTTGAATTGGACGCCCCGATGAGGCAACAGGAGTGGCCTCCGTCGCGGTTCATGATGTATGTTTTCTCGTCAGAAACAACAAGATGGGAACAAAGGTCGCTCATCCGACAAGGAGACGCCCTAGTAGGGACTCTTGCGGAAATGCAACTGGCCAAGTGCCCATCTGATCGACACCATGGCGTGTACTGGCATGGAGACCTCTACGTACACTGCCATTTTGTTATGAGGTGACTTCCTAAGATTATTTATTTTTCCTAGCTTCAGTAAAACTTGATTAGTTCTTGATTTACTAATATCTATTTCTTCTGAATTACTCAGGGTATCCTTATCAAATTGCACGTACCAAGCAATTAAACTGCCCATAGATGTTGATGTCCAGCGGTACCTAACGGTTCTTCTTAGAAGGTCAAGGAAGGGGGTTTATTTTGCAGCACTTGATCGTCAGTGCCGGCTTCGAGTTTGGATACTTAGCGAATCATGTGAGTGGCTTCTCAAGCATGATAACACCCTTCACCATATAGCACGACGCCAAAACAGTGAACCACAAACTTCCGGGTCCTGGATTATGGCAGATGTCAACTACAACTTTCATCAACATAGTATTCCGATTCACGGTAAAGAAGAACCAGTACAAGACAAGTTAGAGTGGTGTTCTGACAACGAGGATGTCTCTGAAACAAGAATTGGAGCGCACACCAATGAACATATCAGGATCCTTGGATTACACCCTTACAAAGAAATTGTCTTTCTGAGTGAGAATTCGACGAGAGCATTCGCCTATAATCTGGATCAATCGAAGCTAGAAGACTTGGGTAGCATGCGCCCAAAATGCTGGAATTTTTGTGTTGGGCTGTACTTGGGCCACAGCCTGAAAAGACCAACTACTAAATTCGAAATTCCCATTTGGCCCATTTATTTGGCTGGCTGTGTGTGTACGTGAAAGCAACCTTTAGTCCCATACTGCTAGCTAAGAGAGTGCTGCACCACTTTATATAGTGAGCTGTGCTAGCACTTGGTAAGCATGTGAGAACAGGAAGGCTCTCTCGTGCGCACTCCTCCTCCTCCGCCGCCGTCCGTCCGTCTCGTCACGCCACGCCGCGGGTTGCGGGAATCTTGCCGAGCCGAGCTTATATTTTTGCAGTCCGGGAAATTTATTGAGTTATTGATTAATCAATCATTAACGGACGCGTTAATTGTTTTGCCGTTTCCGTTTGGTGGAGACGTTACCGACTCAATCGTGGGCTGCAGCCCACGTCCTACCCGACCGCTCTATATATTGCTTGGGCGAACCCTAACCGCCATACACGCAACACATGGTAGCTCGCCGCCCTAGTTCCAGAATATTGCGCCGCCGTCTTTTAAGTCTTCTCCATTCCGTCTTCCGGCGTGCACCGGTTGAAGGGACAGCAGGCCTCCGGAACCCCGCCTTTTGTGATCCTGTATGGGAGAGGGGCTCTGCTAGCTTCGAGTTCTTCCCCAACGACGACTTCTTCCCCGACATCGTCAACCTCTTCATCAACGGCATGGGCGACACCGGGACAACTGGTACTACAGCCGCTGCAACGTATGTCATCTTGATCTTCTTGTTCGATATGCTACTAGAGTTCCTGCTTGTGGTAGTTGCTCTATATTCGTTTGGTTTGTCTACGGTTTTAGTAGAACGCATGATTATTTTAATTCCTATTATCCTAGTCATGATTTGTTTACTGTATTCATGGATTAAATCTACTGCTAAATTGCTTATATATTCAACAATCCAAAAACCTGATTATAGGCAATTTGTATCGCCTGGCTTTCTCGCGTCGACGAAGCCGTTTCCCTTCAAAGGTGTCCTGTACAAACGGTGGCGCATGAGAGCAGTTACTGGTTTCAGAACAGTAACTGCTATGCTGCCACCAAAGGCAAACCTGAGGGCGAGCTTAATCCTGAACAACAGGAAGCTTTTGAGAAGCTCGATACTCTGTTTAAGAGTGCCCTTCTGAGTATCCTTGACGATTCCATCGTGGATTCGTATATGTCCTTTGACACTGGCAAGGGCATGTGGGATGCGCTCGAGGCCAAATTTGGGCCTCGGACGCTGGCAGCGAGTTGTACGTCATGGAGCAATTCTATGACTACAAGATGACTGATGAGCGTTCTGTTGTACAACAGGCTCATGAGATACAGTCGCTCGCAAAGGAACTTGAGCACTTCAAGTGTAACTTACCGGACAAGTTTGTCGCCGGTGGCATTATCGCCAAGCTTCCATCTTCATGGAGCAACTTTGCTACTTCTCTGAAACACAAGAGACAAGAGTTTTCCGTTTCGGATCTCATTGGGTCGCTTGATGTGGAAGAGAAGGCGAGAGCGAAGGATACACGTGCTCGAGTTGCCGAGGCTGGTTCTAGTGCCCATGTGGTACAGAAGAAGAACTACCAGCCGCCCCACAAGTCCAAATTTAACAAGGGTAACTCTGGGGGTAAAGGCAAGTCTGATGGACGGTTCAAACCGTCACAGCCTACCAACTTCAAGAAGAACAACAACAAGCCGAGGAAAGGATCATGCCATGTTGTGGTGATCCGGAGCACTGGGCACCTCGTTGTCCCAACCGCCATGAGCTGCGCGGATCTGAGAACAACGGCAAGACTGCCAATGTTGTTATTGGTGACACCGATATGAAGGAATCTGGGTACGGAATATTTCCCACCATCCTTTCAGTTTGTCATTCTCCTGACTGGTTGATTGACACTGGTGCTAATGTACATGTTTGTGCTGATGCCTCGATGTTCTCTTCTTACCAGATCACAGGGACTGCCCCCGTGCTGATGGGGAACAATTCACATGCTTCTGTTCGTGGTGTTGGTACGGTCGATCTGAAGTTTACTTCGGGGAAGACCGTGCGCCTGAAGAACGTTCATCATGTGCCCTCCATCAATAAGAATCTCGTCAGCGGATCACTTCTGTGTCGAGATGGTTATAAGTTGGTTTTCGAGTCCAATAAAGTTGTAATTTCCAAGTATGGACAATTTGTTGGTAAAGGCTATGAGTGCGGAGGCTTGTTCCGCCTCTCCTTGTCAGACTTTTGTACTAAAGTTATTAATAATATTTGTCGTGAAATTGAGCATAATATCTGGCATTCACGACTTTGTCATATTAACTTTGGTGCCATGACGCGGCTAGCTAGTTTGGATTTAATTCCGAAATTCACTACTGTCAAAGGTTCCAAGTGTCAAGTATGTGTGCAAGCTAAGCAACCTCGCAAGTCCCATATGACTGCGGAGGCAAGAGACTTGGCACCACTGGAACTTATACATTCTGATCTTTGCGAGATGAATGGTGTGTTGACAAAAGGCGGAAAGAAATATTTCATGACGCTTATTGATGACTCCACTAGATACTGTTATGTGTATCTTCTGAAATCAAAAGATGAGGCTTTTAACTACTTCAAAATCTATAAAGCTGAAGCAGAGAACCAACTTGATCGGAAAATTAAACGATTGAGGTCCGACCGTGGTGGAGAGTATTTTTCCAATGAGTTTGATTTGTTTTGTGCGGAACACGGTATAATCCATGAGAGGACGCCTCCCTACTCGCCTCAGTCAAATGGGGTGGCCGAAAGAAAGAACCGAACTCTAACTGATTTGGTTAACGCCATGTTAGACACTTCGGGTCTCTCCAAGGCATGGTGGGGGGAGGCTTGTTGACAGCTTGTCATGTCCTAAACCGAGTTCCCATGAAAACGAAAACTGTTTCTCCTTTTGAGGAATGGGAAAGGAAAAATACGAGACTCTCTTACTTTCGAACTTGGGGTTGTTTGGCGAAAGTCAATATACCAATTCCCAAGAAGCGCAAGCTTGGACCAAAAACTGTGGATTGTGTTCTTCTGGGCTATGCTTTTCATAGCGTTGGCTATAGAGTTTTGGTGGTAAAATCTGAGGTACCCGACGTTCACGTTGGTACAATTTTAGAGTCGAGAGATGCGACTTTCTTTGAGGAAATCTTTCCGATGAAGGATACGCCTAGCTCATCAAATCAGGAGATACCTATACATCTAGTCAGGAATTGGTTGATATTCCTGATCCCACCACTTCGATAGAACACACTGATAATTTGTGGAGGATGACAATGAAGTTCCTATTAGGAGCAAGAGACAGAGGATTGCAAAATCCTTTGGTGATGATTTCATTGTGTACCTTGTGGATGACACACCCAGTACCATTTCAGAAGCCTATGCATCTCTTGATGCTGACTACTGGAAGGAAGCTGTCCGTAGTGAGATGGATTCCATCTTAGCTAACGGAACCTGGGAAATCACTGATCGTCCTTATGGGTGCAAACCTGTAGGATGTAAGTGGGTGTTCAAGAAAAAGCTTAGGCCTGATGGTACTATTGAGAAGTACAAGGCACGACTTGTGGCCAAGGGTTATACCCAGAAAGAAGGTGAAGACTTTTTTGATACTTACTCACCTGTGGCTAGACTGACACGATTCGAGTGCTACTTTCATTGGCTGCCTCGCATGGGCTTCTCGTTCATCAAATGGACGTGAAGACAGCTTTCCTAAATGGAGAGTTAGACGAGGAAATTTACATGGATCAGCCTGATGGTTTTGTAGTACCTGGTCAGGAAGGAAAGGTGTGCAAGTTGTTGAAGTCTTTATATGGCCTAAAGCAAGCTCCTAAGCAATGGCATGAAAAGTTTGAGAGAACTTTGACTGCTGCAGGTTTCATTGTAAACGAATCTGACAAGTGTGTGTACTATCGCTATGGTGGGGGCGAGGGAGTTATTCTCTGTCTGTATGTCGATGACATACTGATCTTTGGAACCAATCTTGATTTAATCAAGGAGGTTAAGGATTTCTTATCTCGTTGTTTTGAGATGAAGGATCTAGGAGTAGCTGATGTTATCTTGAACATCAAGCTGCTGCGAGATGGTGATGGTGGGATTACACTGCTTCAGTCTCACTATGTGGAAAAGGTATTAAGTCGTTTCGGGTATGACGACTGTAAACCCTCTCCGACACCATATGATCCTAGTGTGTTGCTTCGAAAGAACCAGCAGACTGCTAGAGATCAACTGAGATATTCTCAGATTATTGGCTCGCTTATGTATTTGGCTTGTGCCACGAGGCCTGACATCTCTTTTGCTGTAAGCAAGTTGAGCCGGTTTGTTTCTAATCCGGGAGATGATCATTGGCATGCGCTCGAGAGAGTTATGCGTTATTTAAAAGGCACTGCGAGCTATGGAATTCACTACTCCGGTATCCAAGAGTACTGGAGGGTTATAGTGATTCCAATTGGATATCTGATGCTGATGAGATTAAGGCCACGAGTGGTTATGTGTTTACACTCGGTGGTGGAGCTGTTTCCTGGAAGTCTTGCAAGCAGACCATCTTAACGAGGTCAACTATGGAAGCAGAACTCACAGCATTAGACACAGCCACTGTTGAAGCAGAGTGGCTTCGAGAGCTTTTGATGGACTTACCTGTGGTTGAAAAACCAATACCCGCTATCCTTATGAACTGTGATAATCAAACTGTGATTCACAAGATTAAAAGTTCTAAGGATAATATGAAGTCATCAAGGCATGTGAAGAGGAGATTGAAATCTGTCCGAAAATTAAAGAACTCCGGAGTCATTGCGTTGGATTATATCCAAACGTCTAAGAATTTGGCAGATCCCTTCACAAAGGGTTTATCACGTAATGTGATAGATAGTGCATCGAGGGAGATGGGTTTGAGACCCACGGTATGAGTTGTCCACAGTGGTAAACCACTCTATGTGATCGGAGATCCCGTGAATTAGAAGTGGGTGACAAGCTGTTGGACAGCTGAGAGGGGTATCCTTATATTTTACCATCCCACTCCGTATAGATGCAATACTCTCCTGATCTGCATGGCAGGTTGATATTTATATATCTTAATGTATTCCAAGCGGCTTACTTTTATAAGCGGAGATGTTGCCCTGCAGAACATCTCTTGAGGAATACACCTATATGAGCCTGACTGTTAAACGTCGCAGTCCGTGAGAGTTGGGTGCTCTTTAGTAAACTCATGAAAGGTCTCGGAGTATGACGCATACGCTCCACCCGCGGGGAAGCCTTGCGGTAGCCCAGTATCGGTAAAGGACTTGTGTGAAACTAGATTTGCAGCAAACTTGTAGTTCAAGGCATAGTCCACTATTCAAGTTGCGGTCTAGCGTAGCATTAGTTCTAAGTGGTGTTCAACTTAACAGTCTCCACTAAACACCGGTATATAAAACAATGTTTTGGAACAAACGTGGTATGATGTGCCAATGAGACTTTGTGGGGGATTGCTGGAATTTTGGTGTTGGGCTGTACTTGGGCCACAGCCTGAAAAGCCCAACTACTAAATTCGAAATTCCCATTTGGCCCATTTATTTGGCTGGCTGTGTGTGTACGTGAAAGCAACCTTTAGTCCCATACTGCTAGCTAAGAGAGTGCTGCACCACTTTATATAGTGAGCTGTGCTAGCACTTGGTAAGCATGTGAGAACAGGAAGGCTCTCTCGTGCGCACTCCTCCTCCTCCGCCGCCGTCCGTCCGTCTCGTCACGTCACGACACGCCGCGGGTTGCGGGAATCTCGCCGAGCCGAGCTTATATTTTTGCAGTCCGGGAAATTTATTGAGTTATTGATTAATCATTAACGGACGCGTTAATTTTTTGCCGTTTCCGTTTGGTGGAGACGTTACCGACTCAATCGTGGGCTGCAGCCCACGTCCTACCCGACCGCTCTATATATTGCTTGGGCGAACCCTAGCCGCCATACACGCAACACATGGTAGCTCGCCGCCCTAGTTCCAGAATATTGCGCCGCCGTCTTTAAGTCTTCTCCATCCCGTCTTCCGGCGTGCACCGGTTGAAGGGACAGCAGGCCTCCGGAACCCCGCCTCTTGTGATCCTGTACGGGAGAGGGGCGATCAGGTTTTTGGGGAGCGCACTCGCGCGACTGCTGGCTTCGAGTTCTTCCCCAACGATGACTTCTTCCCCGACATCGCCAACCTCTTCATCAACGACATGGGCGACACCGGGACAGCTGCTACTACAACCGCTGCAACGTATGTCATCTTGATCTTCTTGTTCGATATGCTACTAGAGTTCCTGCTTGTGGTAGTTGCTCTAGATTCGTTCGGTTTGTCTACGGTTTTAGTAGAACGCATGATTAGTTTAATTCCTATTATCCTAGTCATGATTTGTTTACTGTATTCGTGGATTAAATCTACTGCTAAATTGCTTATATATTCAACACAAAAGACTTTGAGTATTGCTATAATCATGAAATAGACCAATGTTTTCCTTATACACCTTGTAGATTTGGGAAGTTCCTTGATAACAATTAATTGAGAAGATTGTCGGAGATTTCCTATGGAAGCTATCCATATACATATGACGAATTTGAATATATGTCTGTCCAAGTCACTTCTTCACTTCCCAGCCTAGTCCATGAACGAATTTAGTTCCTTTTTTTTACCATTTGTTGTTCAAATAGACTATTGTTTAGTTTTAGCTATTGATGAGTCCTAACATGCATGAGTTTATTAGCATGGCTAGGCTGTTGGTCAAGTAGTAAATATGTTTGAGAAATAATGCAAACCCAGGTGTGCTGCTTGCATTCTAATGAGTAACTCTAGATATATTTGAAATGTTGACTATACGGAACTAATGGATTTGTAAAAGAAAATTGATTTTCTGTGAAAATTAAATATGTTAAAGTTGTTTAATCCAAATAATTATCATTACATAATTTACTTGGTATCATAAAAAATTTAAACATATTTTTCTTGGTGATGAGACTCTCAGAATTACAATGTGAATTGGTTGTGTTTCTTTGATACAGTTTACCCAGTATGTTTGAACTTGTGTAAATATATCTTTGTAATGGAGAGGAGTAGATCACTTTTCGAGGGAAGAATAGATGTCAACGAACCAATCAAACAGAGGCAATGTCTACAAACTTCCTTCATGATTTTGTTTCATAGTAACTCTACAGCTCATCCCTTAGTAAATCTCTGAATGAGTAAATCTTGAACAACGTGAGGAGATTTAACCCTCCATTTTTTCCAACAAATTATCAAGCATGATTCAAGCTAACATTACACGCTTTAGCCCCACAACCTCAGCACTCATGTAAGATAGCTGGCTTACGTTAGCATAGTGTTTAGATAAGTTGTAGCTCTGTGTTGGTTGATAGATTCTCCCTTACATAAAAGGGTTAATTAGATATATGCCACTGCAATTCATGCGAAATCGAAAAATGCCACTCCAATTTGCAACTTTCGAAAAATGCCACTCCAATTCTTGCATACTTCTACAAATGCCACTCTACCCATTTCGGCTCTTTTTCAGTACGAAAACTGGATACGTACTTTCTTGTGGATGATTCTGCCCCTGAGCCCATGGACTAAAATCAACAGCAGCTCATTTTTCTTGTGGACATCTCGCTTCTTTTCTCCTCTGCCCGCACGAACCTAGCTGGGAGGCGGCACCGCCGCTGAGGTGGTTCAAGAGGAGCAAGAGTGTGAACATATTGAAGAAGCAGCACCACAGGAGCACACTCCTGCTAAAAGGTGTCATTTTGCTCAACAGACTTTGCTTTTGTAATTTTCAGAAAATAACTTGACACACTGCTACTAACATGTAGAAAAAGAGATGCTGCTCCAACCGAGGAAGATACCGTGGAAGATGACGAACCTATAGCAAATTATAAGAGGTTTCAAATTCATTTATTCATTTATGTTAATTCACTTACTTTCCATGAACACACAAAGCTAATTTCTCACACATGTATTTGCAGACAAAAGACGCCTGTGAAAAAGAAGACTCCGGTGAAAAAGAAGACTCCGGTCAAAAAGAAGACGCCGGTGAAAAAGAAGACTCCGGTGAAAAGGAAGAGGAAGACGCCGGTCAAGAAGAAGACACCGGTCAAGAAGAAGAAGAAGACGTCAGTCCAGAAGAAGACGGCAGTCAAGAAGAAGACGCCGGCGAAGAAACCTCCAGCAAAGAGCAAGCTCCAGTTTGTTACACCATCTACTGCTGATGCTATTCTCAAACCAACTCTAGGAACCAAGAGAAGTTTGCTATATTGGCTTGGTGGAGGTGAACCATCTAGTGCTGGTGGAGCTGAAACTTCTACTGCTGGAGCTGTTCTCACGCCAACTGCAGGCTGAGCTTCATTTGCTTGTAATCTGGACGTGTATGTCTGTATTGCTCAACTTGGAGCTGAACTTGTGTGTGTGTGTATTGCTCAACCTGGAGCTGAAACTTGTGTGTGAAATGCTCAACCTGGAGCTGAACCTTGACTATTTGCTTAAGTAATCTGAAGTTTGAAGACTATTTTGGTTCATATAATTATGCAGAATATTATCAACATTTGACTATGTTTTTGTGATGCATAAATTAGCTGTATTTCAGCTATGGTCATGTCGATTTTTTCCGACAATTTGCATCTACAAAATATGAAAATGAATGCATCTGGAGTACTTTGGTTCATCTACTTCAGTTTTATTTTCATTTTCGAGTACAAGCTTCAGTACAACCACAACAATTTACACAAGATTTACACAAGCTCTAGCAGCAAGATTTACACAAGCTCTAGCGGGAAGATTACAACCACAACACCAATGCACACATCAGAATACACACAGCAATTAGTCATAAATTCTCCATCTTCTGGACTTCAAACCCCGTCGTCACCGCTGCCTCCACCGCGGAGAGGAGCAGGGGAGGGAAGGGGCGCGGCTGCATACTGCTCGAGGGAAGGGGCGCGGCTGCAGAGATTTTAGGGAGGCGACGGTCGGAGCTACTGCTCGAGGGAAGGCGCAGGTTGGAGCTGCAGAGTGCTCGAAGGAAGGCGCCCAAGGCGGCAGCGGCGGCGGCGGCGCCCTGCTACGATTTGGTCTCATGTGTGCGGGTGAGAGGAGGGGTGGCGGCAGTGGGCAGGAGCAGGGGAGAGGAGGGGCGGCGGCTATGGGAAGGAGCTCGAGAGAGGAGGCCGGCGGCTAGGGGCTGCGGGGCGCGCCGGCGAGGAAAAACAGCGGCGGCGCCGCCTCCCAGCTAGGTTCGTGCGGGCAGAGGAGAAAAGAAGCGAGATGTCCACAAGAAAAATGAGCTGCTGTTGATTTTAGTCCATGGGCTCAGGGGCAGAATCGTCCACAAGAAAGTACGTATCCAGTTTTCGTACTGAAAAAGAGCCGAAATGGGTAGAGTGGCATTTGTAGAAGTATGCAAGAATTGGAGTGGCATTTTTCGAAAGTTGCAAATTGGAGTGGCATTTTTCGATTTCGCATGAATTGCAGTGGCATATATCTAATTAACCCTACATAAAATACTCATCGTCACTATCCTCCTCCACGAGATAAAAAGGCACATCCTCCTGTCCACCCAAGTAGGCACCACAAGTGGGGTGCCTAAGCTTCTTTGCTCGCCTATTGCATCCGAAACAATGACCTTGGTGAAAGAAAGAAAAAATATATTAGCAAATATTGACAAAACAAATCAAGAGAATTCTGGCCAGGTAGTTACCGGAGTCGTTGTTCTCTTCTAGAGGAGTGCAGAGAACAACATCCTCCTCCTTGCTGCAATCATGATGTATCTCAGCAAAGAACATAGTTGGTGTTCCATCTACACCTTTCACCACAAAGTTGGAGTGCACATATCCAAGTGCGCATCCATCAACTAGATTCCTCTCTTTCTCTTCAACGAATTCAAACTCAGCAGGCTGAAATATCAACGGCAGATGTAAGTAATAATAGCTCCGATCAGTAGTAAAATTCCTTGGTTTGAGAATCCACAATCTGCAACTCAGGGGTGCTGTTCTAGCCAACCTTGAGAAGGAAGTAACAACCCTAGCATTCTAGTTGTACAATAACTCTTTATCGATAAAAGTTGTACAATAACTGGAAACAACACTCAAAATGCATAAATATTTTGAGGATGTGACTGGCCTGTATATTGTTTCGCTTGGCATATGTGTTGAGCGCTATGAGCAAGCCCTTGCGACGGCGCTCTTCTTTGCGTTTCTCCAGCTCCTCAGGGGATGGCGACTTGGGCCTCAGGCTGAGCTGGTGCTCGGCGGCAGCAAGCCAAGAATCCTGAAACTGCTTGAATGCTTGTCTAGTGGCGGGATCTTCACATGTCTTGAGTCTGGCATAGTCGTCACTGCATGACAAAGTAAGATGGAACACTATAACTGTAATGGCACATGTGTATAAAGTTGTTATTTATCAGTGTTTCTCTATATAAGTTCCTATTAAGAAAAACATGTATTTTGTTTTGTTAAGACATGGCTTTGGCAAACAAATTACTCTCATATGGATATGAATCTATCGACATTAACGTACTCTTATGTCCTAGGCAACGAAACAAAACACTGCAGTTATCTTCTTTTTGAGAATATGCAAGAGAGGAGACTGATTTAAAGACCTGCAACATAAGATCGCCGCCGGTGATAAGATCAACCGCCTCCGCCGCCGAGAGGTAGACGACCTTCTCCCCCGCTTTGTCTTTTTCCCCCTTTTGGTCCTCGTCTACTTCAAGGGTGTTCTGCTTGTATACGAGGCATCCCAATTCGATCCGGATTCCCAACATGGGCTAGAATACTAGATTGGGCCTCAACGAGTGGGCTAGCGGATCGTGCTCCCTGGCTTCAACCAAATGAGAAAGGATACCCTTACATTCGCAAAAAAAAGGTACCCTTCAAAAAAATAAAAATAAAGAGAGAAAGGATACCCTTAAAAAAAAGGAGGGACCTTTTGATCAGTGACGGCTTCGACAAGAAAAACGGTGTCGGAAATGGCCGAGGACGTGGACGGCTTTCGCCATTGTCCCAAAAAAAAAACTTGGAGCCGGCCGCCGCCACGAGTCCGTATAGAGTAAATATTCCAGAGACCGTTTAGCCTCACACCATCAAACGTAGAAAACATGTTAGGGATAGGGATATTTCAGAAGGGGATAGACACACGGTATACTTTCATGCATTGGATACTCAGCGTAGAAGGAAAACGACCCACGTGCTAGATGGTCTCGATGGGCCTGAAAGTGACACAAAAGGCATGCTTAACATAGCAACTGATTACTACAACGATCTATTTGGAGCTGAACCGAGACCTGATATTAATCTTAGAGCGGATTTCTTCTCGGAGTCTCATCAGAGGAACATGCCATATTATTAAGTAGTTTTACTGAGGAGGGGGTTAAGTTAGCTTTTTTTTGGCTCGTATGCAGATAGGGCCCCTGGGCCAGATGGTTTACCTTTTATGTTCAACTAGACATATCGGGAAATCATCAAAGTAGATCTCTTGAACATGTTTCAAGAGTGGTTCAGAAATGATGTAGGGATTTTAAGGCTAAACTTTTCTACGCTTACCCTTATTCGAAACAAAATGATGCTAGGATCTTGAAAAAGTTCAGGCCTATTAGTCTTATAAATTGTTCCTTTAAGATTTTCACTAAAGTAAACACTAATACACTAGTAGAAAAAAAGGCTACTAGTGGCGCACCAAAATAGACGGTGCGCCACTAAACTCGCGCCACTGGTAATGCCTATATGTGGCGCACCAGCTCGTGCGCCACAGGTAACCCCGCTGACCTGTGGCGCACAGTCGCGTGCGTCACAGATAGATTAATCAGTGCGCCACATTTACGTTATTTTTGAATTAAAAAATAAAACCCTAGCAGTCGCGGGCTTCAATCCCGCCGCCGCCGTTGGTCTTCAATCCCGCCGTCGCCGGTCTTCAATCCCTAGCTAGCAGCAGAGGTTGCAGAGGGCCGAGCAGAGGGTCGGAGCAGGTTGCGAAGGCGGCCGTCACGGCGAGCTGGCCGAGCTTGCCGGCGCCCGTTCTGGAGCACGTGGCGGTGCTTCATCTCCAGACGACGGCAACCGGTGCGGCTCCCCCGGAGGTCGGAACGGGGCGGTAGAGGCCAAGGTCGGCGGCGGCACTGGCGTCGACGGCACGGTCGCGGGAGCCGAGGCAGAGCAGCCGCTGCCAGGGCCGGAGGCGGCGCTGCGCGGGAGGGCGGCGAGGGGGAACTGGGGTCTGCGGTGGAGGAGTGGGGGCTGGGGGGCTCCGCCGCGGCCACCGTGCCGGCGAGCAGTAGAAGATGTGTGTGCGGGCTGGACACAGAGGAGAGAAGGAGAAGAAACGTGGACTCGTGCGTGCGGGCAACTGCCTATGTCCAGCCCGTGCTGCGTGGAGAAGATAAGGTGAACTCGTGCGTGCTGGACACAGGTGGTGGACTCGTGCTGCGTGGAGAGGATAAGGTGTTCGAAAAAAAGAAAAGGAAAAGGGAGAAAGGTTGGAGAGCGTCTGTGGCAAAGGAAAATAATTACCTGTGGCACACAACGCATGGTGCGTCACTGATAAAATATTACCTGTGGCGCACCACTGCCCGGTCCGCCACTGATATTCTCTCTCCTCCACCCCGAAATTTTCCAAATTTTGATGGAACTTACCAGTGGCGCACCAGGTTTACGGTGCGCCACTGATAAATATTTACCAGTGGCGCACCTATATCTTGTGCGCCACTGGTATTTTCTGGCAAATCCCAAAACCGAGGTGAGAGACTATCAGTGGCGCACCGTAAATCTGGTGCGCCACTGATAGCATCTCACATATAAGCTTTTTTCTACTAGTGATAGGTTATCTTCAGTGATGAATAGACTCATTTCCTTTTGCCAGTCAGCGTTCATTATAGGTAGATTTATTCTGGAGAGTGTGGTTACTGCTCATGAGGTTATCCATGAGGTGCATAGGAAAAGGGAGAAAGCTCTAGTGTTCACAATCGATTATGAGAAAGCTTATGATAGGGTTAATCTAGATTTTCTTTGAGGTACTTAATTTGAGAGGTTTGAGTGAAGCTTTTATTTGTAGGGTTAAACAAATAGTTTGTGGAGGTTCAGTAGGTGTTAAGGTAAAAGATGTGGAGAGGGATTTTTTTTTCTGACTAGCTGCCGGCCATGGAAGATGAAGTGATACCCTAAACCTATCAGGCACACATACGTCAAACTCATCGCCTTAGCCACCCGCATAGATCTGCGCACGACCTGTCATGTCGCACCAGTTCAACCATGTGTCCACGCCTACCCATACAGACTCCAAATCTGCTCAGGAGAAGCTTCGCAAAGATGGAGTCGGAGACACCAACAGAAGGCCAACGACTGTATCTTCGTCAACAACATAGCGCAACACCTTACCAAGAACCGATGATGAGGCGACACTGAGAGGATGCTACATACGCCATCACCACGTCGCTCGTGTGGTCGGGGTAAGCGGCTGATAAGCAGCAGCGAACACCACCCACTCCCACTCCGACGGAGCCGCCGTGGATTCTTGGAAAATTGAGTAGGACTCAAGAGCATCAGGTAACATACACAAGCTTGACAATCCCACTTGATACGCGTGGCAGACACAGTTGAGATTTAGTCTTGGCATGCGCGATACCAAACGCTTCTTCTTGGAAAGTCAAAGAAAGGGGTGTACTTTGCAACACTTGATCGTCAATGCTAGCTTCGAGTTTGGATATTGTTGCCCTAATGGTGTAGGAGGTGTTGGGAATGAGTATGAAAAGGTTGCGAAGGGTTTGGATGAGAGGATCGAGAATAGATGTTGGGATCGGCAATGTCGATATCAACCCCCAAATCATTTAGTGGGAAGCTGGTTGTGACCAACCGTATTTAAGTGTGAAAACTGAGGGAGTGGGTAACTTTTTTATAGTGAAAATTCAGCAAATTTCGAACCAAAATACCCTCTTTGATTGTTCAAAATTCGAATTTCTGGCTAAAAAGGACAAAAAAATGCCCCTAAGAGCATCTCCAACCACACTTGCCTAATTTGGCCCCCAAACTATCCGCGGACACGCCCGGGCGTATCCGCAGACAGCGACCTGATGCCCCCCAAAAGAGTGCCACTCCAGCCGTCCTCCTCAAAACAAACCCCCAAAACCCATGCAACGTAGATCAACATTCATCCTACTAGATAGATAGTTCATTGATTCATCCGACAGAAGGTAGCCGGATTGACATACATAAGCAAAAGTAATATATAAACATTAAAAAGGACAAATCTCACATTGGAGACTTGCCCTTGCCGGAGCCGCCAGCGGCGTCGCCTTTGTAGCGCTTGCGGAAGGCGAAGTACGGATCCTCCTCTTCCTCGTCGATCTCGTCGACTTGGCCGGTGAGGATCCGCACGGCGCGGGCCTGCTCCTCCGCGTGGTGGCTCGCATTGGCCGCCACCATTTACTTCTTCTCCGCCTCCTTCTTCGATAGCTCGATGGCCGCCTCCAGAGCTTATTGGTCTTTGCTGCGGCGGCGACGGGCGTCGCTCTTGGCGGAGGTGAAGGATTTGGTCACCACCTCGAGGGCGAGGCCTTCGTCAACCCCAGCGACGGCAGCCGCCACGCTGACGGATCGGCCTGCCCGCTTCGCTAGGCGAAAAGCTTTTCCCACCGTCTCCGGCGCCCGCGGAAGCGGAACCTCCACCAGCCTCCAGCCGTCCCCATCCGGCAGTATCCTCCACCCTGGAGGAGCCTGGACCGGCGGGACATGACCCCGCCGCGGCGGGGCAGACGATGGGACCGACCTGCGGCTCGACGGGGAAACCCTCCCGCGGAGGTGCGGCGGCGCCGATCTACACGTCGGAGCTGACCAGTGGCTGCATTCGCCACTGGCCGCTCGCGGCGCCGCCGAGCTCGAGCCGCCCGTGTCCTCCAGCGAACGGAGGATGCCGAGGCGGAGAAGGCAAGCTTGTCCTCGTCGGCGACTTCCTCCACCGCATTCTTCGCCGCTGGCGCCTTGCTCTCCGCATCCTCCCAGTTCTCGCTCCCGGAGCTGTCTGCCATTGTGGAGAGGAGGTGGAGACGAGAGGAGGCGAAATGAATCTAGGGTTTGGAGGGGAAAGGATGCGGCATTTTAACGTCGGCGAGTCACCCGACGCGTGGACGCCGCCGGTTAGCCTTCTCTCCGACTGGGCCCGAGCTATTAGCGACAGCCGGCCGGCGCGTCCGGGCGGCCCCAAACCCGCCCCAGATATGGGCTGGGTTTGGGGTGTGCCGGATAGCCCGGTCGTTTGGGATGGCTATGGGGGCCTCCGTTGGGTGGCGGTTTTCGGCCCAAACGATGTCCGGGCGAATCGCCCGGGGGTTTGGGCTGCTTTTGGGGCCTTCGACTGGAGATGCTCTAATAGGACCAAACACACCTAGTCGTGGCTCCACCGGCCATGTGAGGCGTGCTGAGCCGCCATGCACCCCGCTTCCCGTTTAGTCATTTGCCATGTTTGGGCCTTGCCAGAAATCCGTGCTTGCAGGCTGGCCCACTAAGCCTATCACGTTTGTCCAGCTATACATGGAAGGGCAGGATTGTGATTTTCTAACAACCGAGTGGAGATTTTTTTGGTCCTGGTCTCGAGTAATCCCTCCATTTTAAAATTCGAAAATCATATCTACGAGTTTTAAAATCCTAGAAAATTCAGATATAGCGAATGATATATCCATCAAGTATGGAAAATCACAATGCATAATTATTGGTAGTATGGGCTACGCAAAAATGAAAGATTGTGGATCTATATACGCATATTTTCAGATCTCTAAATTTTACCAGAATTCGTCACTTTTGTGTAGCCCATAATAAACATAAATTTGAGATGCGATTTTCTATAATTTATAGAATATATCATTGCTTATGTCCAAAATTTTATAAAAGATGTAAATATAATTTTCATATATTTTATACTAGCTGAATGCCCGCGCGCGTTGCCACAGATCAACAAAATTATAAAGAAAATCATTAATCAAAATATTATTGTAATTCACAAAAAGTGTGTGTTGCCTACGGCTTATGAATTATTTTGCGTGAAATACGACAATGTAAGACAATCATGTCCCGGCTAAATTTTCGTCACTATGAACTTGAAATATAAAAAATGCACTTCAACTTGAATTGAGTTTCAACGACGCAATGCCACGTTCCCTTGAGAGCTCCCCGTTGAGAGTCGTAAGACAGTTTCCTTCTCCGGCCCCATCCCCTGTCTTCTCCGACGGCGAGGCTGGCCGAAGTAAAGAGGGAGAGGCGCCCGACGTCTTGTATATAGGATTAGGTCTTGGGTTGAAGTCCTTGGGTTCGTGCCGTGTGAGGGTGGGTTCCTGGATCTCATCGTGGTCTTTCTCTACTTCGCCGCGCTCCGCTGGTGGCAGGTGGTGACGCAAGGGTGGCTGAGGAACACGAGCATGCCTCCTAATGCGGTCACCATGGGAGCTTTGGAGCTGGGATATTCGGGCCAAGCCAAGCTCTGTGTGGCGGTTCTTCTCCTCGCGGCGGTGCTCCCATGGGGGGAGCCGAAGGAGGCAATGGCGAAGATGTCTGACAACTTCTTCAATAAGGTCTGGTTTCTTGGCAGTTAGACCTTGGTCGTGGTCGCGACGGTCCATTCTCCTTCTGAGTGTCATGTAGGCGCAAGGAGGTGGGTCGTAGTGGCACTTCACGGCCAGATATTCGCCGCTCTAGAGCTGCAGTGCTGCAAAAATCTGAAGAACACTCTCGGCACCCTCAGATACAGTGGTCGACTCAGGTGACCATCGGGAGGTCTATTGAGCTGGCGACAACGGCTAGCACACCTTCAACCTCCAATCGGAGACCCTCTGGTGAGCTTGTGGCGGCGTTCTTCTTCCCCTCGGTGCCATGTGGTCTCAAACCCGGCGCTGACGTGGATAGCTGCAGTTGGAGCTATCTCTTTCCCAGCGGTGGCAGAGGACCTGATTGTGTTTTCTATTTTTATTTTAGGAACTTTTCTACAAGATTTAAGGACTATGTGGTGTTTTTGTTTCTCTTTGAGGTCCTTGATGTAACTGTAACGACACCGTTAAAAGTTAATGATGGTATCTAGGCCCTTCGGCCGTCTCCAGGTTAAAAAAATGAGTTTCATGAAAAGCTATAATTAACATTGTTTCCTTAGAAAGTAAGGGCATGACTAACTATCCCTTATGAAAGATCTATCCCACGATGCATTTGATTTTTTTTTAGATAAGGGGGTGCGGATCCCCGGCCTCTGCATCAAAGTGATGCACACAGCCATCCGCAATTATTCATCAAAGCTTACAAGTTACAACATTGATCAAACCGAAGTCAGCCGCTCGGCAACAAAAAGTCGCTACAACTATGATGTGGGTGGCCATGGTCAGAGCCGCATGCCTTGACCTCCCACCTACACGCATCATCTACAACCGGAGTACCGGTCGAGCAGACCCTCAACGCGCACCGCATGCGCGCGCTACAGAAGTCGCTTCCGCCATCTTCCTCGAACCCATCTTCAGGCAAAAGATCAACGCCATGACCTTGCAAGGCCAGCCTGCGACGTCGCCATGACGCCAAACAGCACCACCGCCCTGCCCTCGTCCATTCGCACGCATCCACGCCGAGACCCCACTGCACCATGCTGCCGAGTCACCATTGTCGACGCGGAAAATGGCACGCCGCTCCACCAAAAGACCCCTCCGGCCGGCATCAGCTCCAAAAACGATGCCCCATGGGGGAGAACGGCGCCGCTCGCCGTCATCGTCCGATCCGGGAGACCCGGGTCTGAGGTTTCCCCCGGAGCATATGGCCCTTCCTGCAGCCTACATGGTGGTCCAACGCCTCCACGCCTTCAAGATCTTGCCTGCGATATGGGCTCCAAAACAGTGCCTCCAACGAGGAAGACGACGCAAAGCGCCGCCACTGTCCGGACTAGCCTGAGGTTTCCCTCGGAGCCCGACGGAACTTCCACCATTACGATGCCCTTCAACAAGGTTAGCGGCGCCCACAGGCATCGCCGCATCATCTGCACCGGCAAACACCGGGCATAGGATTTCTCCTTAGTGGTTGTTCCATACCGAGGAGGTTTGTAGTCGTGGACGATCGTCGGAGGCGCCCACCGACGCAGATCGGAGAGGGCCGTGTCAAGCCGAAGCCCAACCCAGCCGGAGTAGCCGCCGCTGGCTAGGGGAAGATCCCGGCGCGCCGGCCAGAGATCCGCCGCCGTCGCCTGCGGTCCGTCGCTGCCAACCACCATGCAACGCCCGCACCGCCTCCGACGAAGATGCTGCAGGGATCTTGAAGCAACCGCACAAGGGCCTCGCCCCCCCTTCATCGGCGACCGGGGCTTTGCCGGCGGCCTCCAGGAGTGGCGAGAAGGGACGGATGAGAGGAGGGGACGGTGGCGGCGGCGATCTAGGGTTTGCTCCCCTGGTCGCCTGGAGGGGGCGGCCGAGGGGAGGGGAGGGGACGCTGCGTTTGTAATGTGCATGTGTGTTTTAATGGACCAAAAAAATCATAATGTCTCTTACTCGCTCAGTTGTCAACCATATTTTGTAAAAAAAGTACAAATAAAACTTATGTACTAATGTATGTATCTTAACGGCTTATTTGATTTTTTTAGAGAGTATATATTAACGGCTTATTTGATGGTGACACCAGGAAATAGAAGGACTATTGGACAGACTCGAAGAAGCCAAAGTCACTCAAAAGGTTAATGCCCTGGTGCCCATCGTCTATAGAAAAGGAAAAAAAAGAGGAAAACTCGCTGCAAGATAGGATAGTAAACCCCAAGCCATGCACTTCTTTGACGAACTCACTCCTCATGTCTGGAACTCTGGAAGTCTCCTCCTCACAAAGACTCCATCTATATCTCACAGGAAAGTGGTCATCGTGCAGTATTGGAATGCTCCTATTGGGTGCCCCACGACGTCCAGAATTAATATGGATAATGAACGAGAACATGCACCATGAATTTTTCCTGTAACGCAGAGCTGCAAATCGTTAAAATGAAGTATGAAGACATGAACAAGCAGAACGAATATATTTTTCTAACGATTTGACAGGTTGCATGTTTCTCATTGAAAAATCCGCCTCTCTTTCTTTTATTGAAACTCAAATGGAATTCAGAAATCAGATTTTGTCAACGACGTGAAACAAAACGGATCCAAGCACACACATTTGAATTGAAAAAAAGATAACGAGGAGGAACATAGGACGATGGATCCACTCCACGATCAATGCTCCCTGCCATCGCTATGGACGCAACTCTGTTGGAAAAATAGCATGGCCTACTATTAAAAATATTCCGAATTTGTATGACAAACTAGATGACAGAGATAGATCTAACAGATTTATACATGCGATCACAAAGACGAAGTCTAACATGGCATATGGAAACGACATGTACTCAAAACCTCTTGCTAGCAGATCAAAGTGTGATTGAATTCTTACAGCAGTTGGACGAAGATGTTGATGGAGAGTTGACGAAGCGAAGCAGCAAGATGTAGTCGAGGAAGTAGAAGAAGAAGCAGCCGTGCGAAGCACTGCCCAGAAACTTTATCGCCCGGCTCCCTCGTGCAGGACGCCAATCGCCGGGGAAAGTCCGGAGACCACTGCTTTCCTCGCCCTGCTGCACGGCAGGGAAAGGATCGACGAAGATCGGCGGCGGCGGCTCAGAGGAGAACTGGTTAGGGTTGTGTTTCTCGTGGTTTCTATCGAGAGGACGTCTCCCTCTTATAGGACCAGATCGATAACCCCCACGCAGCACGTACTGCCTATATTCCAGGATCCGCCCCCTGGCATATCTCCATCACGAACGACTTCTAACGGCACGAAAACGTGCAGCTCTTTCTTGGGTCGTACGTGAGACAGTCGTGGGTGGATAAGATTAAACACCGCTTAACAAAAACATAAAAAGAGATGCAATTTATTAGCCCACGGTCGCGCTCGCCAAGCCCAAAGATCCAAAGTCACAAGTCACGCGTAATTAAACGCGAATAAATGCGAAATGCGAGCGAGCGCGTGTGTGCGCGTGTGGAGTACACTTAGCATAGCTCTTTCTAGTCAACTCATTCAAGGAGACCATGCAGGTCTTGCTTATAAGCTGGTGCAAAACTTGTTGCCTTAGCAGTATGGGACTATGTTCCCAACGTGCTGTCCACCCCCTTGACTTCTCTCCAATTTTCTGAAATTCTTTTGGGCCCAAATCAACTAGAGGCCCATTAATTCCAACAATCCCCACCAAGAAGTCAAGGTCTGCAATTTGTTCTCAACTGGCTTTTATATACCAGCTTTACAGTATAGACCCGTCTCGGGTTGAACTATACCTAGCACTCCAAGGTCCACTCGTCTTACAACTAGGCAATGGACAAAGCCTTGAATTGCCAGTCTTGTGTAGAAGAGTTTCACCTGGAGGCATCGCTGATACTAGGCTGCCTCGATCCACGCCTAAGGTTTGGAGCATTACGGTCGTGCTCCCTAGTCCTTTCATGAGCTCATTAGAGATCACCCAAATCTCATGTACTGCGACCAAACAGTCAAGCTCACATAGGTGTGTTCTTTCAAGAATACCCTGCAGGATGGTATCTTGCCGTACCTTTCCGGCCTTAGAACACATTAAGACAAATGTCAACCTCCCATGCAGTACCAAGAGTACTCATCTAAGCGGGAAATGGAGAATATATATGTACTCTCTCTCATTGCACCAACAACTTGTTTTTCCCTTTTCCTAATTCACGGGATCTCCGATCACAAAGGCCGGGTTTCTGCTGTTGTGCAACTCAGGTGGGTCTCAAACCCATCTCCCTTGATGCTCCATCTATCACTGCACGTGATAGCCCTTTTGTAAAGGGATCCGCCAGGTTTTTGGTAGTGTTTATATAATCAACGGCGATCACTCCTTTATGTCTCAAGTTCCTGACGGATTTGATACGCCGTTTCACATGTCTTGATGATTTCAGATTATCCTTTGAACTTTTAACCTTAGTGATCACAGTTTGGTTATCACAGTTCAAAAGAATTGCCGGAATTGGTTTTTCAACCATAGGCAAATCATTCAAGAGTTCACGCAACCACTCTGCCTCAACAGTGGCTGAGTCAAGTGCTACAAGTTCTGCCTCCATAGTAGACCTCGTTAAGATAGTCTGCTTGCGAGACCTCCAAGAGATTGCAGCACCTCCAAAACTGAATATGTAACCACTCGTTGCTTTGATCTCATCTGCATCCGAGATCCAGTTAGCATCACTATACCCTTCAAGCACTGCTGGGTACCCGGTATAGTGAAGTCCATACGTTGTGGTTCCTCTCAAATACCTCATTACTCGTTCTAGTGCAGTCCAATGATCATTTCCCGGATTCGAATTAAATCGACTCAATTTGCTAACAGCATAGGAAATGTCAGGCCTGGTTGCACCAGCGAGGTACATGAGAGAACCAACAATTTGGGAGTATCTTAGTTGTTCTACCCCTTGTCCTCTGTTCTTTCGAAGCTTTAGACTTGGGTCATAAGGAGTTGGAGATGATTTAGAATCCTCAAATCCAAAACGAGTTAGGATTTTCTCCACATAATGGGACTGACTTAAAATAATCCCATTCTCATCCTTATGTAATTTTATGTTCAGAATAACATCCGCCTCTCCCAAATCTTTCATATCAAAATTTTGAGACAAAAACAATTTAACATCATTTATAACATTCATATCAGTCCCAAAAATCAATATGTCATCAACGTACAAACATAGGATTACACCCTTACCCCCACCATATTTATAGTACACACATTTGTCTCCTTCGTTCACCACAAAGCCTGCCGAAGTGAGTGTTTTGTCAAATTTTTCATGCCACTGCTTCGGTGCTTGCTTGAGACCATAGAGTGATTTCTTTAATCTGCACACCATGTTCTCTTGCCCGACTGCTACAAAACCATCAGGCTGCTGCATATAAATTTCCTCATCGAGCTCTCCATTTAGGAAGGCTGTCTTTACATCCATTTGATGGACTAGAAACTTATGTGTAGCAGCAAGTGCAATAAGCACTCGAATTGTAGTCATCCTAGCTACAGGTGCGTAGGTATCAAAGAAATCCTCCCCTTCCTTTTGGGTAAAACCCTTGGCCACAAGTCTAGCCTTATACTTCTCAATGGTGCCATCTGGTCGTAGTTTCTTTTTAAATATCCATTTACAACCAATTGGTTTACAACCCATTGGTCGTGGACATATTTCCCATGTTCCGTTAGTGAGAATGGAATCCATTTCACTTAGGACAGCCTCCTTCCAATCATCTGCATCCAAGGATGCATATGCTTCTGCAAGAGTTCTGGGAACGTCATCCACGAGATACACAGTGAAGTCATCTCCAAAGGACTTTTCAGTCCGTTGTCTTTTGCTCCTTCTCGGAACTACTTCACCATCATTCTCATCATTGGAAATTTCAGGAACTACCAAAGGTGTGTGTTCAGGTTCAGGTTCTGGTTCTACTTGGTAAGTAGGTTGACTAGTGGATGCTCTATTTTCCTTCATGGGAAAGATTGTCTCAAAGAAAGTAGCATCCCGAGATTCAGTCACAGTATTAGTGTGCACATCAGGAACTTCGGATTTAATAACCAAAAATCTGTAGGCATTGCTATTCTGAGCATAGCCTAAAAAGACACAATCAACAGTTTTAGGTCCCAATTTACGCTTCTTGCATGCTGGTACGTTTACCTTGGCCAAACAGCCCCATGCACGCAAGAATCGCAGAGTTGGCTTGTGTCCCTTCCATCCTTCATATGGAGTTATTTCTCCTTTTGATGAAGGGACTCTATTAAGAGTATAACATGCCGCCAATGCAGCTTCCCCCCACCACGACTTGGATAAACCGGAACTATCCAACATGGCATTCACCAGGTCCGTAAGTGTTCGGTTTTTCCGTTCAGCCACACCATTAGATTGTGGCGAGTAGGGAGGGGTCACTTCATGGATGATTCCATGTTCTGCACAGAATTGGGCGAACTCATGCGATACATATTCACCTCCTCTATCTGACCTTAACCGTTTGATTTTCTTCTCTAGTTGGTTTTCTACTTCAGCCTTATAAATCTTAAAGCAATTCAGAGCCTCATCTTTCGTTTTTACTAGATAAATATAACACCACTTAGTCGCATCATCTATCAATGTCATCATATATCTTTTCCCTGCCTTAGTCAATACTCCATTCATTTCACATAAATCTGAATGGATTAAATCTAAAGGTGACAGACTTTTCTCCCCGATTGGCTTGAAAGGCTTTCGGGGCTGCTTAGCTTGCACGCAAGCCTGACACTTAGATCCACGGACTATGGAAAAATTCGGAATTAAATCAAGCTTGCATAACCGAACAATGCGATCAAAATTAATATGACATAAACGAGAGTGCCAAACAGCAGCATCTCCAACATGAATTCCAGAGTACGAAGAACAAGATAAATTGTTTACGACATTACAATCATCTAAAATGGAAAGGCGGAACAAGCCTCCGCTATTATAGCCTTTTCCAATGAACAAACCAAATTTCGAAATAATAAATTTATTCGACTCAAAGACCAGCTTGTAGCCATCACGGCACAGCAGCGAACCAGACAGTAGGTTCCTATTTATTGCTGGGACATGCTGTACGTTCTTCAGCGATAGAGTCTTCCCCGAAGTAAGCCTCAGGTCAACTCTGCCGATCCCACGTACAGCTGCTCGTGTCCCGTTCCCCATCACGACGGAGCCACTGTTGCTAGCCTGATAAGAAGAAAACAAGTTGTAGTCAGCACACACATGCACGTTAGCTCCAGTATCTATCCACCAATCAGTGGATTGACATGCAATAAGGACACTAGGAACATACCCAGATCCTCCTCCAGCCTCGCTAACAGTGACATTTGCAGATTGCTGGCCACCTTCCTTCCTGCCTTTGCGCATGCGACACTTCCTGGCTATGTGCCCAGGCTCGCCACACACAAAGCAGTTGAAGTCACCCTTTTCTTTGTTCTTCTTCTTCTTAAAGCTGGTGGTTTGTTTTGCCTTTCCTTTGTTCTTGTAGTTCTTTGCCCCAGAACCGCCAGCACCATTGTGCACGACATTGGCATTAGGAATCGGCTGGGAAGGGTTTTTCTCAACGTCTTTGGCTCTAGCCTTTTCCTCAACATCAAGAGTAGCGATTAGACTTTCAACAGTCATCACCTCCCTCCTGTGTTTGAGTGTAGTGGCAAAGTTCCTCCATGATGGAGGTAACTTGGCAATAATGCCCCCCACCACAAACTTGTCAGGCAGATTAACACCAAAACCGGCGAGTTCCCCCACCATCAGCTGGATCTCATGAGCTTGTACAACAACCGAAGTATTATCGGCCATCTTAAAATCGTGGTACAGCTCATTGACGTATAGTTCACGCCCAGCATCCGACTCTCCATACTTTCTGTCGAGAGCCTCCCACACAAGGGCAGGACTGGCATAGTTCATATAGATGTCACAAAGTTGATCGGTCATGAGAGAGAGTAGGCAGCCCATGGCAGTGTCGGAAGACACCTCATAGTCACGCTGCTGAGCCTCGGTAAGAGGCCTTTCAACCGTGGGGGATATAACCCACCATAAGTTCATGCTCATAAGCCAGAACTTCACACGGGTCTGCCATCTTTTGAAGTTCTCACCCCCAAACCTCTCAGGTTTCATCACATCGCTTGGTCCAGCCATTGCACAGATATAAAGTTTCTGGACTGTTGGAAAAATAGCATGGCCTACTATTAAAAATATTCCGAATTTGTATGACAAACTAGATGACAGAGATAGATCTAACAGATTTATACATGCGATCACAAAGACGAAGTCTAACATGGCATATGGAAACGACATGTACTCAAAACCTCTTGCTAGCAGATCAAAGTGTGATTGAATTCTTACAGCAGTTGGACGAAGATGTTGATGGAGAGTTGACGAAGCGAAGCAGCAAGATGTAGTCGAGGAAGTAGAAGAAGAAGCAGCCGTGCGAAGCACTGCCCAGAAACTTTATCGCCCGGCTCCCTCGTGCAGGACGCCAATCGCCGGGGAAAGTCCGGAGACCACTGCTTTCCTCGCCCTGCTGCACGGCAGGGAAAGGATCGACGAAGATCGGCGGCGGCTCAGAGGAGAACTGGTTAGGGTTGTGTTTCTCGTGGTTTCTATCGAGAGGGACGTCTCCCTCTTATAGGACCAGATCGATAACCCCCACGCAGCACGTACTGCCTATATTCCAGGATCCGCCCCCTGGCATATCTCCATCACGAACGACTTCTAACGGCACGAAAACGTGCAGCTCTTTCTTGGGTCGTACGTGAGACAGTCGTGGGTGGATAAGATTAAACACCGCTTAACAAAAACATAAAAAGAGATGCAATTTATTAGCCCACGGTCGCGCTCGCCAAGCCCAAAGATCCAAAGTCACAAGTCACGCGTAATTAAACGCGAATAAATGCGAAATGCGAGCGAGCGCGCGTGTGTGCGCGTGTGGAGTACACTTAGCATAGCTCTTTCTAGTCAACTCATTCAAGGAGACCATGCAGGTCTTGCTTATAAGCTGGTGCAAAACTTGTTGCCTTAGCAGTATGGGACTATGTTCCCAACGTGCTGTCCACCCCCTTGACTTCTCTCCAATTTTCTGAAATTCTTTTGGGTCCAAATCAACTAGAGACCCATTAATTCCAACAAACTCGCCATGCGGCCATGCCATCTAGGGCGCCTGGGTGACTGGTTGCATCAATATATCTCCAGTAGGGCAGCGCTCGAGAAGATCGCTCGTAGCCGCCACGGCCACAGCTACGCGGGCTACGATGGAGGGAACTCGAGCGCAGAGGAGAGGAAGGAGCAGGGTGTGCAGTAGAGGACGTCACCGGCAGAGAGTGTCGAGGCCTCGAGGTGCACGAGAAAGGGAGAAAGTTTTTTTTGTGAATGAGAAAGGGAGAAAGTTGTCGGTAGTAGAAACGATAGATCTGAGCTAACAAGACACGGATACCACGGAGTGGATTGGCACTTTTCGTGGATGTGAGCGGCACGTTTAAGGGCTTGTTTGATTGGTAGGATAGGAAATTCAAAGGAATATGAGAGAGGTAGGAATAGGAAAGGATAGCCTGTGCAATCCTTTGCATCGTTCCTTGTGCACAAGAATTAAAACATGAGGTATGAGTGGATTATTTTTTCCTCTACCATTTGCATTGAAACTGAGATCTAAAGGAAAAATTCCTTTGATTTTCCTTTCAAGCATTCCTATGAATCAAATGAATGAACAGTGCCATCTCTTGAAATTTTCCTAACCCTTCACTTTTCCTCCATATTTCCTCCAAATCAAACGAGCACTGAAGGAACGAGGATAGGACCGGATAGGTCATGTGCGTAATGAGCGCTAACAGAGGATAAAGGTGTGACGGTGGTTTGCGGTGGCATTCTTCATGTAATCTATACCTCTTATAAAGCAAAACCCCACTAAGTGCATTAATTATTTTTCTATCTTAACATGCAAGCTATCCACATCACTTGCTATTTCAGCCAACCATTTGTCCATGTCATCTCCACTAACAATAATTATTAATAGTACATCTTTCATGCATATCTATGTCATCTTTTTTCAGCCATATAATTGTCCACGTCATTAATATTTAGTCCTTAAAATTCAACAATTTCACACGAATTAAATTTTGTGTCTTGATTATTGTGATCAACTTTGACAATTGAATATTTCATGCCTCTTATACCCATTTCATTCACATAATAATATTTTAAAGAGATTCCCGCTGCAACGCGCGTGGTATTTTTCTAGTTAATTGGAAGTGTGACACCACCAGCTTTTTTAATAATAAAGAAAATAGAACGAGAACTAGAGGTGGGCAATTGATGATAAGACCCCACATGTCAGTGACACAAAGGGGGGCATATGATGGAAGGCGCGCGAACTAGGGGGTTATCGTAGATTTTGCCGAACTAGAGCAGCTCGGGAGCCAAACACTTTCTTCCCCATCCTCTAATTGCGGGCCACTAGACCGCGTTCGCCAGAACTGCCTTCTCCGGTTCTCCCCCATCCTCTACTTCTCGCAATGGCGCTTGGCGGCAGAAGCTAGGGTTAGGCGTCCCGTCCCCAGGTTTACGCTTTGGTTCTCACTCACCCTCAGGCCTCCTCGCATTTCATTGGTCCGCCGCCTAAACCCTCAGCTCATCCCGCCGCCGCCCCGAGCTCGACTCGCCCACAGCCGGCTGCCACCACGCACAAGGTCCCAGACTGGATCTGGTGGAGTCGCCGCGAAGTTCGACTTGTGCTCCTCAAGGGTTTCGTCCAGCACAGCGACAGGCCATCGCCGAGCTCTCCACGGCGTCTCCTTCACTGCAGTCTGATCAGCATTCCCAGTACAAGGTAAAAAATCCGTGTGGATCAATGGATTGAAATTTCTGTTGGTAAATGGATTAAGATTTGTGTGGATGATGTGTGAAGGATTTAGGCATGAATGTATCGATTCAATTACTATGTGGATTAAGATTTCTGTGGATGATGTGTGCATTTTTGTAGTACATGACAGTGACACGCAGTTTGATTTTTGTACAGCACATTGCAGCGGCATGGCATATTTGTTCTGGTTCGCGTGTTCACATATCCTCTGAACTGTATACCCTGTTAGAGACATGTTACATTTTGGTTACTTGAGAATTGCTTTTTTTTTACTTGTATAGCTTATTGATATAACAATCTCAAGCTCTTGTTCATATTTTGTATGAAGATAAAATATACGCAGTAGGGAAACCTACTTTTAACCTTAAAAAAAGATATGGCAATCCCAAACTGTAGGTTCCTTCGGAATCACTTGACCTGTAGGATTTTATGGTCTACTACCAATGTTGATTTACCACAGATTTGATTTGTACTACAATAATGATATGCAGTGGGTGGGTATCAATGACAGATTTGTTGTTATTGTTATTTTACTTGGGATATTTTACTCGTCTCTGCCTATTAGAATTACCTCTGTTTGATGCTTACCTGCTACTTTCTTGTTTTGATAAGTGAATAGTCAAAATGGCTGATTATCATGCATTTCTGTTGTGTTTATGATTTACGACCCAGGATGGCCATGGACAGTTAAATAGCATTCCCCTTATGCTGCAGTGTACAAAACTGGTCTGCTTTGCAACTACTAAGCTCTGCTCATACTTTCTGCCGCAATGCACATCTAAATGTAGAAATACACCATGGTATAGTTGCCGCTGCAGGCTTTGCTTGCCAATTTTCAATTTTGCATGGCCACTGACGGACTGACCTAATGTGTACAGCCATGTTATATGTTGCTATGTGAAATAAGGCATTATAATTTACCAAAGAGTGTGACTCATATCTTATGACAAACCATTTATGATATCTTTGAACAAACTCTGGCAACAATCTTTGTGCTACCTTTTTTTCAAAGTAGAGAAAAGGTTACAGTACCAATGATTTGTTGCCATGTTATGTCCTCAGTACCCATGATTTGTTGTCATGTTATGTTGTCAGTACCCATGATTTGTTGTTATGGTCCACTACAAATGTTGACTTACCACAAATTTGATTTGTACTACAATACTGATATGCAGTGAGTATCAATGACACATTTTTTGTCATTGCTATTTTACTTGGGATATTTTACTCGTCTCTGCCTATTAGAATTACCTCTGTTTGATGCTTATTGCTACTTTCTTGTTTTGATAAGTGAACATTCCAAATGGCTGATTGGCACACATTTCTGGTGTGTTTATGATTTACTAACCAGGATAGATATCTCAAAAAAAAAAAGTCGTTTCCCCTTATGCTTCAGTGTACAAAACTGTTCTGCTTTGCAACTACTAAGCTCTGCTAATACTTTCTGCCGCAATGCACATCTAAATGTAGAAATACACCATGGTATAGTTGCCGCTGCAGGCTTTACTTGCCAATTTTCAATTTTGCATGGCCACTGACCTACTGTGTACAGCCATATTATATGTTGCTATGTGTAATAAGGCGTTATAATTTACCAAAAGTGTGACTCATATATTATGACAAACCATCTATCTTTAAAATCTGGCAACAATCTTTTTGCCATGTTATGTTGTCCAATTAGACGAGTGGCCATTCTGGTCCCCAAGGTTTGGATCAGCATCGTATCTGCATGTTGACATTAGATGAGAAAATAGAACCCTTAACTGAAAAAATGATGCTAAAAGGAAGATTGTCTGGTCTGCGGCATGTATCCTTTGCTCTTACCGCCATCTATAGAACAGTATCATACATCTTGGTTGAATAGTTCGGTCCCACTGGGGTATCCAGTACTAGGCTGATGATTCTTAAGTCAATGGTTAGCCGTATTTTTGCTGATAACTATATAACAGTGTTCATGCATGCTATCCAGTTTGTTTCATCCTAGAATCTCGAGTTAGCAGTGCTTAAGCTCCCATTTACTATTTCTGTATCGGTGTTCCTTCTAGTTGGTTAGATGCACCTTTTTCCTTCTACTTTTCTGGATCTCACGGATCATTCTTCTCTTGATTGTTTCCGTTTAAGTGACAAATGTTGTTGAATCAAATGCTTGTGAGGACGCTGATCCAGAAAAGTCCCTTGTCTGTTAATGCACGATTAATTTTGCTAACCTTGTAAAGTATCTCTGTTAGCATTGAGCATGTGGGCAAGTTCTTTGTATTACATGGATTCTTTTTCTTGGGTTGTTGTAACTGTATGTAGTTAGTAACATAATTATGTTAGCAAGGGTGGCTTTATAATTATGTTAACATAATCATCCAAATGTTTGTTTTTTCTGTGTAAAATATGGTTCCATGTTTGACAAGAGGAAGATTATCTAGATTCCAACTGAAACGGCGTTTGTTGTGTACCTGACTGCTTCATAGATCCTGATATGTTGTGGCACTTCTACAGTTCTACTGGACGTACAGTGATGCTAATCTTTGGAGTGTTTGCTCATTTGTAACTTGCAAAATGAACTTTCTTGTTACACAATATCGTGTTAAATAGGCAACACAGCATTCATATCTTTCTGGCAACAACCTGTTGTTGTTCTCGGGTGCAAATGTTGAATTATTAGGATTTTTAGAACATATAGTGGCGAGCAAGTTATTTTGGCATAACTTTGTGTTATTGAATGATCATTTGGTTGTCTCATGATGAATGGCATGGGCGTAGAAGCTTTCTAGTTGATAAGTTAATAAAGACGAGTTTTATAATGAACTTGATTTTCCCGGCAACTTCTGCAAATAACTATGAACAACAATGGATGGAACTATAGTTTTTCTCGACAACTTCTACAAATAACTATTAAGGAACTAAGTTTCCCCTGTGTCAATCCAGACTTTACCTCTTTCACCAGTGAAAATAATCTATCATCTAAAACTCTTTCCAATCAAGAAGATACAGATTTCACCGTTTTATTCTCATTTTGCTTATCAGGAGCTTATCTTGTGATGTCGCTCAGTCCGACCTCATCGTCGACCTCCAGTGGTGGGGCTCCTCCTCCAAGAGAATTAATTTCATATAGAGATGTTACTGGAGTACCCAGCGTCAACACGTGAGCTTATTTTGGAATCTTCTGCAGATTTGATTTAGTTTAAGTACTTATGCAACATCTCATCACTTGACTGTAAAGATGCCTAAACTAAGGAGTTCTATATAGTTTATTGACATGTATGTGTGCACTTGTATGCGTGTCAGGGTCACCACCATGAAATACCCCTTGTTTTTATGCAAAATTTGAAATTTTGAACCACCAATAGCATGTTATAATTGTTGCAATATCCCTTCCAGCAATCTTGAGGTACTTTGGCAGTTTCAAATAAAGTATATATTCACATGTAGATGTTTTAAGATTTTTTTGTAAGTAATTATTTAGACAAGACACTCATAGTAATTATCATGTCCAGTAAATTTGTGTACATAACTTTCTCCTAAATCGTCGGTGATGTATCTTCAAACACAGGCCAGTTCCATTCTTTTCTTGTGCATCATATCACCAGAATGTACTCTTGCATATGAGCAATGATGATTACAACAATTCTTATATTTTGTCATGCAGTGATGGCTTTGCTGGGTTAGAGACTTGGGAGGATCCCACTCCTAGGCCATCACCATTTACCTTTGAGGACTTGCGTGATGCCTTTGTTGAAGCCTCGAAGTGCCAGATGCGCCTTAGGCCCAAGTCACCATCTAGGGAGGAGCAGATGATACGTAGGCAGGAGCATAACCGTAAGAGCTTGGTGATAGCGATGAATGTCTATGCCAAGCAGAACAATATGCAGGTATGGGCATAAATCCTAGCACACAAGTTACCCTTAAGTGTTTTATTTATTGGTGTACATTTCCTAATCATCGATATTAATAATTGCATTAATTTGTATGTTGCTTTGGTAATTAGTAATTATTACTCAAATAGGCTCTAACTTAATTTTTTCCAGTTTAGAAATGCAATTTACTATCTCTTTCCTAACCTTGTCTTGACCTATTGTAAATATATATTCAGCCTACCGAGTTAGAGCTTTTGGAGATAAAGGAAAGAAATCTAATTGACGAGTATGGAAAAGGCTATGTGCACTTAATTTCACCGTGAAAAGTTTGGATGGCACGATTGATTTGCTCTTTGCTGAGGTACATCCTGATTGTAGAGAAGATGGAGATGTTTATCACTGCACTGCTCTGAACGAGAATGATTCTGGTAAGTGGTAACTCTATGTATGTTCATAGTAAGTTTCTCTACATTGATTAGTTAGGCATCTGACAGCATACTTTTGATACTTTAAGGTCATTGTTTTGGGTGCAAGGATCGAGCAAAAGATCTTGTGCATCCTAGTACCGGTGGCTACTTGGGTGGGCAGAAAGATGTAGGCTTTCCCTTTATGTACGACGATAGTGAAGACGATGAGTGACACGATTGGATAAAGTGAATGGGCGAATAGGTCCTATGCGACGTCTTTGTGGGGAATTGTCCAGGACACGACGTCGTTGGCTGAAATTGCTCTCGCGCGACATATCTCGTGGTTTGAATAGCTCCTATGCGACAGTAGGGCTTAACCGCAAGGGACAGGTTAGGGATTGGAATTATGTGTGCCTGGTGGGACCCCCAACTTATCCACATCAGCAGAGGACCCACATGAGCACCTCTGAGCGTGGGACCCACCTCACCAGCTGATAGAAAACAGGGTCATCCCCTCGTCCCCCTTCTTCTCCGGCGACAGCGCAGCAACGCCGGCAGTGGAGCTCACAGCGGTGAGCAGGAATCAGCCGAGCGGGAGACGGGGTTGGAGGCGGCCACGCGCAGAGGTGGGCGGCGACCCTGTTGGTAGTAAGGTGCGGGTGCCGGGCGCGGGCGACCGAGAGGACAGCGTCGACGGGGAGCGCCGCCGACGGTCGGAATATTGCTGTGAAGGACGCAGCCGTGTGCTACAGATACAGGGGCGTGCGCGGAGGCGTTGAGTTCACTTTCTGCTCCGGGTGGTCATTAATCGAGCTCCATGTCGTCTTCTAGCTCCCGCGCCACCTCGCGGATCGAGATTCCGGTGATGCCGATCGATCTTACTCTGTCTTTTTATTTCGAGAAAAATAAAAGGTTTCACTGTGGGCTATCTCAGTTCCAAGAGCCCAGTGTCGGTTAGACGAATGGCCCAACTCCATCCAATTAGGCCCAGTAAGTGTAGGAGCCATTTCAGCCCTTGAGAGCGAATATTTCGTAACTAGTTGCCCCCGCAACCCATTATCGATGTACTATTTCCGATTTTCAAAAAAATATGAAATAAATCATGGACATTTGTTATGTTGTATCCACAAATTTGCATCCCAAAATTGATGAAAATATGAAATAATACATCATTTGTCTTTTTTGTGCGCGCCACGTATTATCAAACAAATTGATGAAAATTTGTGAATAAATGAGAAACGCTTAACCACTTGTGTAGTCTGATCTTTGGCACACATAAATTATCTTTGCGCACGGACATGTTTCAACACACATAATGACTTAGATAAATAAGATGCAAACGAGTATCACCATTACATAGATAAGTTCAGGGACACGACACGACAAAGAAAAACACGGAAAACAAAATAAACACGATAAAAGACATTCCACCTTGGCCGCCTCTTCACCACCGTCTTCAACTTCAGTCCTCCTCGTAGGGGAGGGAGTGCATATGGTTTGGGTGGGGGAAGATGCTCTTGCAGTTACCTTCTAGAAGGCTTGGGTTAGATCGGACAATGCCCGCAGATTTCTTCTAAAAGGTTTGACCAAAATTTGAAATGAGCATAAAAAATTCAAAAAAATGAAACAAATGAAAAAAACCTGCGCACATAGTCTCCTTATGAGATATACTAACCATTCAAGTTGATAAAGAAGGTCTGCATATATTCAAACGAAGAAATGCACATAACCAATGTGATATCTCACACTATGTCGTATGAAATGAAGAGTGAAGTGAAGTGGTTTTGGATTTGCAACATGAAATTTTTCAAAAACTCACCAAACCTTTATTTTGGAGTGACTAATAAGGATCCAGGCTTATTTTTTCATTTTCATGTTTTAAACTTGTTTAAATGTTGGTCAAACTTAGGTTTGACCGTTTTCAAAATAAGCATAAAAAATTCAAGAAACATCAAAAAAAATGGAAAACCTATGCACATAGTCTTAGTATGTCATATACTAACAACTCAAGTTGATAAACAAGGTCTACATAGATTCAAAACCAAAAATGCATGTATCTAGTGTGAAATCTCAAAACTCAAACTATGAAGTCTAAGGTTGAAGAGTAGTGGTTTTGGATTTGCAACATGAAATTTTCCAAAAACTCATCAAAGTTTCATTTTGGAGTGACTAAGAAGGATCAGGCTTTTTTTTCATTTTCATGTTTTAAACTTGTTTAAATGTTGGTTAAACTTAGGTTTGACCGATTTCAAAATAAGCATAAAAAATTCAAGAAACATCAAAAAAATGAAAAACCTATGCACATAGTCTTAGTATGTCATATACTAACAACTCAAGTTGATAAACAAGGTCTACATAGGATCCAGACTTAGTTTTTCATTTTCATGTTTTAAACTTGTTTAAATATTGGTCAAACTTAGGTTTGACCAAATTTGAAATGAGCAAAAAAATTCAAAAAATGAAAAAACCAGCCCACATAGTCTTCTTATATACGTAATAGATTTGTAGAACAGTTATTTGGCTGATTTAGACAAGCTCGAAAATAGCTTGCTTAGAAATGAGGTCGTTTACCCTACCTTTGGAGCTCCTTTTTAGATGGAGGGTTGTAACTATTACCTCCTAAATAGTGGTATATTTGTCGCAAACATGGGCATAGCCTAGTGGCAAGGGTTGATGCCTCCCTTTGCCCACCCAAGTTCGAGTCCCCATGCTCACAATTTGGGTGTTTCATTTCCTGTTCTAGTCCAGTAGCTCAGTGGGTCGGGCAAATCTATAATAGTGAGTTGTCCCATCCATCGAGATATTGCACTGGGACAAATTTTTTGAATTTTTTTGAAATCTTGATTTTTTTGTCTTGTCAAAATTCAAATGAGCTCTAAAGGTAGGGTAAACAGCTCCATTTCTAAGCAAGTTTTTTTTCATCTTGTCTTAATCAGCCAAAACAAACTTCTAGACTTGTTTTCTATCTATATAATGTCATTCTGAAGTTTCGCTATTTTTTGAATTAATCTTCATCTAATTTATTTTCTTTTGAATAATAATGGTTTATTTGCAAATAAAAAAACTCAAGTTTAAAAATGAAAATGAAAAACTAAACTCAAGTTTAAAAATGAAAATGAAAATGAATAATAATGGTTTATTTGCAAATCAAAAAAAATCTTCATGTTTTTATGATAAGTGTTTGAGGGCATAGTTTTTTTTCAGACACGCATAAGATAAGGGCCAACCAAATAACGGGCCTGTTATTTCATATCACGGCCCACCTCCCGTTCACTTTTCCATGCCACGGCCCACCGTTTTTTTCCCGACTGCCCCCCGTTCCCCTTCTTATCCACTCAAATGTGTCGTACCCTAGCTATTTTGCACCATTTCAGATCTGCGCCGCTCCCCACACTCACTCGCCGCCGGCGACCAAATCCACGTGAAACCGCCGCCGCTACCTACAGATCCAGCGCCACCGCACGAAAATGATGAGGCGTGGGGGTTCCGGGGGTTCTAGCTCCCGCGGTGGCCATTCCGGTGCTGGAAATCGCTCCGACGAGGGCCGGAAGGCGCAGAAGCGGCCGGCTGACCCCGAACGCGCGAGGCGGGTTCATTCCGACGTCGGTCGGAAGCGCGGCGCGTACAAGTGGCTCAACATGGGCCTAACGATGCCGGCAGCGTACGCCCGTCGTGAGGTGGAGGAGTATGACCGCAGCGTGGCGACGCGCGGCCGCCGCTACGAGCACGGGAGCTCCTCCGGCGCGGGGAGCTCCCGCATGGCGGCACGGGCGCCTCAGCTGCCACCGCCGAAGAGGGAGGAGGAGCAAGAGCAGCAGGACCGCCCACCGCGCCGCGGCCTGCTGCCCGGGGACTTCGCCGCCGACGAGGACCTAGACTGGATCACCGAGGAGGTGATCCAGCGCAGCAAGCAGCAGCAGGACGTCGAGGTGTGCCGTCAGGAACAGGAGGAGCTCAACGAACTCCGCCTCCAGAGCGCTATCGACGCTTCCCTCCACCCCCCGTCATCGAGGTCAGCTCGAACTCCGACTCCGAGTTCGACTGGTCCGACTGAGCGGCGCCGCCGCCTCGTCGCCGCCGCACCCCCGGGGCTCCGGACGCCCAATTTTGGATCTGCGTTTAGGGGTAGAGCAGCGTCGACGCCCAATTAGCTAGGCTAACTATGTAATCGGGCTTGTGCCCGCGTGTGTGGCTTTTGATCCGATGATCGCCACGAAGTAAGCTATGTAATATTTGCAATTTCAGTATATGTTAAGTTAAATTTCAGTTGAATTCAGTGCAATTTCAGTTCTGCTTACTGCTTCAGTTTAGAAATTGCGCAAATGAATCTTCAGTTCAGTTCAGACAAGCTCGTCGGCGTTGCGGCGCTTCGTCGCCGGAGAAGAAGAAGACATGCAAGGGAGGATGCGCGCGTAGGGGAGGAGGATATAACGGTCGTCGTTGCTGTGTGGGTTCCATCTTATGCAAGCTGACGTGGATAAGTTGTGCGTCCCACCCGCCGGCTCCGCATAATCCTAATCCTAACTAACAGACTGAGCTTCAGGGCCAAGTCGCAGCAGAGCAATTTGTGCAAACAGCGATGTCGTAGCAGAGCTATTCCTGCCAACGACATCGCTGCCCATCAATTGACGATGAAAAACGTCGCATAGGAGCTATTTGCCCAAAGTGAATTGAATAGTCTTTTATTTGTACTGTAAAGACATGGATCTTCTAGTCTAGTCTGTTTTGGTGTTTTCTTATGGTGGATTCTACTGTTTTTGTTTTGTCTTGAGATGCAGTGGAATCTGCTTTGAACAAAAGGCACTAGAGGTCTAGAGCGTGATGAGATACGGTTGTAATTTCTCAATTGGCAATAGTTTTCGAGGGAGTGTGATTAGTAGGGCGGGTGTATTTATTTTATCGGTTTCGCTATTCCTCACTCGAGTGAGAATTAAGTTAGAGCTCACTCAACTCTAATCCCATCAGACTTGCATCGTGATTCGTGAGTTACAATTTAAAAAAATCAGGTACTACCAAGGCTTCTTTTTCGCTTGCCATCTTGTGTATGGCTAACTTTGACACGCTGCCTATCTGTCATTGTCAGGCTATCAAACAACCACCTCCATATATCCTGGACCCTATGCTAGATTATACTTATGTAGCTGGCTGTTTAGTTTCTTGTTTGAGGGCTGATTTCACTGGTCTTTCCTTGTGTGATTTGGTGACTGTTCTGGCAACATTTAGGTTGTGCTTCTAGACGAAGTGTTGTTGATTCTTTACAATATAGTCCTGTATTCGTTGTTGGAATTGCCGCAGATTGCAACCATCCAAAGAAAGAGTCGCTGGAACGTAGTAAGCACTTCTATTTGTTTCTCACATCTGAAGTGAACAATATGTATAATAGGCATCAGGTTCAATGATAAAATTTACTTAGCTAATTATCAGTGCGTTGCTATGGAGATACGAACTTTTCTTTATCATGAAATCACTACAAAAGCGCTAGGCATGATGCAGCAGATTTTTTAGACGGCGCATCGCAAAAGTATCTGCGATTTTTTTTTCCGATGCCACCTTAATATGGTGCATTATTTATCACCCATGTGGTTTGCGACGACTATAGGTGCCTTTATGCTGTTATGTGTACTCCCACCATGGTTTTGCTGTTCCCACTACGGTTTTTGTTGGTCCCGGTTATAGTTGGGCGGATCCAGCCTGAAATTTACCGTCGAGCACCTCGAAATGTATATCTTCCCCTCCCCCTTCTTAATCCCCACACCTCTCTCACATACTTAACCCCTCGACGCCATCGTCACCACTGATTCGCTGTCGATGTCGGTCGACCATGGTTAACCTTTTATCCGAATAGGAGCACTACCCCAGCCTCTACATCGAAACGATGTACACATCCTTATTTTATCAAAATAACCATGGTTGACCGATGCTAAACAATTTATATAAGAAATAATATCACTAAGGCCTTGTTTGGCACACATGGATTAGAGTGTGTTTCTAAGTATTATCCAAAGTGTTTTGGGTGAAAACAGTTCCATCACCCAATCCCGCCGAATGCTCTTCTATCCAAATCCCCTGTAAAACCCCTCTTACAAAATTTCGTTTGGTAGGGTAGAGGAGTATATCGGCAGAAGAGAGGTGCCAGTGAGCTGGCTGCTCTCTTGTACGACCGAGACCTAGAGCGACCAACAACGCGAGGGGGTGGGGCGTTTCCAATCCCGTTCAACCCAACGTGTTTTCAGGTGTTTGACGGGGCTTGGCCCATCCAAAACAAGACTACAAAACGATCATGAAGTGTTTTAGCGTGTATTAAATTGGGCTGGGAAATTATACAGTAAACCCTGTCAAGACCGGCCTGCCAAACGAGGCCTAAGCATATTGGTCCTAAGTTGGAAGGGTCAGGTGGAGTCTCCTCCTGAATTTTAACCTATTAAAACATTATAGTACACTCATTTTGCCTTTATGAATTTACTCCAAAAGTTCTTACCAAAGTTTTAATGTGCTAGTACTAACACATGGATATGAGACATACCTCCTATTCCCTATAGTTGTTTCTAACAGATGCACACAAGGCATACTAATTGTTCTCTAAACTTACGAATGGGTGTTATCCTTTCGAAACTTTCTCATATAAGTTATCAAAGAGACAATTATCATTTTATGTTGTATAATATTTTCTTAAATTTTCCATTGAGTTTGTAAAAAGCTTCCACAACATATTAAATACTATTATTTCCACATTTTTCCCAAAATTGTTCGGGGGAAGAAACAATTAACCTCATTTCTATTTTTCCCACGAGAACACAATTATTTTTTCTCTAAACTCATTTATGAGTTTTTTAAGGGTTGTTGTAGCATTTTGTCCTTATTTTTTCACTTGGTTTGATTGAATTTTAGCAACCTACCGTACACACTATACTCTTATCATATTTTTTGCATGGAACGGTCGTTCAAGATGATCAATGATACAATGATTTAAATTATTTATAGAATACAGCGGTGTACAAGGTTGATTGTTATACATAGGCTAAACATATGTCCAAGCACCCTACGGACGCATGTGCAGTACGGCCCCCCTTGCACATATGACACCAGGCACCTCTTCCCCATTTAACATATGATGTCTAGGAAATACATAAAAACAATCAGGACACCAAAAAAGAATTCTCGTGCAGCAAATGATGTAAAATAGGGCACCAGAAAAGATTTTGCTGTAACATATGCCCTAAATTTTGGAAAGCACTTAAAACATGAGATCCAGCGATGGGAGGAGGGAGGCAGGTCTGACAGTCGTCGGGCGCTGATCTCGATTTTGGCTGGGGGAGAAGACCGAGAAAAGGCGACAAGGGGTGAGGCATGGGAGCCCGGTGATGTGGCCAAATCTGGCGGTGTAGCGCTGACCCTTAGTATAAGATAAGCCAACATGTTGCAAGAATCATGGGGAAAAGGGGAGATCCCACCATTGATGGTTCAGCTGTAGTGGATTCCCCGAAAACTGCGGTCGTGTCATGGTGACAACCTCAAGCGGCAGCGAGGCGAGGACAATCCGGTGATTCAGACGGCGGAGATCTTGATATTCGGCTCTGGTCGTGGGGGTTGTGGTGGATGTCACTAGTGGAGGGAATGAACGGTGAGGTGTTGGAAAGGCTGGGGGCAACGGAGTCGCGGTGATGGCGTGTGGCGGCGAGAACCGGCCGGAATAATTTGGGGGGGGGGGGAGGGGGGGGGGGGGAGGGGGAGGGGGGAGAGGACAGCTGCGGCGGGGAGGTTTACAGTTTGGTTCCCACCACTACGTTTTTTTATGTTAGGGGGGCCACTAAAGGTGCCTAAATATGCAGCAACTTCAACAGTCCGACACATTTCGTCCACCCGCATATGTTTCTCCGTTTATATACGTATTGTCTCTTTATTTTAGTATGCTATGCTACGATGATTTTTTAGCACCTGGACAAATCATGAAACATTGTTTCGACGTTTGTTTGTTTTAAAAAGAAACTTACTGCTCGCGCGTCTCAAAAATATATTTCAACGTTCGTAAATTAATAAAATTAGTGAAGACTTTGTTTGTTCCCAAAACGAAGTGTGAACTTTCTATATGCAGGACAAATGATTTTGTCGCCTAGGTGTGTATGTTCATCTCATTGGATATTCGGTTTGTGTATGTTTACCTTGCTGGAACGCTATTGCGGTAGTGTACATGAGCTCAGGTAGTCAAGGAAAAGTAGGAGTAGCACCGAGTGCATTCATATGAGTGTGATTCAAAAGATTTCTCATATTTAGCTATGCTTAAATATTCTCAGCATCTTCAAACGCTAAATTAATTAATCATCATTCAGGCATGATAGGAATTTTATCATGGTTCAGAATGATTAGAAAGAGTAGGATACATGAGCGTCAGCGCAATATCTTGCTCCCAGCGCTCAACAAGTACGCCAAGCAAAACAATGTACAGGTAAGTGCTTGTTGGCTGGATTTAATTGAAATTAGAATCGGAATTGTTACTGTATTTATTATTTTTACTGATACGATACGATTTGATTTCAGCCTAGCGAACTAGAGTTTGTGCAAGTCAAAGAGGCGAGCATTGTTTATGAATACACCATACAATATATCCACTACAACTTCCTAGTGAAGCGATCCTCGGATGGTGGCACGCCCACCATGTTCTTTGCCGAGGTGGCGCATGATTTCAATGGAGAGGAGGATGTTTATCACTGCACCCCTTTGGAAGACACAGACTCTGGTAACTATATATATGTCAGAATGTTTATTTTTCTTCTGTCATACATCAGCAGCCAATATGCTAAATTAATATATATTCAGGTCGCTGTTTTGCTTGCAATCGTGGAGCCAAAGACCTTATGCATCCCACTGCTGGTGGCTACTTGGGCGGGCACAAGGAAAAGGGTTCAGTACACTTGGAGCTAGTGCTGGATAGTGATGATGATTGCTGTTATTTATAACGGTTGAACCGTGAATCCATCTACAAACTTGCTCTATGGCCAAGTGGGAAGCAGCATTTCATTTGTGAGCGACAAGTGCAAGAGCTTAAATAAATGTTGAACACAAGAGGAGGGAGGGAGCATATGTTTTTTAAGTATTGTTTGGTACTGTTCTTGTGACTATTTTATAACTCGGCGTCATAACTTGTTCTAAGTAACTGAGTGGAGGTTTTCATGTTCATTCTTCGTACCGGTTAGGTCACAACATACAATGCATTGAACAGAGGCCCAGAGGAGGTGTGTTTCAGGCAGTAGGTGCTCACATTCTCAAGATCTAGGTGGGGAAGATGCCAGCCGTTAAATGCGTGATTTATAATCCATGTGCCGGTTAGGTTACAACTTACTCCCTCCGTACCAATATATAAGACGTTTTAGCATACTAATTCAACTTGCCAAAACGTCTTATATTATGGTATAGAGGAAGTACAATGCATTGTACAGCCCAGGTGTGTTTCAGGCAGTAGGTGCTCACATGCCGAAGAACATGTTTGATCTAGATGAAAGGCTGTCGTTCCCTATGTGTTGGGGTAATCTAATTGGTTCACAACGGTTCATTCAACAATATTAGTTTGAATTTGAGACAAAACATACTATGGTCTAAACCTATGTTCCCTTCACAGCGGTAATAATCAAGAAGTTGGAACGGTAAAGCTTCTGTCTCAACTTTGCTCTCACTAGTCTAGTGTTTCTGTCGCCCAAGGTTATGTAAAAAGAACTTTTCACCGATTATCTATCAACAAAGCTAAAAGTGGTCGTTGCCTTGGTTATAATTTATTATTCCTTTTAAGGTGAGTACATACAAGCAGTTATCTGCAAAACAGTTCTATCAAGAAGGTTGTTCAGATTTTTCACCCAGACTGTGCTGGCAACCTTAGTCGTAAGTCGTAACCCTCCATCAGGAATTTTAGAAGCATAGTGACAAACAAACATAAACTGCAGGAATTTTAGAAGCACAGTGACAAACAAACAAACATATGCTGGGAACCATAATTATAACCCTCCATCAGGAATTTTAGAAGCATCGTGACAAACAAACATAAAAAAAAAGGAAATGTGGTTGAACTACTAAACACTCTGACCAAGATTGAACTAATAAGAGACCAATAATCAAAGCAAACTAGTCATACAGCACAAAGTTGATATCACACTTGCAAAATTAAAATAAGTTTCCAAGCGATATAAGACACTTTAGCGAGATGTATATCATGAATTCATGATACACTGTTGGGACTATCAAGAAGTTTACAGCATGAGGTTCTAGGCTAGAGTGGGATAATATAAGTATTTCAAGCTCCGGGCAGAAACTCTTCCATAACCTCCGTTTCCCCAATCCGGTCCATATGAATTCTGGAACACAAAGTAGCTGGTACCTTCTGGAGTGACACCAAAGCCCACGATGACCACGCAATGAGAACACTTTTGCCCAGAAGAGTTCGTCTCGATGATAGCATCAGAAGGAACATCATAAACATCATCAGGACCTAATCTAAAGTAATCTTTTGTGATACATATTCCCAATTAGCACGTTCCCCTGCTCTATTATATCACAAGCATCTTCAAACCCAACTTTACTTATATCTTCAAATCCATTTATGCGATACCGGTGATAGTCCTACAAGATTAAATATGAAACGCAATTCAGCTCCAACAGCTGCAACTACTAAACAAGCGCGCTTGTATTTGAGTTAAAATTACTGCAGTTTGAATATACAAACAAAAGAAGAACATAACAAGTACATCAAATCATTTTGGACCGTTAATTTTGGTTGATCCAAGGGTCCATGACAGGATAAAATTCTGCTGGGAAACTGTTTTTCTTACTCTGTAAAAGGTGCGGTAAGAAAGACGTCATGGTCTCATCAAGAGCGATGTTTCCTCTGTGGCCCAAACAGTTCTTTGTATAGTGACATTACATATTTTTTTTGAAACGAGGCAAAAGTTTTGCCTTTTATATTGATATAGGAGAAGCAAACATGACACGGCCGAGACCAAAAAGAAAAAAAATCATACATGACAGGGCGTACTAGGCGAAAGAAGTAGCCCCGCTAGGATCCAAATCACCCTACTCCGTCTATTCTCTCAGAAAGATATATCATCATATCTTCAAAACGCAACTACGCGGCGCGATCTGGGGGTCGGGAAGCAGATCAGGCGGAGACGTCCAGCGCCGACGGAGGCGGGAAATCGCTTCCCCCTGGGCCAGCAAGGCCAATCAAAGCTTCATCCGCTGCCGTCATGGACGACAAGTTCAGCCTGAGGAGGGTCCTCAACCCGTTGATTGCCGAATCAGAGAACGGAGCCTTCTTGTAGGTGTTCGTGAATTCTTTCGTAGCCTCCACCAGGGGCATATCTCCAAAGTCGAGCCCCATTTTCTTGTGGAGGACACGCTGCGCTTTGCCGACCGCGGGAGTTGAGGCTTCGCCGCGAGCCTACTGCTACGACGGTCGGGGGCGGGAAGGGCCGCATCAGCACGTGGCATTAGCGGAATAGGCGTGGGAAGCAGCGGCTGATGCATGTAAAATGCATACATGAACTTTGCATTATATTACTTATATTTCAATCATATTTGCATCATATAAGGGTTATATCATTGTTTTATATTGATTTTGGGAATATTTCACAGTTTCCCCATTTATTTGGAATTAACCCTGCAGAACCAGAAAACCCTTTTTTCCATGTTTTTGACTTTCAGTGACTCAAACGACGTTCAAATGACCTAAGATTTTACGGGCCCAATATTTGGAAGGAAGAAGATGTACAAGCCAAGGAAGCGAAAAAGTGGAAGCCCGAGGAGGGAAATAGGTGGGCCCACGTGGCCAGATTCCTGTTGAGAGAAACTTGCTCTAAGAAACTTGCGTTTGAAACTTGATTGAGAAACTTGTTACTAGATAAACCCATTCCACATCACTTGCTTTCATTAGTTAGTTCCTTTCATATTTAAATTTATTGCTTTGCATAAAAGGCCATATAAGAGGGTTATAGGGTTTTAGAGAATAGATAGTTTACCTTCAGCTCCTCGTGGGTTCGACAATCAAATACTTATCGAATTGTGCTACAGTGATTCCTTGCTCTTGGGGATTATCAGCGGCACAACCGGCAGGCTGAACAGATCTGCCACACTGCATATCATGATGCCATATGAGGGAGTCGTACCTGCAGCGTCACCAACCTCATCATCATCACTGCCGTCATCAGTATCGACAGCGAGGAGGTTTCCAATCATAGCAGCCTCCGCGTCGGCGTCAAAGACATCCGCGACGGGCTAAAACTCCCTCCTCGCCCAGTCGCCCACCTCCTCGCCGTCCAGCAGTAGCTCCTGCTGATCCAGAGAACGGCGAGGCATGGTAGGAGCTGCTCCATCTCCTCGTCCTCATCATCCTCACTGGAAAATCCCCCGTCGCACATCGCGCCGCCAGGTGAGATCAACACCATGGTGAGGCCATCCATGCTCTCTACGTCCACGCTGGGATGTCCCCCCTCGCACGGCGCGTCGCCGGGCGAGAGCAGAATGGTGAGGCCCACGGCCGGAGAAAGGAGCAGGTGACAACTAGACATCAATGGGGAGCACTCCAAAGCCGGACGAGAGACCTCCGGCAACACCTCCCCAGTCGCAGCCGTCGACAGGCACAAAAGCACCTCCGACTCAGCCGTCTTGCGGTCGCCGACCTTTCCTTGCATTTGCAGCAGCCCCAAGTCAGTCCTCTCGCTCCCCGCAGAGAGCACATCGTCCACGCTCATCTTTTAGCACCTCTCACTAGCCAGCACCCTCGATGCCAAAGTGGAGAAACACACATCCATCGCAGGGTGCGCATGTTCCTGGTTGCCGAGCGCGAGGTCACTGGAGGTAGAGCTCGTCGGCGCGCTCTGGGCGTGGCGAGCTTGAGTTGGCGGCGGAGGAGGAAGTGCCAGAGGATCTTGGGCGGTGGTGGCGACCACGGCCCACGATGGCGTCCCGGGCTGGAGCAGGGAGGTTGAAGGGCGGCGCGGTGGAGGTGGAGGTGGAGCAGAGGCCGGCTTGGTGATCTTTGCGGCGAGGCGGAGTGGGCAGCAATGCTCATGGTGGCCGGATAAGTCGCAGGCTAGACAGCGCACCGGGTCGCGGCACGCACCGGAGGAGTTGTGACGGAGAGGAGCGAGACAGCGTGCACATTTTCCCTCGGTTCGCCTCTTGAAGCATAGCACAGCCGCGTCCCCTTGGGAATCGCGCGACGTGGGCCTGGCCATGCCGCCGTCGCGTCGACAAAAATGCCCGTCCTGTCGCGGACGCCGCCGCAACTTGGGGGCGAGCCATCCCTCCTCTTCATCTCGGGAAGAGGGTGCCTCAGATGGAGAGGACTCGTCATGACTCCCTGGAGCACCTAGGTGGGTGGCGATGAAGATGGAGCGCAGCCTCGGCGCCTTGAACGCATCCATTCCAGGAACCGCAATGAAAGCAGAGGATCCGAGCGCCACAGAGGAGCCGGCGGAATCAGCCTCGTCAGCAGTGGAGGATGGTGCGGAGTCTGGCATCTCCACGCCAGACAAGCACGTGACGCCGAGCGACCGTGGTGGAGTGAGCAGCTCCGGCGTTGCCACTCGATCCCGCTGCTCCCGACGGTAGGTGACGAGCGTCCATGCCGCCTCCGCGGCAGCAGGCCTATTCTCCCTCACGGCCGAGCTAGCCGCAGCAAGTCGATTTGACCCTCCTTGAAGATGATGCGTAGGTGAGGCAGAGCGCGCTTCAATGCTTGGAGCGGGGATGGAGAAAGTGACTGTCCTCCTCGGCCGCGCGGTGGCAGGAGCATGACCGCCGGAACGGTGACGCGGGATTCCAGCGCGGGGCGCCACGCTGGGGCAGCCGCGCGCGCGCCAGGCCGCCAGAGCCACGTTAACGCCTCTGCAGACGTCTTCCGCTGGCGTGGCGAGGGGATGATTTCCCATGGCGAAATGACGAGGCGCCGCAGGAGACGCGAAGACCTTGGGTTGAGCTGGGCACGAGGTCGGAGTACAGCGCCGAGTAGATGCAGAGTCCCGGCGCGCCGGCCGTACGGGGAAGCTTCCGGTGCGTGGCGTTGATGCAGAACCGGATCCAGATCCGGAGGGTTGGAGCGGGCCACGGGGCCGAAGTAGGCGGGGCGGAAGTTGGATGGAATGGTGGGCGGGGGTGGGGGGAGCCGATTGGCGGTGGCGACGCGGTGGGTGGAGGCTCGGGGCGCCGGTGCCGGCGGCGATGGCCGGCCGCGCGGGCGGTCGCCCTGCTCGTCGCGAGAGCTCGTGGCAACGGTCATATTTTCTTTGTCATTCCCCAAGCATGACATTACATTTTAGTTGATAGTGGCCTTTAATCTTGCACTCATCTTGTTGGAGTGTGTGAACAAGTTTCTGCCTATGACAGGACATTTTCTACACTATAGAAGTAGCTAGTACTTGCCATATGCAATCAAGATGTCTAGAAGATCAGAATATCCTTAGCCACGTTCGTCACGGTACTTGTCCATCTCAACTTGATATGCCTCATATATTGAGATGCGTCAATTATGTGTGCATAGTAAATGTACGAAACACTTCTAAATGAAAAAAGTACACATGCGCTATTCGTGCTCTTCATTGTATAACTTCTCTAGGGAAGTTCATAAGATTGCAGACCATGCCTGCTACCTGATCCACGTCCATCTCAAACTAACGCGTCTCAACAGGACTGTATGGTTGCATTTGTCCATCTCTAGAAGATCTTAATATCCATAGCCACGTTTGCCACGGTATTTGTCTCCGTCTCAAACTAATGCGCCTCTGATTGAGACGCGGCGATTTTATGTGTGCATAGTAAGTGTACGGAAGACTTCTAAATGAACAAGTACATGTGCTGTTCGTGCACTTGATTGTATACCTTGATTTTTCTATTCTTTTTTCCGAATGAAGATTAGAAGATTGTTGACCATGCCGGCCTGCTACATGGTCCTTGCCCATCTCAAACTTACGTGTCTCAACAGGCGTGCAGAAGACTTTTAAGATCACCTATATTGTAATTAGGACACACCACAAATGTTGATATATACCTCGAAATACAAATGAATAGCCAGATTTATTTCTAAAAAGATTCCTACGAGTTAGGAAAATGATTGTCTACAGCGTCGTCCCTGTTTCTCCGGACTCGAAATTTATTTAATTAAATATCAAGCAGTAGCAACACACAAGCATATTTGCTGCTCCCTCCGTACCAAAATACAAGATGTTTTAGATATTTCAATATGTGTTACATAGGGGGTGTGAATAATCAACAAACAAATATGGGTCTAGATACATCCATAAAAAAATGGTAAAACATTTTATATTATGGTACAGAGGTAGTAGTATATTATTATTAGGACACACCACAGAATCAATGGAAGAGATAATTGAAGAAGTGATGGCGAGTAACATCTGGGTAAGCCTCTTTTTCTGCTAACATTAATAGTGTCTCATTTGTGTGTGTTATGTATGTTCAGGCCTGAGCTAACTCTCCCATGGCGGACAATCTCACGCGGTGTCAATTTTTTAAACCAAAAAATAATCACTGCTTTTCTTTGAGAAAAACTGAAGATACTAGATGCCATCCCACAGACGATGAACTCGAGCACGGACACCTACACCACCCTTGCCAGATCCGGCTAGGTGGAAATGAAAGATTTGAGCTCCCGACTCAGATACCCTTGACCAGTAGGGGATTTCTATGGGAAATCAGAGTTCCTAAACTATAACCAAGGAAACTAGGGTAGTTCATTCAGTCATAGACAACCCTCTTGTCGACTCTGGGTTTATATACTCGATTATCTACGCAAAACGATGTTTAGCTATAACTGGAAGTGAAAGAGTAATTATCTATTTAATAATTGTTTGTCCGAAAGAAACAACGTACGGCTTCATCTTGACCGTTGGCATCTCTTGATCAGCCTAGACCGTCTGATCTTCATAACTCTCTGAAGTGGTAAGCATCGTTTAATTGAAATGATCGATATCCCTCTTGGTTTGACGCTCTGTGATATTAGGTCCTTACGATTATAACTTCAAGCTAAAATGAAAATTTGAACTCCAAGAATATTCACATAATCTTTATCTTTATAATCCTTCAAGAGTTTTTTTACGGGAACAACCTGAAAATAAACGACTCAGTGAAATTATTTTTGATAGAGTATCAGCTAGAGTGTGTTATTGGTCCTATTATTCTTCAAGAAGATATCTATGGTTAATACTTAAATCTATTTTTCTTAACATCAAAATTATATGGATGAGCAAAGACTGATAGCTATCAAGTAATCACGTATCACATATTCATATATAGCTCAAACCATGCATATGTGTTCCTAGTGGAGTTCACATGAAGCCTCGATCAGTCGGGTCTAGCTCCAGCAGAACAATTTAAAAAATAATAAAACATTTCACAGAATTCTAAACAAATTGGTGAAGAATCTATACATGTTTTGTAAATATGTGCCAAGTTTTGTACGAATGACGTGTGTGGTCCTCTATTCAAAAATAAAAACTCAGTGCTCAAAAAACATATATTTGTAATCTTATTTTGGGCACTGATTTGTCTTTTTTGCACAGAATAGCCCATAATCACGAAACTTGGAAAGTAGGTAGAACATTTGTATATGCTTGTTTCTTTATTTTTTGACGAAGTTTTTGAAATATTAACTATTTTTAACAAATTATTCTACCGGGAGCTTATGAACTCGAGAGTCAATTTGAATTTCCGTTTTTTTTCTCGCAATATCTTTTTATAATGTAAATTATGTTCACGGTAATATTGTAGAAATTGTACAATCATAGTAGCGTACACAATAGTATTTTGGTTATATCATTCTACAATCAGCATATGAACTCTCGAGCCAATTTGAATTTTGATTTTTTTTTGCAATAATAGTAGTATAAAATACAGGCGTAATTTGATTAGTTTTGCATGCAATATCTTTTTATACTGTAAATTTTGGTCACGGTAATAATTGTAGATATTGTGCAATAATAGTAGCGTACACTATAGTCTTTGGTTATTTTTTCATGCAATATATTTTATACTGCACGTACTCTCTAGCAGACTTTTTTTTTGCCTACCATGTGCTACTGTGCTAGCACGTACTACCTTCGATAGGTTTTTCTCTTCTGAGGACGCTTGGGAGTTGGGAGTACGTGAAGCAAACGTGAGTAGGTACGTTGTCCGGCCGGCCAACGTGTTTGACGCGGACTCTATTAATATGGGATTTCCAATATATCTTTAAATCGTGAATTACAGATCTAATGAAAAGAAAAATAGGAATATGATCGTGATTGGTTGTACGTGTTGAGAACAACATTTTTGGTACCGATTAAAGTTGTATGTAACTTCTCTATCTTTTAATCTCAACCATCACAACTAAAATCAACGGATTACATATTTCTAGCGTATGTGGATTAACGTGGTGGCTGTATTAGCTAACTCATTTTGCTTTTAGTATATAATAGATAAGGGTTTAGTTTTGATCTTACCATCTTCTCCAAACAAAGGAAGATGAGGACATAACAAAACAATGCTCACATGATGTTTCTCCAGTTGGCTAACATGGAAAATATGATGGATGCCCACATCCCGAGGTAGGTGAAATTTATAAGCAAGATCTTTCTTCCCCCATATAGGTCGAGTCTCCGGTTCTGGTTTATTCCAATCAGACCATAGGTCCAGTCCGGGTACTTCATTTAGGCTAATAACCCTACAATGTGTATGGTCGAAATACTAGCCCGCCCATGGGGAATGGATAACACATAACCCGCACTCACTAATCTTAAAACTAAGGAGCTAACTGTCGTACTCTATTGTGTTCTTAGTCCGACTTGCAATAGGCGGAACAAACTTAATTAGTTGCCGTCCAACTTCTCCTTACTCACGTCTGACATGCACAGCTCGAGGGCCTCCATAGAGGCGAGGGCACTACTGATGCTGCTACATCAATCAAGACGTGGTTCATGGATGAGAATGACATTGGGTGGTCAATGTTCTTCCTCTACGCTCAAGCAAAGAGGCACCCACCATAGTAAATCCCAACGGTGATTAACTTGAGCACATACACCTCTGTTTCCATCTGGTATGATCCCACTAGATGGATCGGACATATATCAGGTCTTAGTTTGGAGATCTCAATCAGTAGGGAATTTTCTGAGGTCTTGTTTTGGATATATCAATCAGTAGAGAATTTCTACAGGAAACTACAGATGAAATACAATAAAAAGGGTTTAGTTCATTCATTCATCGATAACAATCCATCTCGACTCCGGGGTGCATATAGTAGATTACACTCCATTCTAAAACGATGTTTAACTGTGACTACAAATAGAGCAGTAATATTAACTGGAAAATAAACGATTGTCGGAAAGAAAGTGTCCGGCTTCACCTTGACCGTTGGCTCCTGTTGATCACCCTGCACTATGCTATCTTCGTAACTCCATGAACCGGTACGCGGGTGTTTAGCTAAAATAATTCGCATGCTTGCTAACTAAAGATAGACTGAAGCTTCCTTCCCCTTGAGAAAACATTTGTCCTCAACTATAGCGATTGGGAAACCAGTGCTGATTGTGTTAGAAAATAATGTAGGGAATACCATTTTGATAAAAATCAGCATCTTCCCATGAAGAGTCTTTGGGAGCCAAGTTTTCTCATTCAACAAATCACCGAGTGCCACGAATTCCCTTTCTGGGCAGTGATCTAGTTTCCTGAACGGAGAAGTGTTCACTTTTGATATTGTCATATTGATCTCTAACCAAAAGAAGAGGAGAACATGGCACATCATGGCTGCCATAAGGTTTCTCGAAACAGTCTTTCGACCCGCTTTATAAATAAAGCCCCGACGGTCATACCGATACACGGTGATGAGGTGACCCTCTTACAAAACAGATCAAGGATAAACAAAAAAACACATGAGAACCAAACTTGCCCGATGACACCGACATGGCACCGAAAGAGACCGTACCTCCACGACAATGACCCCAAGAAGGTAACGACACCTCACTTGGCCATTGTCGAGATCGACGTCGATTTTCACCCGGAGCCTTGACACGGCGAAGATAGCCCCAACGGTGCCACCAAGAGGGTAACGACACCCGCATGCAACGCCGCCGTCGACGCCGGAGCGCTGGGCTTTCGCCCAGAAAAACCTTCGCCTTGCCCGTATTTCGGACCGCCCACCGCCACCAAGTCAGGCTCCCAAAACACGATCTCGGAGCTGACAATGTCGAAACACCTCTAGCCCCAGGGTCCCCTGCCACTCGCTTCTTGCCATCCACATGGCCAAAAAGCAGGGTCATCAACACTGCCCACGTCGCTCTCTGCGACACACGTGCAGTCCAACGTCCGAGGTAGCTCCGCTAGCGGCTGTCCAAGGCCCTCGCCTTCCCGATCCTCTCGTTCCCAGGCACCGAAGCTACTCACTGCTGCCACGTAAACCGACACCTACCTGCAAGGATCGAGGCGGACGAGCTCGGACGCCGCCATGGCCGCAGGGCCCTCGAGCTCCATCCCCAATCGCCGCCACTTGATACGTTCAAAATGTATCTATAATTTTTGATTGTTTCATGCTACTTTCATATCATTGTTACATACTTATATCATGATTTTATATCATTTTATGGCATTTTTATGGACTAACCTATTAACAAGATGCCCAGTGTCAGTTCCTGTTTTCTGCTGTTTTTTATTTCAGAGAAATCTAGTAAGAAAATATTTTCGGAATTGGACGATAATTTACGATGATTTATCGGAGGAAAGAAGACCGACGACCAAATGTTGACCCCGGGAGGACCCACATCTGCCGTGGCCACCAAAGGAGGATTTTTCAAGAAACATTATAGAGCGGCGCCGCCATCGAAACACTATTTGGGGGTTTCCAGGGTCCTGTTTCGGCACCCTGCCAGGACAAGGATCGACCTCCGGAGCCATCTTCATCGACCTTGCTGCTCCTAATGGCGACACGGGAGTAGTCCCACTTCGGATCTGATGGGTTGTACTAGTAACTATGTGATTATCTCTCTCCTATGGGGTGATCTTTATTGTGACCATGAGCGTTGTTAATCTAGTTGAATTATGTGATATTCCTCCCTCTATCTCCTTTATCTAATGGATATGATGTTGCTCAAATGATGATATCTAGTATAATTTCCGGAGCTCGCGGCGACATTGGGGAACTTTATGGATAATAGATTAAGGAATATTTATCATGAGTTTGTTCTTCTTTATTGTATTGAATCATGTAATAATGAGGTTTCTTGATGCATGTGTTTAGTACGATCTCCTTATAGTATGAGAGTGACAATATGATTACCGTTCGGACATATTGGAAAGACACTATTCAATATATGTTTTGTGGTTTTTGTTAGTACAATCTCTGGAAGCTCTTGTGACACGTAGGGGCTATCCATAGAGAGAAATACGAAATTTAAGATGTGCTTTTGTAGCCCTACACAAGTCTCGCCTGTTTTGATCCATAGTTGAGTGAACTCGGAGTAACGATACCATGCATGCTTTCAGAGAGATTATCATGTGTTTAATCATGTTAATGATGTTGAGAGTAGTCACTAGTGAAGTATGATCCCTAGACTTATTTCCAAGCATTGATACACCATTTTTAGTCACTTTTGTTACTTGCTACCTTGCTGCCATTTTTATTTCTGATTACAAAACCACCTTTTATCACCGTTCTTCGGGTTAGGTAACCAATACTTACACCCCGGCAACAAAGCTCTTTTATGGCACCGTATTACCAATATTTTACCATCTCTTCGCCGAAATAGTTCGCATATACAACTGACAATTGTATTAGGTGTGTTGGGGACATAAGAGACTTATTTTATCTTAGTTGCGGGATTGTTTTAGAGAGGATAAATTCAACCTACACCTCCTTGAGTTCAATAAACCTTGGGTCATTCACTTAAGGAAAATTTACTGCTGTCCTACAAACCTCTGCGCTTGGAGGCCCAACATAGTCTACAAGATTAGAAACGTGTCGTAGGCACATCACCTCTACGCGCAAAACTCGCTTGCGACGTGGCTCGTCGGCCGCCGCCACGCCGAGCCCGCAGAGATACACTATCGGCGTAGGAACCGCCGCCGCGTCGGGATCCTCGCGCCGGGGAAAAGAGGACGGCCGCCACAGGCACCGCATGGGCTTTGCCCGGCGCCGCACGCTGGCAACAGCCGGGAGGAGGGGAGGAAGGGAGCGGCGGGCTAGGGTTTTGTCCTGGCCGCCCGCGCGGGGGCGACGTGAGACGGGGGCGAAGGGAGGTCAGAGTGGTTGGGCGCTACCGCCATGAGGTTTCTTGAGTTGGCTAATATGGAAAATGTGTAAGCAACATGACCAATATTGTCAAGAACTTTAAATGGATCATAGAATTTGGAAGTTCATTTGATTGGTTGTCATAGTCCAAAAGTAGCCATCATGTAGTGTTGCATCTTTAAGTAGACCACTTCCCCAATTTTAAACTTTCTTTCATTCCTTTTCATATCATCATACTTATTCATTTTGGCTTCAATTTGCTTCAAAGTTTCCTTATGCTTGACGATAAGCTGATGTTTTCCTGCAAGAAAATATTCTGCTTCTCCATTCGTAGGACAAGGTATAGCAACCTCCCTTACCATAGGAGGAGAAAAAGTCATAAAGAACATGAAATTGGGGAATTTTAATAGCAGTTATAACACTACTCAACCAGACAAGCCATGAGAAGGGCGCCTAGAAAACCATGCTTCTCAGATAACCTTCTAAACATTGGTTTACTTTTTCTTGCCTAACAATCACTCTTAGGATGATATGCAATGCTAAGCTTCGACTTGAAAAACATAGATTTGATGATATCTGGCCATAAATGACTAGTGAAGATTCTATCTTTATAAGTCACAATGCATGACGGGGGACTATGTAAATTTAAAACTATTATCCATGAATGGTTGTACTACTGTATGAACTATGAACAGGTGGGACCCGGGAATAAAATGGGCATTTTGTGAATTATTCCTTATTTGCTTTTTTAGCCTTCAATAAAATCCATTTTTATGTAGGTCCAAGCCATATAAGGTTTCTCTGAGGGCTAGAGAAACCTGGAAATTGGCAATGCCCACATTTTCCTCTTTGACAGGCTTCGCATTTAGACAGTAAGCCACTATGTCTTCATTCTTGGCTAGTAGAATATTCTTTTTATTCTTTGGTAAGGCTACCATGCCAGAATGACCTCCAGTAGGTGAAGCATGTAGTGATTCCATGATTTATTCTTCGAAACTGCATCATTGCCATTAATAGTTCCCCTTTTACCTCAATATTCCAAATTAGATGAGCAATACTACTGCTCTGAGTTTGCATCCGTTTGACAATGTTCATGTGTGTGATAACTTTTCTACAGATGTATCCAAGTAGGAGAGATAACTCTAGTTGCCATGATCATAGTATCTCTCCCCCAGTCCCGCTTAGAGCATTAACAGCCTATATTCCTCCCCCTTCTTATATTCATTTTTAAATCAAACACTAGCAATTAAAGGAGTAACTTATGCATAATGCCTCTAGAAACTTTATACGAGCAATGAACATTAAGCTCTTCTGGTTAGTTTTAAGCATTAACTCAGTGCCCAGGAAGGAACGTTTTCCCCTCTTGAGTGCTTCCAGTACGGCATAGCTTCTTTACCATAAGTAGATATCACTACAGATCTGGACACTAGTGTTTTGCTGTAACAAGCAATGGGTTTTCCCTTGCTTTCAATCCATATTTTTGGACATGTTTGCATGTACTCCCACAGAATGATTTTTGTAATCTAATATTAACATTAAATATTGATACCTGCTTTGGGGTTTCTGCAAAAAAAAAACTCTTGTAAAGCCACCACAACTCGACGATACTCCACCCAGCCTAACCGGATCTTGTTTTTAAGCCTGCAACGCGACATATAACTTATTTATTTGATGTTCGCTAGCCTTCAATAAATCCATTGTTATGTGGGTCCAACTATAAAATCCATTAAAAAATGCTTCTCAAGATAAATACACTTTCATTCATCTACTTGGTTATGCTCTCAATATAAATTGCTTTACCGCTGCACTTGACTTTGAGTGTGAAGGTGGTTTTATAAATCAGTTCTAACACATTGAGTATGCAAATTGGTTTCATAAATCATTTCTGACTTTGGTTTTCCTATCTAACAGATATTTTCCGCTGGCAATATTTGCCAGAGAGAGAGAGAGAGAGAGAGAGAGAGAGAGAGAGAGAGCGAGAGAGAGTATCTTGGCGTGTAAGATGAAACACCAACCCTTTCACTTTGTTCTATATATACGTACAACCCATGTGCAGAGCTCTTATACTCATGTTCAGGACGATCAACCATATTTGCCATGTCTTCCTACCTTGAATCCAAGGCCAATGACATTGGCGAGGAGCAGCTGGTTTGTGTGACTGGAGCAGGAGGCTTCATTGGCTCATGGGTGGTGAAGGTGCTTCTACTTCGTGGCTACTGTGTGAGGGGAACTGTTAGAGATCTTGGTAAGTAAGAGTATGTGTATCTTTAGCACCCTTGCACATTAGATGGTATACTGGACACATCCGATTTTGCTGAATTTGTGCTTATCTGAACTTATGTAATATTGTTATCACATCTCTTTGTACCATTTGCAGAGTCCAAGAATTTATAAATCTGTCATTTTTATGCAATATCGATATACAAAAGCTAAAGAATAACAATTGAACGTAGAATTTCAAAAAAAATAGGTACACGAACATAAGTGTGTGTGTGGATGTAAGTGGGTTCAGCCATATATGTTGTTGGGAGTTAGCACTTAAGACTTATGGAGATCCTATGAATCAGAGACGCACTTGAATTTTTTAATCTACCATGTAACCACAAAATTTTGAAGCTATCATATGTCACCCCGAAAAATCTCATCCCGCTGTGCGAGACAACTTCTTCGTCTTTAGATTCTTGCTTAGCACCTCGGAACCACGTACGTTTCTGGTAGCTAGATAGATAAACCGAAATGACTGACTCATGTAAAATGTGAAGCTGATGACAAGAACGCCCACTTGCTTGCCTTGGAGGGAGTGGAGGAGAGGCTAACCCTGTGGCGCACTGATCTCTTGTACTGCGACGGCCTCCGAGCCGCCTTCAGCGGATGCTACGGAGTCTTCCATGTCGCCTCCCCAGTCACCAACGACCCTGTAAGTTCACAAATTTCTGATCTTGAAGACTTACATGCCTCGTGTCCATGTATATGCATGGAGTGCTTACCTATGTAGCGCTGCTCGATCCCGCCGGCTCTCTACCACTTGCAGGAGGTCATGGGGGTTTCTGTGGAGGGAACCAGGAACGTGATCAACGCTGCGGCGGACATGGGCGTGCGGCGCGTGGTGTTCACCTCCTCCTACGGCGCCGTGCACATGGACCCGAACCGCAGCCTCGACACCGTGGTGGACGAGACGTGCTGGAGTGACTACGAATTCTGCAAAATTACAGGCGTACGTATAAGCTTCCATTAATTAAGTTGCATCTCCTCTGCCGATCCCATGCATGATTATCCAACTTGTCAATCTCCTTCTACGCAGAATCTGTACTGCTGTGCCAAAATGATGGCAGAGATCACGGCGACAGAGGAGGCCGCCAAGCGAGGCCTGGAGCTGGCGGTGGTGGTGCCGCCCATGACGATCGGTCCCAGACTGCAGCAGACGCTCAACGGCAGCGTCGTCCACGTCGTCCGCTACCTCATGGGCACGAAGCCCACCTACCCCAACGCCGTGGCCGCCTACACGGACGTCCGCGATGTGGCACGCGCGCATGTCCTCGTCTACAAACACCCCGATGCGCGCGGCCGCTACCTCTGCATCGGAGACGTGCTGCACCGCGGCCAGCTCGTCCAGCATCTCAGAGAACTCTTCCCGCACTACCCCGTCACCGCCAAGTACGTCACGTTTGTTCAACCCAAATCTATTATTACCAGAAGGTCTCTCTCTAATTAATCGGAGATCGATGTGTATGTTCTTGTTGTGGCAGATGTGAACATGACGGCAAGCCCATGGCGAAACCCTACAGGTTCTCCAGCCAGAGGCTCAAGGACTTGGGCTTGATTTTCACTCCCATCAGGGAAAGCTTGGAGGAAACGGTAGTATCCCTGCAGCAAAAGGGACACGTGCGTCTCCCTGTTCCGATACCAAAGACTGCCCGTCCCTGCAGCAAAAGGATGGATATACACCATTACACCGGATCGAGACTTGATAGTGGCTAATATTATGCAGCACTACCGCATTAGCCCTGAATCAGTTACTACTTGCGCACAACTTAAAATGATGATCCAACCATCGCACACCTGATAAATAAAATTATGGTTGCGTATACACATAGTACGAATTATTATGAAGTTATGGTTATTGCAGTACGTATTGTGTATCTTTAAATTAGTTAAGAGTAAGATAAACATGTATATTGTTACGCCTGTAAAAATAAATATGAATTGGTACCCTTTGAATTATAAATATGTATTTTTATGATATCTGTGATGTTGTGGAAATAGCTAAATCCTACTTGGGTCCCATTTAGTCCTATGTGGCACAGTCATCAAGGTCAAAACAATTCAACATAGGTCCAAACACGCACAAGTCACAATGAGATACTTTAAGCTAAAACTTATGGGAAACAGACAACTCCTCTAGCTTATGAAACGATCTACCGAGGTACTCAGATATTTTGGCTATGAGTTGGTTAAATGTTTGTAACAATAATGTTATGGCGAGTAATATTTTGTCTCTCTCGTAGGAATGTGTTCTTAAGCCAAACTGGACACTCCTCTCACTATTCATACAATCTTTTTATGTAAGAGTTGAAGTTCTTGAAAACAATGACAAGAAGGGCACTGAAGAGTCTTGACTTAATGATGTGGGCGGAAATGAGATACCCCAGTGTTATGTTTCTTTTGACATGACGTCACACTCTTATATATTTTATTGCAAATCATCGACGTGGAGGGCAAGTGTTAGCTGTAAGTAGAATGATTATTTTTTCAACTAATTGTCTTTGAAAATATTACTCTTCCTATAATTTTCTTGGTCTAACAAAATTTGTGTAATAACCTTTTTGCTAGTCTAGCCATATAAACTCTCGGTGAAAGGAGCAGCGGGCTATCTATGCATTACAATTGTAAATGAGCTAATCTTCTTGTTATCTAGGCATCAACAAATGTATCCCAAGATTTCGATTGTAACGGATATGATCCATATGGTTGTACATCCGCTACTCATCGCACCGATACAAATAGGGTAGACGACATCGATGAAGAGGATAATGATCTTGAGATAGAGAAAAGTCGGGGCTGACAAGTTTCCTAGACAGAGTAAGACAACATTCGGCTGGTGAGTAGTTTCGCGAAAGCCATTTTTCTATCACATGCTTTGTTTAAGAAACTTGTAGTAGAATATTTTTAATCACATATTAGCGCATGGTTTGAATAACTCTATCGATTTTGTCGATGACACAAAAAAAAAAGGTTTGTTATAAGGACGTCCCTAACGACTACAATGAGAATTAGTCCCCCTAACCAAAGTAGGAGCAGTAAAAGCTGCCAAAATCACTCGGGGAGAACTAACAAAAAATTGTTAGCTTTCATAAAGTTTATTGCATGATGAAAGAAGAATATGCGAGTGGGCAGTGCGACTGGCAGCTCATGCAAAAAGTCCTCGCCATGTACAAGAAGGAGAAGAGCGGCCAAAATTTCACACTTCCATACTAGCCAGATAAGGTTAAAGTCCATCACCAATGAAGTAGACACGCATAATAGGGCAAAAGTAAAAAAAGATGGATTTGTACAAGACTAGATGCAAACAAAAAATCGCCCGATGGAAACCAAGGCCGCGAAAGAAAAAACAAATGGGAAAGTCCAAGATGACATTCCTATTGGTACACTTTCTCGCTATGATATTCTGTTATATCATAATATCACTGCTAGGATCATCGCAAGAAAGATGGCCGAGGTCCACCTCCGACTCCTGAAAGAGAAGCTTGAGATCGGCAAGACAAAAAAGAGGATTTAAATGTCTAGCAACTATTTAGAACTTATTATGGCAGACACCTCTCACATGGACGACTTCCAAAGGATGGAGCATCGAAGGGGAATAAAATATTTAGTGACATACTTTTTGGAGGAAGCAACAGGAGTGAATAATATGTATTTTTCAAGATGGTATTTTACTTCTGTTTTCTTAATAGCCTTCTACACGGCGAGGGCTTTCTACACGAGCTGCAGGTCGCCTGCCCACTCTCGCATATGCTTTTTTCAGCCTGCAATAAACTCGATGGAAGTTATCAACATTTCTGTTAATTCTCTCCAGTAATATTTGGAGTTTTTGCTGCTCCCACTTCGCGTGGTAGACTATTTCTTTTGTAATCAGCTAGCGACGTCCTTAATATAAACCTCTCTTTTTCTCGTCGATAGAATCAATAGATTTGTTCAATCGTGCGCCAATCTACGATGAAAAAAAGTTATATTCCTACAGTTGGTTAAACACTTATGTGATATAAGATAAGGCTTTCCCAAAACTACTGACCAGACGTATGTTGTCTTCCTCAGTCCAAGAAATTCGTCAGCCCGGGCTTTCTCTATGTCAACATCAATATCCTATTCATCAACGTCGTTGTTGTCGTCTAGCCTATTTATACATATGCGAAAAGTAGCGGATGTAGAACCATATGGATCATATCCGCTACAATCCAACTCTTAGGATATATTTTTGTGTGATGAAGAAAGGTTTACCGATAGTTTGGATCGTGGAAACATATCTATATTTTCTTATCGTAAAAGTGCTTTTGGATGGATCTAATGAAATCAATTTATGTTTTCTAAATTGCATGCTAAGGGAGTATTGATCAATGCTAAGCACAATATCACATCTAACCTGTAGATCATTTAATTTAGGTGTGATATTCCGGCCAACAAGAAGTGTTGTGAAATAACTTGAACTATCGATTTGTACGGAAAACATACCTGTTCTGCTTGGCGTATGTGCTGAGCGCGATGAGCAAGCCGTTGTGAGCATGATCTTGTCTGCGTCTGATCCGCTCCTCACGGGTCGGCGGTTTGGGCCCGAGACTGAGCTGGCGCTTGGCGGCGGCCGGCGGCGACCCAGATATCACCAAACTCCTTTACAGTGAGGGCACATCGTCTTGGGATCGTCCCAGGTCTCCGGCCAGCCCCCCGACGTCATCGCGCTCGCCAAGTTTCGGTGACGACGTTGGTGTCGAGGCCGACCTCGGCATGGCGAAGCAGATCGCCGAGACGATCAGATTAAGCGGCCTGGAACTGTTGAAATAATGGATCGATCAGATCAATCCACCGCGTCCGCCTAGATCGAAAACAGATTCTAGTCTATGTTTTTATTTTTTACTAGTAATGTTGCACGTGCAACGCACGTATTGACTAATGCACACCATTTTTAGTCTGTTTAAAATTGCACTAAAAACCTCATCCAAATGTCAACCTAGTAAATATCAGAAAGAATGTCAACCAAATATTAATGCGTACAAATACGTTGTAAGCCAAATAATCATGTGTCTGCCAAAAAAAACTCTGGAAGGCACGATTATGAAGTGAGTTCGAAAGCTATATTGTAAACCTTGAAAGCAGTATTCCCTTGTTTGTAACTTCAAAGTATGATGTTCAATATATTTGCAAGTTCATATCTGAAGTTTGAGTCAACTTAAGTTGTATGCTAAAGGGGGCTGAATAAGATATTCATTTCCCCAAAACTTTTCTCCACCAGCCTTCCTCTCTCTGTGGGTAAGTGGCTTGAATGTTGTAGTTGGACATCCTGGCATCAGTTTGGTTCACACAGCAGTAATAATTAGTCCCTTTAGATAATTGGGTTAATTTTCTATAATAGCAGTATAATAACAATACTATGCTCCTTTCATGTCCACTAATAAGATACCCAAGTAAATTAGCTGGTTTAGCAATTTTCTCTATGTGTCAAGAAATACAGTCGATAAAAATTAGAAGACATAACCTCTCAAGACACTGGAGCAGCAGGACGCAGGGTAGCAAGGGCACAGGTACCGTCAGTCATGATGCATAAGCAGCTAGCGGTAGCAGCTAGCAGGGTTAGATTATGGGTAGGGACGGGACGGGTAGCCACCGGCGGCCGGACGCTTGGTCACAGGTGTATGGAAAGGCTTGCGCCGGGGTGGTAGCAGGGGACGGGACGGCGGCCTGGCAGGGCGGGCGTATGGCCAGGGCGACGGCCGTTCGAGCGGGGGCGGCGGAGCCGTGCGTGCGTGGCGGCGGTGTACGGGCAGACCACATGCATGCTCTATCTGTCATGGATTCTGGACGTGTCCTTGAACGGGTTCAGCCGGCTCAGCGTGCGCGACATCGACCCAAAGAAGCTCGCCTTCTTCCCGCCGCCAACGCCATCGCCGCCATCCTCGACCCGCTCCCCTTGCTGTGCTGCGTGCCGGACGACATGTGCGCCCGCATCAGGGCCATCTCTGACCAAAGCGCCTCATTCTCCAGCGCCAGCGCAGCGTCCGCCTTGGCCTGCATGTGCGCCGACCCAGCCTCCGACCTCGCCTCCACGTCGTCGCCTGCGCCAGCGCTGTGGAGCTTCAGCTGGTCGTAGTAGAGCGCGCTCAGCACGGCCTACAGCGAGACTTTTTCTGGGAGGCGCGCCGTGTAGGAGAGCTTGAGGGTGTCCATGACACTGCACACCTTCTCCCGCTCGATTGCCCCCTCGCCAAAGGTCGCCGCTCCCGACATCGACGCCATCCTGTTCTGCCTGGCGCCAGACTCACGCTCACTTGTTCTGGGAGTTGCGCCGTGTAGGAGAGCTTGAGGGTGTCCATGACGCTGCACACCTTCTCCCGCTCGATTGCCCCCTCGCCCAACGTCGCCGCTCCCGACATCGACGCCATCCTGTTCCGCCTGGCGCCAGACTCGCGCTCGATGGACGTGGCGACGACGCGCCAAAGGGTGCGCCAAAGTCGCGCTCCACGGACGCGGCGACGACCCGCCGAAGGGTGTCCGTGTTGGTGGCCGCGCCTGCGATTCTTCTGAGTTTTGTTTTTAGAGGTGGCAAATCCCGTAATTATCACGAAACGAAAAGATGTGTTGAGTTGTCAAACATTGGAATAATCTGGACCGTTGACCAAATATTGAAGGGCTCAGATTTAATGTATCAACACAAGTTTACTCTTTTAATATTAGTATAGATATAGATTTGAGAGGAGATTCTAGTCTATGTGAACCCGGGATGAAGACGCGTATTCGTGCCATGTTTTGATTCAGTCGATGGTCGGCCGTTTTAAGCCCGGCTCGGCCCACCTAAACTGGCCCATACCACAAACTGGGCTCTAAGTCTTGCTTATGCTGAAAAAGATTCTTATGTTCTATGGAAAGAGAGATACGCCCAAGGTCCAACTCAATAGAGCGATCAATCTGCCCGAAAACAGTAGTGTCAATCATAATCCAGCTATGTTCAAAAAAAAAATCATAATCCAGCTAGGAAGGTGCTTCATGTATATGCTTCAGAACGGAAGCCAGACACAACATACGAGTATAAGGCGATGAGCATTTGTTCTTTGATTCCGTTTAGAATACGCGTTTATGTTGACTGGGGAATCATCTCTGCTAGCTGTGGTTGCCTGTAGTGAGTGCGCAAGAGTCTGTTTAGTTAAATATTTTCAGCAATCAATCGCCGACTCTTTCATGCTGGACTAGCATATGTTCTGATGACATGGAACTAGAAGCATTGCAAGTTCATCGGTTGCATGAACAAAACACATGGAATTGGTAGAGATCGACACAGGTATATAAAGGTACAAACTGCAAACCGTGCAATAGCGGCTAGGCAGCCATGGAAATGCCTTTCTCCTTGAGAACGTGTAGACAGAGCGTGAGCATGATTGGATTGTAGCCACAAAATAAATCGGAAACTAAAGTTCGCAGGCAGGGCTGAGAGTGAGCATGCGTGTGAGCTTCTTTATAAGATCGCCGCGCAAAACTGTAAAGTCGAATCTATGAAAGAGGCGAATCAATCTAACCGTAGGATGGCAAAAACTATCAAACCAACATGCCCGCGGCCAGGCTTTGCAGAAAGGGCAAACTAGCTAGTAGAGTTGGCTTTCGAGTTGCACTCTGCAATGGCAGTTCTTCAGACATGGGAACACGTACGCTGGTCTCGAGCTGAATTGTTAACTTTGACCGAACCATGATTTTTCTTCCTCAGTCAAGTAACTGTAACTCCCGCTCCAGCTTGTCTGAACAAGTGTGTGAAAAATTTATTCGTTTGGTAATTTGCAGTCCTGACATCGAACGGTGGGAGTACACAGAGAGAAGAAACACGTGGAGTTGGTAGGGAAGATAAGAACGACTCAAAACTGTTTAAGCAGTTGCTATCAGATCGGTTTCAGAATTTCAAATGATCGGATTGGCGCCACAATATCAAATTTGAAAGTCTATCAATCTAAGCGACAGAATGTAAAAGAGAATCATTCAAGAGTGGGATAAGGAAAATAATAGTAGTAAAACCGAGACAAGATGCATCCCTTTACAGAAAGCCAAGGCATAGGAGTGCTCCAGTTCGTTGCTCTGCATTTTGCAGATCGGACATGGGAGTACGTACACGCCTGTCTGAGACTGAAACGATAACTTTGACCAGTCCACGACTGAGTTTCTCTGTCAGTCAGTAACACCACGCCTGCGGGTTCAGATTCGCTGACGTTGTTAACCAACGTTATTGGCTGACTTTGGCCTCTCATCCACCATGTATTCTCCATCCAATGGCTGCTGCTCATCTTAGCTCTCTCAGTGCAAAAGACCCAGCCGATGCATCAGCCCAGAAAGCCCAAGTCGTGGAGTGAGGATCCTGTCGCTAGTTTTTTTTTTTTTTGCGAGGAAGGATCTGATTACAAATAACTAAGACTCTTACAGAAAAGCCCAGAAACAAAGTGAATTACAAAGAAGTCATGCTGAGCTCTGGCTTCGTCTCCGTCGGGCAAGCCGCTACGCCGGCGAATCCTGCCGCTGCACCTCCAAACTCTTGGACTGGGAGGCTCCCCTCCACGACTAGGAAGTCGACGCTCCTCGGCACCTGAGCACCTCCACCCTGCTCGACAGACGGCGACACCATCTCGGATACCTGCACCATCACCTTCAAGATTTACAACCGCCGGCGCCGCCAACACTCGGCCACCAGCCAGGGGATGTCTCGTAGCGCAACTCCAACGAGCTGCGACCGCGCCAGGGACAGAAGATCCGCCGCAGCACTCTTCGGAGCACCCCAAGCGGAGGAGAAGAACTCTGCCCCCAAAAGGCTCTCCGCCGACGCCACCACCTCCTCAGCGCCGCCGGCAGCCGTACCTCTACTTCCTACGCTATATACACGACGTGATCCGTCGATTCCCCATCCTCCCACCGCCGGAGCGGCCGCCGGAGGGTGAGGAATCAAACGGATCGACGTCGGCGAGGTGGGAGTAGCGGTGGTTTGCAAAAGTCGCCTCGATCTACATGTGATCCAAAATAGGGCAAAAAAAACAGTTTAGGCACTTGTCTTTGGTTTTTAGGACACTAAATAAACGGCACACATTTCAGATGATTTAAAATAGGGGTTCGGCTAATTTCCAGATAGTGCAAAATAGGGCATCGACCAACACATGAAACGTTAAAATTTAAAACTTTGACACATTTCCAACATGTTTGATACATAGTTCGAGATTACGGACATTTTACATAGATTTTCGACCCTAAACCTCGACTTTGATACTATCTAGACCTTCGACACTAATTAACCTCGACCTGCTCCTGCTCTTAGTCACCATTGGAACCGGAACTCGGCAACCTCCAAACTCTCCACCTCCGGGAAGTTGAGGTCGGCGCGTGGGCGGCCGAGCCGCCACGCTGCATAGTCAAACGCGGGCGGCAAGCTCCAGCGACTCGAAAGTCCCCATCCACCACCGTTGCCTGTTCTGGGTGATTTCCGCAGACCAGCATCTGGACGGCTGCAACTGCACGCCGCGGAAACTAGTGCTCCTTATCCCGCGGCGGTGGCGAGCATGAATCGGCGGTGAAACCTTGGGGAACGATGGGGAACAACGGGGTACGGCGCAGTGAGGGCCGTGGCGGCGGGAATCGGTGTCGGCGCAGCGGGCGGTCGCGCACGGCGAGGAGGGGGTAGGAGAAAGACAAAGTGACGGTTGGGCGGACGCGCGGTTGTTCTTATGTGATAGGGCACGCGTTTGGTTCCCCAATTTGTGGCACGACAAGCAAAATTTTAGAGCATGATGCAAAAAATTGGGGCATTTTTAGGGATAGGGCATATGTTGGAGCATGTTTTTTGATCTTTGGTGGCCTATATGACAGTTATTTTCTGCTGGAGATGCTTTTAAATCTTTTTTTAGATCAGATGCTCTTAAATCTAATGCTAAGTGGAGTGAAATTCTATACTGAAGTCTAGAACAGAGTAACAATTCGTATTTTCTCTCTTCTATTAGCCTCCATTCCCAACTTGGCCTAGTGTGTTGGGCTTTTTCTTGCGTTCAGCTGGGTCTTTTGCACTGAGAGAGCAAAGATGAGCAGCAGCCATTGGTTGGAAAATGCATGGTGGATGAGAGGCCAAAGTCAGCCAATGACGTTGGTTCACAACGTCAGCGAATCTGAACCCCACGCCTGCACGCCTGGCTGTCTCGAATTTACCAACATATATTAAGCAATCCAGAAAATCTATCTTCACGCAAAGCACCTGAAATTTACTTTGCTAAATGGTGAATGCTACAGGTTTGTACTGTCCTCCAAACAGAATGCAGAAATTCAGCAACTAGGAAATGGGCAATATATAGGAGGGGCCGTGAACGGGAACTGAAAGCTGCGGATACCAATTTATACATAGTCTTTGCTCATTCCGAATGACTGATAGATGATCCATCATGGATCATGCATGATTCCCATTTATATAGATGGATCATGGTTTCATCGTGGATACATCATGCACGCTGCAGCACATAAACCGCGCGCAAGCATGCACCCACAAAGTCTGAAGAAATTAATACAGCAGCTAAAATTAATTAAGTGGGCGGGAGAGCGTAGGCGCGCCCTTATTTCTCTGGGAGCGATACGCGTGCCTCCTCTATTTCCCACGATGTAGAATTTAAATCCACCAAAACACAACAGCAAGTTCCCGCCAAATCAGATCGATCGAGCCTTCTAGCTGTACTGGACGATGGAGCGGTAGAAGGTGTTGGGCCTCCAGTTGGAGGGGATGACGTTGCGGGCGACGAGGGTCTTGCCGGACTCGTTGCGGATGCGGACGGAGAAGGGCGCCTGGAGGCGGTGGTTTGAGTCGAGCCTCCAGATGGAGCCCCACGACTCCCGCATCCTCGTCCACCGCCCGCCGTTCCGGCCGGACTCCATGAGGTCCACCTGCACCACGTCGCCGTCGCCGTTCTCGTACTCCACCAGGATCGCCATGTACACCGCGTTGGAGCCCTCCTCCACGTGGAAGCCGACCTTCAGACCAGGGAACTCGCACGGCACCCTGCATTTCATTCGTTGATGTTGTTGGTTAGCGTCAGCCAGATCTAGTATAGATGCTTACTCAAGCTGTGATCTAAGCTAGCTAGAGGAATCTTTTCATGTTACCACTGCGTGCAAACCAGGTGTCTTTTCTTTTCATGTCGATCGATTTTAAAGACGGATGTCAGAGTCGTTTGTACAGGGACGACGACAGGGGACAACAGGTGCACAGTTAGGCATGTGCCGCAGTCAAGCGTGCTGCCTGTGAACATGGCGTACTGCTACTGGTAGCAGTTAATGGGGACGGTTGGCTGAGACACCAGAGCACACGCCGTGTCGGTGAACACAGTAACCGGAGTGAGGAAGAGTAGTATACCTGGTGAAGGAGATGTCGATGATTCCGGCGTGGCGGAGCTCGTCGTTCCGGCCGGGCTTGGCGAGCTTGCCGAAGGCGGTGCCGCTGAGGTCGAAGTGGTAGGGCGCCACCGGGTAGTAGTTCATGTCGGTGATCACCACCGTCTCCGTCCGCCCCGAGCACGCCTTGTGCTTCGTGCACTTGATCTGCACATACACCACGCATCATCACAAGTAAACGACAGCACCAATAGGCAGTATTATAGCTAGCATTTTTGTAGGTGAAAATATCACTGCAAACATTTTGATGTTATAAAAGAAAAGATAATCTTGTGAACAAAAGACGACACTGGTCTGTTGCATGGGATGCTGTGCCACGGAAGGCAGCGGCGACGTGCCGTAGCAGTCGCCGGCGGGACCGCATGTCCCATTGTGCATGCAGTGGCACGGCTACAGAGTAGGGCCTCGATCGAACCAAGTAATGAGGAATGGGCTAAACCGGCCAACTTTTAATCGAGTAATCAACTCTATTGCTAGTACTCCTACTAGCTTTGACTAAAGTACGGACGAGGGAGAGGGCATCCAAAGATGATTAAGTTCTACTAATGTACATACTTAATCTTGTAGTACACTACTTAAAAGAAGATTTATAGCTGGTTATAGTCGAGCAGAGTAGATGTACCTTGTAGCATGCGCCGCATCCCTTGCCGTCCTTGAAGAGTGGCTGGTTGCCGCAGGAGGTCATGGCCATGAACGGGTACCGGTTCACGTTCTTGAACCCGCAAGCGCCGCCTGCACACGTACATTGCCGCACAACCGGACAGCCATTGATGTTAGCAAAAGCTCTAGCTGGACGGACCGGACGAACAACGCAAGATCTGGAACACAAAGAAAGAGAAATGTACCGTTGTCGTAGGGGCCGGCGCCGTTGGGGGCGCCGTACCAGGTGGCCCTGGCGACGCCGGACTGCCCGAAGGACACGGCGCTGGCGTTCACGCTGGGGTCGTCGACGCCCGCGACGCCGGCGTCCAGGCTGGCCTCCTCTGCTTCGACAGCGGCGCAGCGGCCGTGGATGGAGGAGAGCAGCAGCACTGCCAGCACTAGCGGCGGCGCCGCCACAAGGAGCGTGAGCTTCACCATTTTCCTCCCTCGCTGCTGGCTCACCCCTTGTAGTGTAGTGTAGTGCAATGCAGTTGGGTGTGTTTGGCTTGGAGGGGGAAGAGCTCCGTGGTGGGCACCCGATTTATAACCGGAAGCAGGGCTGGGCAGTACACTTGGAGGAGGAACCCCTGCCATGGGCCAGAGCAGGGGCACCACGTAGTACAGTAGAATATTGTGAACTATAGTTGGGGGTGGTGTGGTGGGTTTCAGAAAGAACGTGCCATGTTGGGGTGCACATGGCTAGCCTAGATACACGCAGCCACTCGCATGCATGCATGGCCTTAACCGGCTACACACATAGCTAGGCGCGCGAATCATCATATCACTGACATGCGTCCAACGACTTTTTCTCACTCACTGAAAAACTCGATCCGAAGTTAATATGTTCACTCCGTTTTTCTCGCAAAACTTCAGTTGCAGCCTAATTCATCCGAGTAGGACGCGCTTGGTAACTGCAGCAACTCCAAGCAGGCCGGCCTTGAATCTCGCACGCTCAGAGCATCTCACCGGACTTCAAATTCGTGTCCGGCACCCTCAATTGAGACCCTATTGGGTGTGCCGGATATGTGTTTGGCTAATTGGAGGGTGCAGACCACAACGGCGCACCTCAAAGGCCCACCCCCAAACAGCCCAAGTTTTGAGCATTAGATCGAACACCTTGCGGGCGCACGAACCGCGGGCGGTTTACCGCCGCGTCGCTTCAGAATAAGGCGGTTTGTGTGGACGTGCAACCGCCGCCGCGTCGCAGCAATATAACCATCCTCGCCGGCCGCACGTCGCTCACATTCTCTCCGCGCACAACCGCCCACATCTCGCTCGTCATGTCGTCGTCTGAGAAGAAGGCCGTGCTGCCCGATCAGGAGGAGGAGAAGGAGGCCGTGTTGGTTGCCGATCAGGAGCAGGCGGCCGTGGTGGTCGCCGATCAGGAGCAGCAGACCGTGGTCGCCGCCGATCAGGAGGCCGAACAGGAGCAGGACGATGATGTGGGTGTACCCTTCGGGTGCTCCACCACGAGGATACCTGGTGCACGTACAAGATAGGGCCCACAGATAAGCCCGTCAGGGTCCACGATCAAGACCCACGAAGGGGCCCGAAAAGATGGCGTATGCCTCAAGATTAGTAAAACCTAAGTCGGTAGAAGCATACCTTACCTGTAAACCTAGTCAGTTGCGAATCCCCGAGACCCAGCCTCCTATATAAAGGCAGGGAGGACCGCCGATCTAGGGCACGCAATACTCAAACCACCAAATCCTAGCGAGATTGCCATCTCGCCGAAACACCGTTGTACACCTCATATATCAATAATCAGACAAGCAGGAAGTAGGGTGTTACCCTCCGGGGGCTGAACCTGGATAAATCTTGCTTGTCAGCCGACGATACTACCAACGCTACCACGTCTCTCCCACTCAATCTCAACCCTAGGTACTGAACCATGGGAATTGACGTGTTAACACCACGTCAGACGACGACGAGGCAGAACAGGACGGCGAGCCCGCAACTCCATCCCTGGCATGCCCTGCTTTCTCACCATGGGAACCTTGATCCCCGTGGCCGTCCCGTGTGGCTGGCGCATATGAAGGACCGGCCGTCCCCCAGGCACCAGAACCGGAGTGGTAGCCATGAACTCCAGACGCGGCGCCGACGGACGGCGGCCCTGGAACACCGCCACCCATGGCTGACTCCGATGACGAGGAGTAGTTTTCTTAATTTCTAGTTGTAATCGTACGTAATAAGTAGATTCATGCATTAATAAAAGTCTCGAATGGTTCCGGCAACCAAACTGTTCAGCCGCGCCGAATTAGAAGTACCAAATCACGGCCATGACATAGTTTCGACCGCGCTGGAGAACAAGTCTCCAATGTCGTCCATCAAAAAAGGTTCGACCGCACCGGAGAACTAGTCTCCAATGACGGCCATCAAAAGGACGCCCCCAGCGCAATGGTGCATGCCGACCACGCGTCGGCTTCCTCCTCCTCTCCTTCCTCACCTTCCTCTTCGGATTCTTCGAGCGCCGCCGCTTCGGCCGCCGTCTTCTCAGCCTGAATGCGCCTCCGTTCGGCCACGAAGTAGGCCTTCTGATTAGGGCTCATGCCGTTCGTGTTGGTGGCCATTAACAGACACTCCTCCCTCTTCTCCTGGGCCTTGAGCTTGGTCCTTTGCATCTTGAAGTAGAGTGCCCACTTTTTGTCGGACGCGGCTTGCATCTTCTTTTCTCGGCACTCGACGGGGCCACCTCGGCAACGTAGAGCTTCACCGACTGTTGGATGCTGCCCGAGGCCGTCGGCTTCTTGCCAGCCCTGGCGGCCGCCTTGCACGCCTTGACTCCCACCTCTGGACGGTGGCCGCCGGCGGCCGGCAGCGTTCTTTCATCTCTGTCGGCGGTATCCTTGACATGGCGCTTCCACTTCGGGCAGTCTCGAAGCTTCTCCCAGCAATGCATCAACTTGTATGGCTTCTTACGATCCATCTCCAAGTCGATGTACATGTGCCGGCATCGTTCAACTACACGAACAACAAAAGTCAAATATGCTTGTAAACATGGCCGGTTACAAGTAAGCCGCAAGTTAAGATGACCGGCTAACTACTAACCTTGTCGGTGTCATTCTTGCCACTCTCGTCTCTATTCATGATTTGCTCATGGTAACCATAAAACTTCCTACTGAGAGTCGCTATTACGCCCCACCGGCTCTCAACCGATTTGGTATTGCAATTGGGCAACTCAACATAAGGTGGATACAACTTTCTTTCGGTGTAGTCCTTATGTATGCGTGCCCTATAGGCATCCCTCTTTTGGTTGGCGCCCTTTGTGCCGCACATGCTCACGTTCATCCACGACTCGCACAACAACTTGTCCTCCGTGTCGCACCAAGTCCGGTCTCTGTAACCTGCCTTCCTGCTGCCATCCTCCTCCTCTTCGCCATCCTCTTCTTCACCCTCCCCTTCCTGGCCCTGCCGCCATCCTCCATCCCCTTCGTCGCCCTGGCCGAACTGATCTGTGTCGGCGTGGGCGTAGCCACCACCGGCGATCATTTTAGTCATCTCCTCAGCGCGAGCATCCTACGCCACAAAACAACAATTTGCATCCGGCCTCCGGCAATAAATCCACACAACAACAATTTGCATCCGGCCGCTCGCAATAAGTGCGCCCAACAAACAATCGGCCGGGGAACACAATAAATGAGAGCGGATCGGGAAGATAAATAGCACGCACCTGGCCGAGCTTAGGTGTTTGCACAAGTTGGTGATGAAGTTGGCTTGTTGTGAGATATACTTGGATAAACCTTTCAGCTATGGTTCCCCGGCAACGGCGCCAGAAAACAGTCTTGATGGCCCTTGACGTAGTTACCTGCGTCAAAAGAATATGGGTTAGGTTGAGACTCCAAGTGCAGAGTGTATAGTATAGGAAAGACAGTTTTCCCCACGAGGGGTGACTCGAGGGTTTAATATCGAACTCTCGGGGAACCAGTAGTGTAGGTTTTATCTTCTTATCCTTCTCTTGAGAACCTGCAAACAAAGTAAATTGTTGTGCCCTCAACCTCACCAAGTGGTTGTCAAGCACAAGGTGTGAGAATGATATGATAAAGAAAATGCAAAACAGTAAATAAATATGCAATGATGGTAAATAAATATGCAAGGATGGTGGAAACAATGATAAATGATATTTTTGGGTTTTATATGTGAATGCAAGATGTAAAAGTGTTTTTGTATTTTCGGATTTTTAAATGGCAGAAAATGTAAAGTGGATAAAAGTTGTTGGAAAGGTGTTTCTTATGATTAAAAATGGACCGGGGTTCATGGTTTCACAAATGCACTCTCTCTTTAATAAAGTGGTAGACAATGGAACACTAGAATTGACATATGAGATTGCAACAAAAAGGTTTCATGACAAGTTACTAATTATATGGGCATCACGTCCTAACATAGAGATCTTTTGTTTATTAATCTCTCTTATACTCCACCAAGATGCGAACTAAATCATAACACCTTAGTAATTAAGATAAATCAGAGCATAGCATTAAGTTCATGACATGAAGTTAAAATAAGAACATGCTAGATCTAGTCATGGAGTAGTGGCAATGGTCACACCCACATCTCCGGTAGCAAGGTATTTTTCTTTATCCCTAGTGAGGCAACAAAGTAAGGTAAAAACCCAAGTGGATCGCGGAACCTCTCACGTTCACCGCACTAGCCACCCCCGTTACTCCAACTAATGCACACGTTCCCCCTCACACGCTCTCATACACATGCTTGATCAAACAAGTAAACAAGAACGGGGTACATAATATGCATCTACTTTCATAACTGAAACAAAACTATTGCAATCTCAAACATATATTAACTCATAAAAAGATCCACCACAAAGGTATTACATAGATGACCGTAATCATGTTCAGCAGCTCATACGGTACTAATTAGTGAAGCTCAAGAGAGGAGAGATACATAAGTTACTTCCACAAACCCATAGTCCAGGGGTGGACTACTCCCTCTTCATCATGGAGACGGTGGAGAAGTCGTTGGAGAAGATGGAGACCACACCGGCAGCGCCCCGCCGGAGTTTTCCCCCTCCAATCTGCAACTCCAGGTCTCTGTTTCGTGGTTTCTGTGTTTCTGCGGCGCTCCTTTCCGAAGTGCGTCGGGGACTATTTTTATAGTCGTTTTTAGGTCAAGACGGAGGCTCGGGAAAAAAGATCGACGGCAACGGAGCCACGAGGCCCAGATGATGGGTCCCACGCGGCCAAGGAATCTGGCCGCGTGGGCCCACTCATCTTGGCCCTCGGGCCTCCGTTTGTTCGCTTCCTTCGCTCCCACGCTTTGTTCCTTCCAAAAACTGATGCTCGTAAATTTCAGGTCATTTGGACGTCGTTTGGGTCCCTGAAACATCAAAATATAGAAAATAGGGTTTTCTGCCTGTGCAGGGTTAATTCCAGAAAAATAGGGAAACAATGAAATATTCCCAAAATCAATATAAAACAATGATATAACCCTTATATGATGCAAATATGATTGAAATATAAGTAATATAATGCAAAGTTCATGTATGCATTTTACATGCATCAACATCCCCAAGCTTAACCTATACTCGTCCTCGAGTATGAAGGTGATAAAACTAACATGGACTTTGCAATTTAATACTATCAAAGGATATCAAAGATGATTACTATTGCTACATAGAGTCAAATGATTCATTCTTCAAAGGAGTAGCAATATACAAGATAGATTATGAAGTGATATCAAATATTCAATGTAAGGATGTTCAATGATAATTCACAAAGTGTAACATAGAAGAAAGTACTATGGACCAAATGTATGCATAATGAAAAGTAAAAACATCCTATAATGGTCATAGAGTATTCTTATGAAATCTGAATATAAAAGGTGGACACTTTGGATAGATAAATAAGTAGAGGTAAAACATGAATAAGTTTCATCTAACTTCCAAATGCTTCTACTTAAGTTAATGTTTGCAATGTGGTATTCATTGGTGTCAAGCTCTCATTACCCCTATCATAGCATCTTGAATGGTTAAAGTTTAAAGTGAAAGCAAATATGAGTATGTGCTTGACAAAGTATGGTTGAATGTCTCATGCCCCGTGAATACAGTACCTACACCATGGTGTTACTCAACTTGGTCACAAAAGCAAGTTCAAGTTAAGGTCATTGTAAGTAATATAATAGCATCATCAAGAGCGTCAACTGGGGTACCTCTTGCCTCAGGACATGGAACAAGCCCATGTCAAAATGACAAGACAAACAACAATGAACAATCTCACACCTTTTATTTACTATTGGTATAGCTTTTTATTGTGGGTGCATCACTGAAGGTTCATATAGCTGTAAATTTCCACCATGAATGATGCATGGCTTAGATTAGCGGCCCAGGCGTCTCTCTAGCCATTTATACAAACTCATTAAACTTACTAAGTTTCCACATTTATTTGGCACCATGATAAGCATCCATAAACAAAAGTACATGATATCAACTAAATAAATAAGTGCATGTTGAAAGCTTGCCATGTGACAGCACATATGAGCTAACTCCCAACCAAGACTTTGTCAAGCTCACAACTTCATAATTTTAATCACAATGGTCATGTTTATTAAGTGCAATAAAAGTAAGGTGTGCATCAAGTTCGTGAGAGCTTTTAACCAACTTTTCCCATAACAATCAATAACATAAGCATTTTAATTCAGAAGTATAGATAAACAATATAACATGATAAACATACTCGGAATAGCATAAAGCTAATAGGTAGATATGGTGGACTCACTGGAAAAACTTTGGTTGAAGGTGTTGGAAAACAAGTTTTTACTTGTTGGAATTTTTGGGCTAGCAAGAGGGAGAAAGTTGACCATCTAAATGCATGCATAAGTGTCCATAGAACTAACCAATCCATGTTAAACAAAGTAAAGTAACATTCAGCATCAAAACATGAATAAAAGATAGCTCTTGATAAAACACTTGCAAATTAATACTCATTAAAAGCACATGAATCATGCAACTATATGTATCTTTTTGAATCAACTCAAACATCCCTTTCCCAATCTTTTAATAGCATCCAACTTAATTCAACCCAAATTTCCAGTAGCTCTCTCATATATAAATGATAGTGGTGGTCTCAAGAAAACAAAAATCAAACCGAAATAAAAAGCAAATAAAAGACGCTCCAAGTTTATGCGATAAAGTGCATTGATCGAAAAACAGAAGTTAGACGTGTGCAAACCGAGAGTGTGTTGGTCCAGTGGGGTTGTCTTCACATCCCCAAGCTTATGGTCTTCACCATCCTTGGATAGCTCTTGGTGCATCTCCTCTAATCCCTGTGAAAAAACTTCAAAACACCGTTTCTCCCATTTCTTTTCTGTGGGGTGACATTAGTAGTGATAGACAAATGAATTACTTGCTGCATAAAATCCTTAAACAAAAATTCATATGAATGTCCAGAAAGTGTATAATGTTGTATGCCTACTCATAAACTCAATTGGATAAAAAGATTCAAGTTAAAAGTTCAAAGAATGCATCAAACAAAATGGGACAGAATCTGTCCAGAAAAAAGCAGCAGCAAAACGTATTTTTCTACCCTACTTAAATATGTCAGAAAATCTGAAAAAATTCACGTATACAGAGGATGAAAAGTTGCAACTACAGTTCAAATTACAGCTCATTCGGAGTTACAGAATAAAAATTAAAAATCAACCGTGCACAGATTCGTGCAGGAATAAAATCTCCGAATGCAAATAGCAACTTTTTCAAACCAAAATAGGTAAAACTTGGCACTTTATTAAAAATTCCAGAAACAAAACTAAAAACTAAGTCTCTTGTTACAGCAAGAGGACACAAAGAAAATCAAAATAAAAACAACCGGGTTGCCTCCCGTAAAGCGCTTTCTTTATAGCCATATAGCTAGGCTTCTTACTTGATATTTATTGTGGACGAAGCTCATGAGGGAGCTTGAACTTTGTGTGTCCCTCTTCCTTGGGAAGTGTTCCATGCACTTCTTGTGTGGAAACTGAAACTTCACATTCCCTTCTTTTGAATCAATGATAGCACCTGTGGTACGAAGAAAAGGTCTTCCAAGAATAATTGGACTAGAGGTTTTATTCCCCATATCCATGATTAGAAAATCAACAGGTACAAATGTCATATGCAACTCTACCATAACATCACTTACTTTTCCTAAAGCATGTTTAATGGAATCATCAGCAAGTGCAAGTTCAATAGAGCATTTTTCAAGATTCTTTAATTCAAGAACTTCATATAATTCTTTAGATAAAACAGAGACACTAGATCCTAGATCTAATATAGCATGGTGTGTCTCTTTTCCAATGGTTACTAGTACTTTGGGAATCCATATATCCCCAAGCTTAGGTGGTATCATAGCTTCTTGGTTGTACCTAGCAATCTTTTCTTTTAAAACATGATTAGCAATATAAGAACCAAAACCTGCTTGGTTAACATTAATGGAAGGATCACTTGCAAATTTTGTAAGATAGATATTAATTCATGCAAGCTACAATTCTCTAAGTCAACAATGGTTCCTTGACTTCACTAAGCATTTTAACTTCCTCAACTTTTCTCTCTTCATTACCATAATAGTTTCCTTAGCAATTCTCTCTTGCTCATGAATGTGTTCCCAAGATTTATTTATAACCTCTTGGCAATATTTAATTGTTTCCTCATGTTTTTGAGCTATAATGGTGTTCTTTAATGAGGAAACTTCCTTAGTGAGCTGATCTACCCTTTCAAACAAAGAGTCTTGTTTTTCAAACTTAGATATAAATTCCTTATTAAGCTCCTTTTGAGTAGATATAAATGATCTAATGGTGTTTTCCAAATCACTAGAAACATTACTACTAGTGGTATATTTGTTTGGCACATATGGGGGTTTATTATAGGAATTATAATTGTTGTTACCATACCCATTATTACCATAGTTCCTAATGAAGTTAACATCAACATTTTCAGGATTATTACCAACTAGTTCTTGCAAAGGCACATTTTCAATATTTTGTTTATTAATGAAAGCAAGAATAGTGTCCATTTTAGATGACAAATCATTTGTTTCTTCTATGGAGTTTACTTTCTTAGATGGATTAGGTGCTCTATCAGTATGCCATTGACTATAGTTTTGCAAAATACTTTCCAATATGTTCTTAGCTTCTACTATAGTTTTTCCCATAAAACCCCTCCAGCAGCGAATCAAGAATATTTCTAGACATGTAATTTAGACCATTGTAAAAAGAGTGTAATATGGTCCATTCGTTAACCCCATGTGATGGACAAGTTCTAAGCATAAGTTTTATCCTATCCCAAGCCATGGCAACATGTTCATTTTCATTTTGCCTAAAAGAAAGGATATTGTTTCTATTTTGCAGAATTTTAACAGGGGATAATATTTCTTAATGAAATCTTCTTTTAGATCATCCCAAAAATTAATGCTACTGTCGGCCCAGTCAGAACCAGGGTATGCTGGGCCTGTCCTCCACAGCCCTCGATACTCGGTGACTGAATTTCGCTAAGGACAGGCTCACGGCCTGGAGAGACTCGCGAGGCAAATCGCCTCGCGAAGGCTTGGGGAGGCAGCAGAAGCATGCAGAGGCCCCCTTCACTGCTGCCCCCTCTTCAAGCAGATCTTCCCTAAAGGGAAGTCAACGCCGAATCCTCCACAGGGCACCCCAGCCCTCGCGGGGATTCCTTCGCTGCAAAGCAACCTCTGCAGAGTGCACATGGGCTCTGCAGCGGCCGCAGAGTGACGCGCGCCTCTGCGCGCGGTGACGACGACGTCGCAGTTGCCATTTTGGTGATTAAAGGGGTCAACAAAGATGCGCCACGCGCACCGGACTACAAGGATTTCCTCTTTGGTGATAAGGGGACCGGCCGGCGCTACGCTCCATGGCCGACGTCACCGTGGGCACCCCCATGTTCCTCTGCAGCACCAGCTGGCCGCCCTGCATGGACGGTGGCCTCTCTGCCACAGACATTAGCTTTATGCCCATGGACTACGTCCATGGACAGCTGGGCTGCGGTGCACCGTGCTCCCCTTCTGTCGCCATGTGGTAGCCCTTCCGCTGCGCAAGACAGGGAAGAGGCCCGGGGCACCTATAAAAGGAGGCGGTGCTCCACCGTAGCAAGGGATCCGCTTTCATTCTAGCTTAGCTACCTACGCGCAAGGAAGAAGAAGACCACCGTTCTCCCTCCTTGAGCACACCATTGCCAAAAGAGAGCCCTCGGCAAGCTCATTGTACTGTAACCTCCCTAGCAGTGCAATACAGACAAGCAGGAGTAGCGGTTTTACCTCCACATGAGGGCCGTGAACCTGGGTATGGGCTGGTGTTCATCTCTGTCGTGATGTCCCTCCTCATGCTCGACGAGCACCGTCGCCGTGCAGGTTGAGGGTTGTTTGACCAACGTGTTCAGCCCCTTACACGAACTCTCTTCGTGAGTTGACCACCCCTGTTTCGTGGGAGTCATTCTCCGACAATTCGCGCGCCAGGTAGGGGGCTGAGGCGCGTCTTCAACCTTCACCGACCTCTGCACCATGACGGACACTCGCGCAGCTCGCGCTAACCGGCGGGCGTCAGGCAGGGCTACCACCGAGCCCGCTGCCAACACCACCAACCCCGCGGCCGTCCCGCGCCAACCGCGCTTCGGGGCGCAACACCGCTGAGCCGCGTGTGGAGCACCCCGAGGACGCTGACGGCCACCACGACGACCGCTACGACGAAGACGTCGACCACGGGCACGGCGAGGACGCTGAGTCCTCGCATCCGTCCCAGCGCCAAAGCGCCTCCACTCTTGGGCGTCCAGCACCCAGCCCGAACACCGTGCTACTCATGGCCGCGGAGCTCTTCCGCTACCGCCCCACCGCCGAAGCGCACGACAACTGGCTCGGCCGCCTCCAGCACCTCGTCGACATCGCGGCTGCACCGCGCGCAGCTCCGCGACGCGCGCTCTCTGGTGCACCACAACTCCGGGCACGCAGGGACCGCCGCGCACAGCGCACCACCGCCGCCGCCTCCGCCGGGACCGCCTCCGGCTGCGGCCCACAAGCCGCCTCCCACGCGTCTTCGCCGCGCGATTGCCAAATCGTGCAGCGGACTCCTAGACGCGCGGGTGGAGATGGAGCGCCAGAAGGACCTCCAGAAGCGCATCGTCGAGGAAATCGGCCAGGCGGGGCGACAGAACCGAGAGCTCTTCAGGGCGGCATCGCCTCGTACGCCACAGGATGCGCGGCCTTCACCCGCAGCCTGCGTCGCGTCGTCTGGCCACAGAAGTTCAGGCCTGACCTACCCAAGGGCTACGACGGCACGAACAACCCCATCGAGTTCCTGCAGCTCTACACCACCTCCATCCAGGCTGCGGGGGGAGACGACAAGGTCATGGCCAACTGGTTCTCCCACGCCCTCAAGGATTCTGCCTTGTCGTGGCTCCTGAACCTCCCCGAGGACTCCATTGACTCGTGGGAGGAGCTCTGCCAGCAGTTCGTTGCAAACTTCAAGGGCACATACGAGCGCGCCCTCACCTACAACGACCTGCGCGCTGTGCGCCAGAAGCCTGGCGAGACCCTCCGCAGGTACATCCAGCGCTTCAGCCAAGTCCGCAACAAGATCCCGAACATCCCGGACTCGCACGTCATTGCTGCCTTCAGAGAGGGCGTCACCAACCACAGGATGCTCGAGAAGCTCGGCATCCACGATACCCTCTCCTCCGTGGTGAAGCTCTTCGACATCGCAGACAAGTGCGCCAAGGCAGAAGAAGGCCTCCTTTTCGTCAAGGTGGGCTCGGACGACCCTGTCGAGGGATCCAAGACCCAGAAGAGGCGTGACGAGACAAAGCGCAAGCCTACCGCTGTTCTAGCGGCCGAGCCCGACGCCAAGCACGTTCGCGAGACTCTCCCGAGGCAGGCGAGAAAAAGGTGGACAACCGCCCGTTCTGCATCTACCACAACAGGCGCGGCCATGCGACAGAGAACTGCTTGACCTCAAGCAGCTGAGCAAGAAGCGCGAGCAAGAAGAAGGCAGCGGTAGCCGCGGCAGAGGCCGTAGTTACCGCAAGGGCGGACGTAAAGGCAACTACCAGAGGCCGCAGGGGACTCAGGCGAACGCCGCCGAGAAAAACAACAACCTCCCCGACGAAGAGCCCGGGGTTACCAGGCCCCTAAGGGTGCATATGGCCCAAAGTCCAACAATCAGTTCAAGCAGTTCGCTCGCGAGCTCAATGCAGCGCTTCCCGGGTCGAGACGTCCCGCCCCTCAAGTGGTCCCAGTACACCATCGCCTTCGACGCCAAAGATCACCCCAAGTCGACCAAGACTGTTGGCACCCTCCCGTTGGTGTGCACCCCCACCATCAACAATATCGCCGTCGGCAAGACGCTCATTGATGGGGGTGCAGGCCTGAACGTCATCTCTGTCGAGACCTTCGAGACGCTTCAAGTGCCCTACGAGTGGCTTATGCCCTCCAGGCCCTTCACGGGGTCACCATGGCTCAATCTCGCCTCTGGGGCAAGTGAGGCTCGCGGTCACCTTCGGCACGCAGAGAACTACCGCACCGAGCTAATTGACTTCGACGTCGCGCACATTGGCCTGCCCTACAACGCCATCCTCGGCTACCCCGCCCTCGCGAAGTTCATGGCCGTCACGCACCACGCCTACAACATGGTCAAGATCCCTGGCAGCGGTGGCACCATCACCATCCATGGTCACGTACAGGACGCCACGCGCGCTGTCGAGATCGCCTACAAGGCCGCTGCCATGGCATTCCCCGCTGACGAGGACATGGAGCCTCTCGAGAGGCCCAAGAAGAAGAAGCAGCTGTTCTCTCAAGAGCAAGCATCTACAAAGAAGGTGTCGCTGAGCACCAGTGGCTCGGGGGCTGAGGGCTCGGGGGCTAGCGTCACCATAGGCGCTGGCTTGCCTCCCAAATAGGAAAGCGCGCTCGTCGCCTTCCTTCGGGCAAATTCTGACATGTTCGCATGGACTCCGTCAGAAATGTCCGGTGTACCAAGGGAGGTGATCGAGCACCACTTAGCCGTGTGTCCAAACGCACGCCCTGTAAAGCAGAAAGCGCGGAAACAAGCCCCCGAGAAGCAAGCGTTCATCATCAAAGAAGTAGAGAAGCTGAAAGCAGCAGACATCATTCGAGAAGTTGCCCACCCCACTTGGCTCTCCAACGGTGTGGTTGTCCCAAAACCCAATGGAGGAGGCCGGCTCTGCATCGACTACACGACGTGAACAAGGCCTGCCCCAAGGATCCATACCCCATGCCAAGGATAGACCAGATTGTGGACTCCACCGCCGGCTGTGATCTCCTCTGTTTTCTGGATGCCTTCTCAGGCTACCACCAGATCAAGATGGCAAGGAAGACGAGGAGAAAACAGCATTTCTCACCCCTTGTGGTGTGTATTGCTACACTTGCATGCCCTTTGGCCTGAAGAATGCCGGCGCCACCTTCCAGAGGCTCATGAGGATCGCCTTGGGGGCTCAGATGGGAAGAAATGCAGAAGCTTATTGACGACATCGTGGTCAAGTCTCGCGAGGGAGACACTCTCTTGAAGGATCTCGAGGAAACCTTCGCCAGCCTGCGCAAGGTGAACATCAAGTTAAACCCCGCCAAGTGCGTCTTCGGGGTGCCTTCAGGCAAGCTCCTCGGGTTCCTCGTGTCCCACCGTGGCATAGAAGCAAACCCTGACAAGATCAAGGCCATAGAAGACATGCAGCCACCTCGCCGCCTCAAGGACATGCAGCGCCTAGCAGGATGCATGGCCAGCTTAGGCCGCTTCATCTCCAAGTTCGGCGAGAGAGCTCTGCCCTTTTTCAAGATCATGAAGAAGTCCGGCACCTTCAAGTGGACTCCAGAAGCAGACAAGGCATTTGAGGACCTGAAGAAATACTTGGCTAGCTCACCAGTCATGGTAGCCCCCAGGACAGGCGAGCATCTGAAGCTGTACCTAGCAGCCACTCCACAAACCGCAAGCGCCGTCCTGGTGGTGGAAAGAGAAGAGCCAGTCCTCCCCAAGAAAAGCACTGCCACACCAAGTCCAGAGCCTCCCGACAAGGAAATAGTCTCTCCAGACCCAGTGCCAGACCCACAGCCTCAAGTCGAGTCTACCACAAGCACCCCTGCCGAGACTCCTCCACAGGAAAACCTCGCCAAAGGTCCTGAGGAGTCTCTCGAGGGAGCCGACGCTGCAGCACCATCGACGACCCTCGTCGAGCATCCTGTCTACTTCGTCAGTACTGTACTGCGAGATGCTCGCGAGCGTTACCCAGTGCAACAGAAGCTCCTCCTCGCGCTCCTCATCGCCTCCAGGAAGCTACGCCACTACTTCCAGGGCCACCCCATCACGGTGGTCACGTCGTTCCCCCTGGAGCAAATCCTGCGCAACCCCAATGCCACCGATCGCGTCGCAGGATGGAACATCGAGCTGCAACCGTTCAACTTGCGCTTCGACACCACAAGAGTCATAAAAGGAGAGCGCTGGCGGATTTCGTCGCCGAGTGGACAGACCCAACTCCTGAAGAGCCTCGTGAAGAAGAAACCGCCGTCTGGAGATACAATGCCAAGCCACTGGACCATGCACTTCGACGGAGCTTTTGCCTGCCGCAATGGAGGGGCTGGCGTTGTCCTGACCTCACCAAAAGGCGACAAGCTCTACTACGCCGTCCAGTTGTGCTTCACAATAGACAAGATCTCCAACAACATCGCCGAGTATGAAGGCCTCCTCGCCGGGCTCAGAGCTGCAATTGCCCTCGGCGTCAAGCGCTTACTCATAAAGGGTGATTCCCAGCTCCTGGTTAACTTCTCCAACAAGAGCTACACGCCTAAAGACGACCACATGGCCGCCTACCTTGAAGAGGTCCGCAAGCTCGAGAAGCACTTCAGAGGCATGGAACTCATGCACATCCCGCGGAAGGAGAACCAGGAGGCAGATGACATCGCCAAGCGAGCATCACGAAGGCAGGCCCAGCCGGCCGCGTTTTTGAGGAGAGGCTCTCCAAGGCGTCCATAAAGCAGCCACAAGAAGCAGCAGCCACAAGCGCAGACGAAGTACTCCCACCACCTCCTATAGGTGGAGCACCCAACTGTGGTCCATCCTCAGGGGAGCGTCTGCTGCTGGCTATGGTGCATCAAGAGACAGGCTGGGTCGACGAACTCAAGGACTATTTGTTGAAGGGAGTCCTCCCCGAGGAAGACGCGGAGGCGGAACGAGTCGCTCGACAAGCCAAGTCATACTACATCCTCGAGGGAGACCTGTACCGCAAGCGCCCAAATGGAATTGCACTCAAGTGTGTCCCCCCGAGGAAGGTCGCATGCTGATCAGAGACATTCACAGTGGAGAGTGTGGCCACCATTCCTCTGCACGCACCCTTGGCAAGGTCTTCAGGAGCGGATTCTACTGGCCCCAAGTGCTTCAAGATGCTACCACCATCGTCCAGTCTTGCGATGCGTGCCAGTTCCACGCCAAGCAAGTCCATCAGCCCGCACTGGGACTCCAAACCATCCCGCTCTCCTGGCCTTTCGCGGTCTGGGGGCTAGACATCTTGGGCCCCTTCCCGAGATCGCAAGGGGGCTACCGTTTCCTCTTCGTGGCCGTCGACAAGTTCACCAAATGGTCAGAGGTTGAAGCGGTGCGCAGCATACCGGCAAAGCAGTAAAATTCATCAGAGGCCTGGTCTGCCGTTTTGGTGTGCCAAATCGCATCATCACCGACAATGGCTCACAGTTCACCAGCGGCATCTTCAGGGCCTACTGCGAGAGCCTGGCACCAAGCTCTGCTTCGCCTCGGTGTCTCACCCACAGAGCAACGGTCAAGCCGAGCGAGCAAATGCTGAGGTCCTCAAGGGCCTCAAGACAAGAAGCTTCAACCGCCTCAAGGGCTATGGCAAGGGCTGGATAGACGAGCTCCCGTCCGTGCTCTGGTCCATCCGCACGAACCCCACGAAGCCCACTGGCGAGACGCCATTTGCCCTCGTGTATGGAGCTGAAGCAGTCCTCCCCACAGAGATCAAGCATGGATCCGCACGGGTCCTTGCCTTCAATGAGGATGATCAGGAAGACCTCCACAACGACGACCTGCTGCTCCTCGACGGACTACGCCGCCGTGCCGCCCTCAGGGCAGCAAAGTACCAGCAAGACCTGCGACGCTACCACAGCCGCCACATACGCCCGCGCACTCTCGAGACAGGCGACCTCGTCCTCAGGAGAATCCTCTCCAGGGAAGGTCTCCACAAGCTCTCGCCCATGTGGGAAGGCCCCTACAGGGTCGCACACATCGCCAGGCCCGGCGCGGTACGCCTCGAAACGGAGGACGGCATCCCGGTCAAGAATCCATGGAACATCGCGCATCTACGCAAGTTCTACCCGTGATCAAAGTCCACCAGACATTTTTTGTCTCTAGAGGGAAGCACAACTTCACCTCCAAGCTTCACAAAAGCTTCTCTCCCGAGGGCCAGCCCCTCTGAGCTCTCCCATAACGTGCCGCCGCAGGCCGTGAAGAGTCTCAGCCACTGAATGTGGTCCCCATGCCTCGACATGGAAAACTTTATCTTGGCAACACAAGTGTAATGAACCAATTCGTTTCTCAATGAAACATTGCGCTGAGGCGCCGCTGTGTAATATTTGGTGGTGAGTTTTTACTTTTCATCATTTTAGTTCATTCGCGCTCATATTTTTCCCATGCGCACCTCGCGAGCGGGGGCTGAGTACGGTGACTGTGCCTCAAGAGCACCCCAGCAGCACCGCAAAATCCAAAGGATCCGAGCTCTAACACGTGAGCACGTCTCACGCCTGTTACCTCACCAAAGAGCTCTGGCCCAAGGGCTTGCTCCCAAACACGCCACCTCACCAAAGGACCTTGGTGCTTACTCTCCTCGCGAGATACTCATGAGGAAACCTATAAGCGCGCATGAATTTTTACTACCATGTTTTTGCTTTGGGTTTGCCTCTCTAACCAATACAGGGAACAAGAGTCCCCCAAGCTCGTGAAGCCACGCTCCGGCCTCAAGAGGAAAGCGCACCATCAGGGAAACCGATGCCCTCTACGAGGCCAAAGTCTCGCAAGCTAAGTCCAGCGCTCACGCCTCAGGAGTTTTTTCCTCTCTCACGAGTATCTGTTGTCCCTCGAGCGAGTTTTTTCTCCCTCACACTTCATGGACTGCTTATGCGTCAAAAGGGGGCCCTCGAGCACCACGACTCGAGCGCCCTTATATGCGTCAAAGGGGGGCCCTCGAGCACCGCGACTCGAGAGCCCTTACCTCTCAAAGCCTTAAACACCCCCCGGCCTTGCCGAGCCAAAGCTCCGGCATACCGCAGTGGTGGAGTCATAGCGCAAAGAGATGGGTCCTGACGACGTAGAGCGAAAAGGACATGGAAAAGGGATAAAGGGCCCATCAAGGGACACACAGATAGCAGCACACATTACGGTGTCTTACAAACCAGCTTAAAAAAGTGAAACAAGTCTTAAAACAAAGATAACTGCGCCTCAAGCGCTCTTGTTGCAGTAGCAGCCTAGGCAAGGGCATCGCCACCACCGTCCTCCTTAGCCTCCTCAGCAGTTTCTTCTTCGGCGTCTTCCTCCTCCTCAGCGGCCTGCTCCGCCTAGACCCTCTTGAAGCGGTCGACGTAATCATTAACTTCGTCTTGAACCGAGTTGGAGAGGTCCAGGGCTTGGTCCACCTCGACAGGCTCGGTCACGGACTCGAAGTCGAAGCCAGGATGAAGACGCTGGAGGTTGGCGAAGACGCGATCGATCGCCACCATCAAGAGCTTGCGGCACTCCTCATCGACAACATCGCCCATCTCCGCCACAGGGCCCTCAAGCGTGGTGAAGAGCTGATCAAAGTAGGCGAGATACGCGGTGGCGTCGGCGTTCCCATGGACGGGAACCGCAGGGGCATCCACTCCCAGTTTTGCCGCAAGAGTGTTCCCTCGAGTCACCAAGGACTTGAACATGCGCTCCCGCTGCTGTGTCAAGACCCGTGCCGCCTGCACGCTGTGCTCAGCCTCCACAGCCCGCTCCACGGCAGGGCCCACCTGCGCGTTCATCTCCTCCATATCGGCCATCAGGGAGGCAAGATCTTGCTCCGCACACGCGCGAGCCTCTTCGGCGTGGCGACGACCATCCCTGGCACGCCTCGCCTGGGAGTTCAGGCTGGCGTTCAGTTGCTCCAGCTGACGAATGCGGGCGCTGTCCTCCGCGTGCTTTTTCTTGAAGCGGTCCTCCTGCTTCTTGAACATCCCGACGTAATCTTGGGCGATGGCAGCGCGGTACTCCTTCTGCTTGGCAGCGGCTTCCTTCTCAGCCTCTTCCTTCCTCTGGGCGAGCTTCTGGTTAGACTTCTCCCACGAGCTCTTTGTGCTTGGCCACCTTCTCGCTGTGCTTGCCTATAGCCTCGGCCAAATTGCCCTCACGCGCCTCGAGGTACACACGCTGCGTGGTCAGCTCCCTGTCGACCTGCTCCAGCTGCTCCTCGCGCTTGAGCGCTTCCACCTCGCGCGCCGCCAGTGCTCGCTCACGGGCGTCCAAGGACTTTCGTGTGGCCTCAGACTCCGCAGCGATCTTCGCCTCGCGGTCAGCAAGCTCCTGGCGCTGAGCAGCCAGCGTGGTCTCGAGGGCCGCGCGCTCCAAGGCTGCAGCTTGGCGCTCCGCGATAGCCGCCTCACGATCTTCGGCCGTGGCCTCGCGCTCCGCCTGGAGTGGCTCCAGGGTCTCTTGAGCCTCGCGCACCGCGCTCTCGCGGACCTCCTTGGCGAAGCGCAGCGCCTCCTCGCGATGCGCCTGCATGGCCTTGTCGCCGTGGCGGCAACGCTCCACGGTCTAACAAAAGCGGGCCCAGGCCTTCTCGAGTTTGTCGTATTCCCTGGTGAGCTCAGCTTCCTCGAGGGCGAGTTGGGCCTCCAGCCCGTACAGGCGTCCCTCGCCAGGCGGAAGGTGGAGCCGCGGCGAGCGCCGTTCCAGCTCCTGCCGCTCAGGACCAGAGCCCATGAGCTCCCACGAGGCGTGGAGGCTCCCACATCTGCACTAGGCTCAGGGGCAGGGAGCTCCGTGCTTGGGCCAGGGTCAACTCTGGCCTGGGGGCTCGGGAGCGAGCCCTCTCCACCACTTGCGCCGTGGTCACCAGCGCCGTTACTTTCCAGCGGCGCCTCCTCTCGGGCTTCTGGGGCTGAAGAGGACTGCCCAGCCGTCATTAGGTCCGCCGCAGCTGCGCTCGCTGTGGCCTCAGAAGAAGCTGCCGCCCCCTCAGGTTCTGCGCTTGGCGGGGGCGGCTGAGGAACGTTCTCCTCCATCTCGACGTCGGCGCCCTCCCTCGCCGGCATGGTGATCCCCGCAGTCTCCGCGGCGGTCTCCTCATGCTGCTCCGGTGGAATGACGGGGCGCGGCAGCGATGGCGTCCTCTCCACCGTCTCCTCCTCGCGGCGCTCCTTCGCGGGAGGAGACGAAGTAGCTGGATCTAGTAGAAGGCCAGAACCTCCTCCAAGAAAGGGGAAAATGGCGGCACCAGGCCATCGAATAGGGTATGGAAGAAAATGGGGTACAACCCCGCCGCGAGCTTGCCGAAGCGCGCCGCCTTGAGAACGCTGGCGCCGTGCTCGTTGTTCTTGCCAGCGGCCACCAGCCTGAGCTTATCCAGCGCCTCCGCCGTGTGGATGCGAGTGCCCACGAGCGCCGGCGCAATCTCTTCCTCCTGCTGCGCCCCAGCAGGGTCACTCACCATCACCGCCTTGCCCTTCTTGACACCCATGGTCGAGGAAGAAAGGGCGGCGGAGAATCTGAGAAGGATGAAGAGCGCCGGGGCCAAAGGAGCGCAGAGGTCGAGAGCAAGAATACGAGGGCGCGAATGAGGCAGTAACTGCTGCCTGAACTAGCGCTGCAGGCTTTATATCACCTCAGGGCAGTTACCGAGACGTGGTGGGTCCCGCCACTACGATCATCAACTTAGAAGAAAACGCGTCGCCGCGGCTCCTAACTGCCCTACACGTGTCTCGGGCCGGCCAGACACTTTGGGCCCATGACGATTCGCCTGCGTCCACTGGACTACATCGTGCCCATCATGGGCCCGGGGGCTACTGTCGGCCCAGTCAGAACCAGGGTATGCTAGGCCTGTCCTCCACAGCCCTCGACACTCGGTGACTGAATTTCACTAAGGACCAGGCTCACGGCCTGGAGAGACTCATGAGGCAAATCGCCTCGCGAAGGCTTGGGGAGGCAGCAGAGGCCTGCGGAGGCCCCCTTCACTGCTGCCCCTCTTCAAGGAGATCTTCCCTGAAGGGAAGTCAACGCCGAATCCTCCACAGGGCACCACAGCCCTCGCGGGGATTCCTTCGCTGCAAAGCAACCTCTGCAGAGCGCACATGGGCAGCGGCCGCAGAGTGACGCGTGCCTCTGCGCACGGTGACGACGACGCCGCAGTTGCCATTTTGGTGATTAAAGGGGTCAACAAAGCTACGCCACGCGCACCGGACTACAAGGATTTCCTCTTTGGTGATAAGGGGACCGGCCGGCGCTACGCTCCGTGGCCGACGTCACCGTGGGCACCCCCACGTTCCTCTGCAGCACCAGCTGGCCGCCCTGCATGGACGGTGGCCTCTCTGCCACAGACATCAGCTTTATGCCCATGGACTGCGTCCATGGACAGCTGGGCTGCGGTGCACCGTGCTCCCCCTTCTGTCGCCATGTGGTAGCCCTTCCGCTGCGCAAGGGCAGGGAAGAGGCCCAGGGCGCCTATAAAAGGAGGCGGTGCTCCACCGTAGTAAGGGATCACGCTTTCATTCTAGCTTAGCTACCTACGTGCAAGGAAGAAGAAGACCACCGTTCTCCCTCCTTGAGCACACCATTGCCAAAAGAGAGCCTTCGGCAAGCTCATTGTACTGTAACCTCCCTAGCAGTGCAATACAGATAAGCAGGAGTAGCGATTTTACCTCGACAAGAGGGCCGTGAAGCTGGGTACGGGCTGGTGTTCATCTCTGTCGTGATGTCCCTCCTCGTGCTCGATGAGCACCGTTGCCGTGCAGGTTGAGGGTTGTTTGACCAAAGTGTTCAGCCCCTTACACGAACTCTCTTCGTGAGTTGACCACCCTGTTCCGTGGGAGTCATTCTCCGATAGCTACCAGTAGGTAATGAATGCAACCACTCTTTAGCTTAAGTGAGAAAGGAAATAACTTCAGTTTTAGAATATTACTTTCCACATTTTTAAATTTTTGCATATCACAAATTTCAACAAAATCATGAAGATGCATAGAGGCATCCTCTATAGCACTACCACCAAATTGTTCCCTAGTTATCAAGTTCAACAAACTAGGACTAACTTCATATCTATCAGCTGTTATCTCAGGTGTGGTAATAGGCTTAGCAATAAATTGATCATTTGGAGTGTTTGTGTAGTCACACAACTTAGTTCTGTCTCACATTTTAGCAAGTTTTTATGTGTTTTTAATTTTTTATGCAAAACTGAAAGTAAAATGACACTAAAGAATGCAAAACCGAAATAACATATGCAACACAAAATGGAAAACTGAAAATAAAATATGCAAACCAAAATATAAATATGATATGCAAGAGAAAAACAAAACAAAATAAAATGATTTGAACGTAAAGATGGATAAGATGATGCTCACGTAGGTGCAACCTCCTCAAGCTTAGGTGTTTGCACAAGTTGGTGATGAAGTTGGCTTGTTGTGAGATATCCTTGGATAAACCTTTCAGCTATGGTTCCCCGGCAACGGCGCCAGAAAACAGTCTTGATGACCCTTGACGTAGTTACCTACGTCAAAAGAATATAGGTTAGATTGAGACTCCAAGTGCAGAGTGTATAGTATAGGAAAGACAGTTTTCCCCACGAGGGGTGACTCGGGGGTTTAATATCGAACTCTCGGGGAACCAGTAGTGTAGGTTTTATCTTCTTATCCTTCTCTTGAGAACCTGCAAACAAAGTAAATTGTTCTGTGCCCTCAACCTCACCAAGTGGTTGTCAAGCACAAGGTGTGAGAATGATATGATAAAGACAAATGCAAAACAGTAGATAAATATGCAATGATGGTAAATAAATATGTAAGGATGGTGGAAACAATGATAAATGATATTTTTGGGTTTTATAATGTGAATGCCAGATGTAAAAGTGTTTTTGTATTTTCGGATTTTTAAATGGGAAAAAATGTAAAATAGATAAAAGTTGTTGTAAAGGTGTTTCTTATGATTAAAAATGGACCGGGGTTCATGGTTTCATAAATGCACTCTCTCTTTAGTAAAGTGGTAGATAATGGAATACTAGAATTGACATATGAGATTGCAACAACAAAGTTCATGACAAGTTACTAATTATATGAGCATCACGTCCTAACATAGAGATCTTTTGTTTATTAATCTCTCTTATACTCCACCAAGATGCGAACTAAATCATAACACCTTAGTAATTAAGATAAATCAGAGCATAGCATTAAGTTTCAAGACATGAAGTTAAAATAAGAACATGCTAGATCTAGTCATGTAGTAGTGGCAATGGTCACAACCACATCTCCGGTAGCAAGGTATTTTTCTTTATCCCTAGTGAGGTAACAAAGTAAGGTAAAAACACAAGTGGATCGCGGAACAACTGTCACATTCACCGTACTAGCCACTCCCCGTTACTCCAACTAATGCACACGTTCCCCCTCACACGCTCTCATAACAAGTTTGATCAGAACAAGTAAATAAGAACGGGGTACATAATATGCATCTATTTTCATAACTGAAACAAAACTATTGCAATCTCAAACATATATTAACTCAGAAAAAGATCCACCACAAAGGTATTACATAGATGACCGTAATCATGTTCAGCAGCTCATACGAAACTAATCAGTGAAGCTCAAAGAGAGGAGAGATACATAAGTTACTTCCACAAACCCATAGCCTAGGGGTGGACTACTCCCTCTTCATCATGGAGACGGTGGAGAAATCGTTGGAGAAGATGGAGACCACACCGGCAGCGCCCCGCCGGAGTTTTCCCCCCTCCAATCTTAAACTCCAGGTCTCTGTTTCGTGGTTTCTGTGTTTCTGCGGCGCTCCTTTCCGAAGTGCGTCGGGGACTATTTTTATAGTCGTTTTTAGGTCAAGACGGAGGCTCGGAAAAAAGATCGATGGCAACGGAGCCACGAGGCCCCAGATGATGGGTCCCACGCGGCCAAGGAATCTGGCCGCGTGGGCCCACTCATCTTGGCCCTCGGGCCTCCGTTTGTTCGCTTCCTTCGCTCCCACGCTTTGTTCCTTTCAAAAACTGATGCTCGTAAATTTCCAGGTCATTTGGACGTCGTTTGGGTCCCTAAAACATCAAAATATAGAAAATAGGGTTTTCTGCCTGTGCAGGGTTAATTCCAGAAAAATAGGGAAACAATGAAATATTCCCAAAATCAATATAAACAATGATATAACCCTTATATGATGTAAATATGATTGAAATATAAGTAATATAATGCAAAGTTCATGTATGCATTTTACATGCATCAACATCCCCAAGCTTAACCTATACTCGTCCTCGAGTATGAAGGTGATAAAACTAACATGGACTTTGCAATTTAATACTATCAAAGGATATCAAAGATGATTACTATTGCTACATAGAGTCAAATGATTCATTCTTCAAAGGAATAGCAATATGCAAGATAGATCATGAAGTGATTTTGGGAAAATATGGAGGAAAAGTGAAAGGTTAGGAAAATTTCAATTGATGCTAGTGTTCGCTCCTTTGATTCAGAGGAATGTATGAATTTTTCCTCTACGTCTCGGTTTCAATGCAAAACCTAGAGGATAAAATAATCCACTCCCACCTCATGTTTTGATTCCTGTGCACAAGGAGTAAGTCAAAGGTTTAGAATGACTCCAACGGGGCGACCCAAACGGACGCGTGTTTTGTCCGCGTTTGGTCTGTTTGGGTCGGCAAACGAACGCGCGTCAGGCCCATGTCCGCCCCTTTCTGGCCACTGCACCCAACAGGTCAACGCATTGAGTCCGCCCAACCTTTTTTTCCTCCCAATATTTCATTAAAATAGGAATTCAAGATTACATGGGGATTTAAATTATAAAAAGACATAAATCTAGGCCACCTCGTCGTCCTCCTCCTCCGTAGTTGGTGGTGGAGTAGCTGGCACATCGACGGCTAGTGGGGGCGGTGGAGATCCCGGCACGTACACCGGCGCCATGGCCGGTTCTGGCTCGACGGCCGGAGCCCACGGTGGTGCGAACCACCTTGGGTCTGCACCGGCGAGCCGAGACTCCCATGGAGACCAGGGCTCCCACGGATTATACGCTGGTGTAGGTTCTTCCTCCGGCACGGCAACGTCCTCCTCTGGCACGGCAAGCGCCGCCTGCACGGCCACTGCTTCGTCTTCCCGGTTCGCCATCGGTGCGACGATGAGCAGCGGACCGCGGCGAGGCAACTACATATATAGCCGGCCGCGCGGTTTTGGAGTAGCCAGGCCGTCGGTTAAATGTGAATGCCGGTCGACGATCCATCTCCCTAAATTTTAAGTGCTAAAATCTAAACTAAAACATCAAAAGAAATTAATAACCGACCACCATCATGGCCGGCAAGGGGGAAGATCAAGGAGGGGCTACGGCCTTTAGGAACTTCAAGTCGCAAGTCTGTTCGGCCACGGACTTGCTGGCTCTTCCTTCTTTGTGGCCGGGGCCAGCAGCGGACTAGCTGGCTCCTCCTCCTTGCTTTTTTCGTAGCTACGACATACGTAGCGGTGCCGGCTTCTTTACAAAATTGGCCGCGCATAGGCGGCCACGCCGGCGGGGATCTGGCATCAAGTGGAGCTGCCTGCTCCTTGGGCCTCCGCCGCGGCCGCCTTTGCCTCCCGGTGCCGTTTGTGCCTGGCCGCGCGCTTTGCGGTCTCCTCGGCGTGGCGCACTCGCTTCATCTCGTCCTCCTGTGCAGCGTCGCCGCAGGCGCGCGCGGCGGACATGAACGCGGCCGCCCTCTGAGCGTTCAGCTGCATGTGGGCTGCTTCAGCCGCCTCCTCCTTGGAGGTGTGGATATAGCCCCCCACACCAATGGGAGGCTCGGGAGGCGCGCTGCCCACCGTGACACCGGCGGCGTACTCTTTTTTGTCGTTGTCGATGGAGTCGAAGTACACAGCCTCCACCGCCCTTCTCTCGTCGTCCGATAGTCGCCGCCGCGGTGGCTGCGGAATCATGTCGGCCCATGTCGGGCTGCTCACCATCCGGCGAGAGAAGTTGTCGCGATAGCGCCCGTGCGCGCTCATACGCGCTCGCTCGACCTGGTCCACCAGATGCTGCGGCGCCGGCGGCGGATCCATTCCGGCGCGTGGATCTGTGCTTGGAGGTGGTGGCCGCCGTGGCTGGGGGGAGGAGAGCTAGGGTTTGTGCTCTAGAGTTTGCCCGGCCGGCGACATTTAAAGAGCTTCACCGCCCACAGTTAATGGGGGTAGTTGGCCGCTCTAACTGTTGTAGTCTATGACACGCGGGGCCTAGGCGGCCTAGAGGAGGATAGAAGAGCGCTCCGCTCGCGTCCGCGGCCGACGCAAAGCTGGCCCAAATTTGGGCAAGGAATGGGTCGCGGCGGACAGAAAAATGGAGCGCGATCTGTTTGCATCGCCCCGTTGGGCCGTGTTTTTGGCTCCCACGGCCACGGACGGACGCGCGCGGACTCTATGCGTCGGTCCGTTGGAGTCATCCTTAGAGCATCTCTAGCAGAGCCTGCAAAACGCGGACCCGCAAAACTGTTTTGCGGGTCGCGGAACACGCATTTTTTGGCTCAAAACGACGCCGCGTAGAACAGAAACCTCAAAACCAAACTGTAAAACAGAATATGCTGTAGAATATTCCTTCTTCTTCTCCCTCAACCCGTTTCAGCCATCGATCTGTGCAGCTTCACCCCGTTTGAGCCATCGATCTGTGCAGCTAGCTAGGTCCGGTAGCTCGTACTAGTAGCTAGCTCATGCGGCCGGCGGCCGGCAGCTGGTACTAGTAGCTAGCTCATGCGGGGATCGATCTGTGAGTTAGCTAGGTAGCCTCGTACAGCTAGCTTCGGGAGCGGATGAAGCCGGCGGCCGGCGCCGGGCGGCCGGCAGCCGGCGGGCAGCGTCCACGAAGCTCCATCCGAAGCCCTCGGGCGTCGCCGGCGAACTCCGGCCAGTGAACGACGGCCGTAGGATGGGGAACGCACGGTGGGGATCTCATCTCACGAACGTTGACCAGTTTCCAGGCACCCTCAAACGCACCCTCAAATTGCCTCCAAATCTCCATGTTTACAGGTCTGGGCTAGGAATTCACGGGCGCCCTTAAAACTTTTTACGGTTTGACCAGTTTTACGGGTTCTATTCGGGACGTTTTTTTAACAAAAACTGTAAACTTACAGGTTTGACCAATTTTACGGGCTCTGCTAGAGATGCTCTTACACCGGCCATCCTTTCCCCATCCTACCTCTCTCATATTCCTTTGATTCTTCTACCCTACGAATCAAACAAGTCCTTACAACTTGTGTAGTTTCGTTTTAGAATTCGTAGTTCAAGTTTAAAAAAAAAACCTATCATAGAATTCTGGTCTCTTCTCAATAGCGCTGCAACGTGAACCGATACCTCGCTCCGTACACTAGAGACGCTCTGTTGTTAATTAGTATCCTTCCATACTGGCAGGCAGTGGACTGACGGTGGTTGTGCGTGCCAGTGAGACGCAGCTGCCTGCCTGCATCGATGTAACCATCTTTGTCCTTGTATATGCTGTACATGTACGACTAATAATGCATCTACTCAACAACCTGTTATCCTAGTCGATCGCCGATCGATGTGGTAGGTCACTGACTATCCGTACGTGTTGTACTTTGGACGCACACACGACACAACCCCCTAGTATGCGACCAAAGTTGTACTCGTATACAGGCAGGCAACCGTATGACTTTACTCCTGTACATGTATACACACTTCAATACGAAGTCGATAGATGTGATGCCTATACTACACATGCCTTCTGCATCATATCTACACATACATACATACATACGGTGAGAGGTCACAATCAATACTTGGTTGTATTTCCAATAGAGACAATATTTCATCTTTCACTGAGCCTTGAGATAGATGCTATATACAGTAGACACATGCAATTTTAGGGCGAAGCGGCGGAAAAGAAAGAAAGGTGGCGCCGGGCATGCATGGGAAAATGGAGATGAGAAAAGAAACAAGTAAAGACGTGTGTATGCGAGCGGAGTGTACGTGCACTGTTAGAAAAATGGTCTGTAGTACCGGTTCGGCTGGGCTTTCAGTCCCGAACCGGGACTGGCCAATCGGGACCAATGTTGGTCTCGGTTGGTCCACGAACCGGGACCAATGTTGGTCCACATGGCCAGTTCTGGCTGGGCGTGGGGGGAGACTCATTGGTCCCGGTTCGTAATACGAACCGGGACCAATGACTGTTTTTTTTTTGTATTTAGGGTTTAGGGTCTATTTGGGCCACCTCTCCCTCTCGCCGGTACCTCCTCTCCCTCTCGTCGGTGCTCCCTCTCACCGGTGCCTCCGTCGTCTCCCCTTCTTCGCATCGCCGACGTGCTCTACATCTCTCAGTCGCCGGCATATCGAGACAAAGCTTCGATATTTCTGTGCAGGTACTACTCGTAAAGTAGTATCGTAAACTCGTAAAGGTCGGAACTGTATCGTAAACTCGTAAACTAGTATCGTAAACTCGTATCGGACCACATGAACTAGTATCGTAAACTCGTATAGGTCGGAACTAGTATCGTAAACTCGTAAACTAGTATCGTAAACTCGTAAACTCGTATCGGACCACATGAACTACTATCGTAAACTCGTAAAATCGTAAACATGTAAACTAGTATCGTAAACTCGTAAACTCGTATCGGACCACAAATTAATGCCAGATGTACACATGAGTTTCATGCATATATACATCTCTTTTACACTCCCATTTTAGCCGGCCCATAGTATTCTCCGTTTGGATCTAGGACCTCTGCATATAAGAATCCCGCAATTTCCTCTTGAATTGCGCGTACGCGATCTTGTGGTAGAAGACCGTCCCGCAGCCGTTCGATCTAATTTAAAGAAGGGTCAATATATATGAATGAAACTAAACACAATTGATGGCAATAAACTAAAATTGTGAATATTGTTTACGTACTTCAAGTTGTTCTAAGAACCGGCTCTTGGATCGCTCTTGGGTCGTCTGGCGAATGAACTCGCAAACGTAGTATCCACATAAATTATTCCCATGTTCCTGCCTCAAGCACTTTACGAGAACAGAGTTCAATCAAAATAATAATCAAGCATGATAATGGTATTGAAACTAAAATCAAAGAGATGCGCGAATAATAATCAAGCATGATAACTTACACTTATTTGTTCAAATGTAAGCTTCGGCGCCCAAATACCCCTAGCCTTGGCGGTAAACCGTTTCCAAGCCCTGTCCGGCAAAGAAAATGAATAAAGAGTTATATATTAATTGCTTGCTACCAGGGAATGAACGGAAAGTTGCCGATATAGTGCCATAATGATTGAAATTACCCTTGGAGGCATTCCTGCATGTCCGCCCACTCCTCAAGGGGTTTACGTTTCGAGTCCATGACAAGTACTACTCCTTTGTCAGGTTTAATGATTAGCAGAATAAAGTGGAAGCTGCGCACGCATAAGTCATCAATTATACACTTAACATCGAGTAAGCGAAATAGAATGTGTACAAGACAGTAACACTCACCCGTAGTTGTAAGGAAATAGTATTTCCCTTTTGGTTTCGTTAAACCTTAACGCCCTTACCAAGTTATCCTCTGTGTCGTTGTAATGACGTTTGAGAGATACTTGATGAATGTAGTATGGGTCAATGAACCCAATCTTCATTCTGCATAATTAATATAGTGATGAGTAAGATTATACATGCAATGAACGAGCTGAGCTAGCTAGAGACTTAATTACAGAAATAATACTTACAGACAATAGGCACTGAGGATAGCTTTGTCGATGGCGTCTTGTTGGTATAACTGAAATAATTCAGGAAATTCAATCATTACCACGCCATTTCCATGCCCGTAATGCTCGTTTCTATAGGCCACGTAGATCCAGTTTGCCCCTTCCTCACAGGCTCGCATGTACCACTTATGCAATCTGCGCATTTTTGTTGGTAGACCGTTGACTAGCTCAGGTTTGACGAGACTATTCCCGTACTGGTATTGGTATGCTACTTCCTGGAACTCTTGTAATTGCGCTAAGTAGTCCTGAATAGACATGCCATGAGCAGCGGCCGCTTCTCCGTATATTGCAACAAACTCAGGATCGATAGCGACATCACCTGTGCTCGACCCCTCGGCGGTATTGGAAAACACTTTGAGCGGGGGGCACGACTGGTTTTTCTGTTCTCCGAGCTGGGGAACTGATTTCCCGCTTGCACTACTACTCTTCGACCGCTCCTTATTTGCCTGAACCGACTTGCGAATCTGGCGGTCATAGTCTGGTGTCAGCCTTGGCGGGGGTTGTTCAAGGGTCTTCAGCATTTTGAAGACGGCGGCTTTTTCTGCTGGGGTGGAGGGGAACTCTGCCGCTTTCGGCTTCTTCAGGCTAGCCAACCACTCTTGATGTTGGGCATTTACGACCGCGGCATTTTCCTCCACCGTACGGTCATAAGGTATCATGGGAAGATTCTTATGAGGTACTTTTGGGAGGGGCGACCTTTTACGTTTCGGTGATCGCTTACCCCTCATAGTACCAGCGGTGGGCGGAGACGGCTGAGGCGGCGGCGGAGACGGCTGACGCGGCGGTGGAGACGGCTGCGCTGGAGACTGGTGAGGCGGTGAAGAGGACTGTTGCGCTGGAGAATGCTGAGGCGGTGAAGAGGACTGTTGCGCTGGAGACTGGTGAGGAGTCGATGGCCTTGGCTGCCAGTTTGGAAGCACGATGAATTCCTTTGGCCATAGAATGGTCCCTTTCTTGGCTTCTCCAAGTTCAAGCACCTCCCCATCTTCACCTGCAGGGTGTTCCAGCTTCAGCTCCTCAAAATCTTTCATCACTTCATCCACCCCGACAACAGCGTAGCCATGTGGAACCGGAGAGAAATGGTAAGTTGGATTAGGTCCAATTGGTACGGCATAGCCGACCGCCACCTTCATGGTTAAGTTAAAAACTTTCACATGTAGCTCACAAGGTGTGCTCTCCGTGATATCATCCACTGGGTAGCGACGAAGAGGAGCCACCGTCAGTGCATCATCAGTACCATCCTGGAGCTCCGTGGAAGCCACGCTGCTTTTCCGATTCGATGGGCCGCCGGTACCATCGCATGCAGCTTCTACCATGTGCCGCTGAGATTGGCCGCTAGTACCTTGCTGGCTAAGTGCGGCAATTTGATCCTTCTGCCGCTTTAATTCTTCTTCTATATTACGCAGCCGGTCTGCAGCAGCGCGTGCTTCCATTGCCTCCCTTTCCTTTCTCCTCTGATGGCTTCTATCAGGAAATTTCTTCCTGTGCTCGGGAATCGCAATTGTCTTGGGCTTGGAGCCTGGTACGCCTCGTGTTCGTCCGTCGTGTTCCTCATTCCCAAGGGCGCGTGTGAGCTCGTCATCCTCTCTATCGGGAATGAACCGTCCCTCTGCAACATCCTTTACTGCATTTCTAATGCCTTCGATGGGTAGTAGGGGCTTATCTTTGTGTCTTCTGTTATATATGCACTTCCCTTCTGCGTCCAACGTGCCCCCATGCCCGTAAAACCAATTTCTTGCCCGTTCGATCCATGCGAGTGGCTCTGGAGTGATCCCTTTAGCCAGCAGGTCCGCCTCAAGTTTCTCCCACTTAGGCATGCTAAAGGCGTAGCCACCAGGCCCCATAGTATGGTGGTAGATCTTTTTAGCAGCATTTGCCTTATTTTTTGCAGACTTTTCCTGAGCTTCCTCCGATTTCTTGTACGCCACAAATTCTTCCCAGTCGTCCCTTATCTTCTCATACCCTTTATCGAAGTCCGGAGTCTTATTTTTCTCGACAAACTCGGTGTTCAATCTTTTCTTCCAGTTCTTGAATAGCTCGGCCATCTTCTTAAGAGCCCAGTCCTTGACTTTTTGCTCCATGTTTTTCCGGGCAATCTTTTCTGCCTCATTTGGATCCTCCTCATCTGGATCCACCTCTGGCGCCGGCAGGGTGAAATTAAGCATGAGCTTTCTCCAAAGTCTTTCTTTGCCCACCTCGCCGACATATCTTACTCCTCCCTCCTTTGGCTGATGCCATTCTCGAACGGTGATCGGGATGTAGTCCCTAACAAGAACTCCGCATTGCTTTACCATTTTATTTTTAACATCAGGGGGAGCAGTCGGTGTGCCGTCTTCAGCGACTTTTTCGATCCTGTACCTTTCTTGGTCGCCCAACTTTTTGGCTGGGCCTCGTTTTGTCCTTACAGAAGATTTGCTCGATCCGGAGGGCTAAAAGAAGAAAGAGCGTTAATATATGTATATAGACAGCAGAGGCTTAATTAATACAATCTTCGGCTTCATTAATATATGTATATGCACCTCGCCGGAGTTTGCAACATTTAATGTTCCACCGGAGCCTTCGGCTTCTCCCTCGTCGGCTTCTCCCTCGCCGACTTCTCCCTCACCCCAGCCGTCGGGTTCTACCTCACCGGAGCCGTCTCTTCGGTTGAGAGACTCATCTCCCTCACCGGAGTTGTTCAGAAACTGCGAGGTGACATCGCCAACATCTTCCGGCCCGCGGATTATATCCTCGAGGATGTTTTCCTGATTTTCGTCTCGTTCCATAGTTTCTGCAAATTAAGAACAATGCACAAAACTTTAGTTGGGTAACTTGTTCCATATGTAAGATACATCTACTCACAAACTCGTATAGGTCGGAACTAGTATCGTAAACTCGTAAACCCGTAAACTAGTATCGTAAACTCGTAAATTCGTATCGTAAACTCGTAAACTAGTATTGTAAACTCGTATAGGTCGGAACTAGTATCGTAAACTCGTAAACTAGTAAACCCGCAAACTAGTATCGTAAACTTGTATCGTAAACTCGTAAACTCGTATCGTAAACCCGTAAAAAAATATCCCTAACACAAAAAATCCTAAGTGTTTGAATTCCTAAGTATCTAGAAGGCAACAGAATTGGATTTGGCTCAAAATGATCTACCAAATTCTCTACACATTTGTTTTAGTCCAGAAGCTTAATAACCAAGTTTTAGCTACTGAATAAGTTCTTTTACTCTAAAAATTAAATACTTTTAGGGTTACACAGTGTTGATTATTTGTGACCTAACCCATTGGATTCAACTAAATTAGATTAACCAAATGACAGTTAAAATTGATATAGTACAGAAGTGGCTACAATCTTTATTTGAATACCTAATTAATTCTGTTGCTTAATTAATTCTACAAAAATTAGGGGTGCTAGGCTACTGCAATACAAAGTTAGCACAATTGGATTCATAATTTTTGGATTATTAGAGTATCAGAAACAAACAAATTTACATAATTAACGTTCTATACTATTCTAAATACCCAGTAATTAATATTAATCTAAACAGGGTGAAAATAGTTTAGTTGCACAGACATTTTCATAAGTTATCCAGAGAATTTTTGTTTGAATTATTTGGACTTATAAATCTCGAGTTATTGATTTCTGAAGTTGACAGATGATTTCTTATTTAGATTCAAATATCTGACGAGCAGGGCCTGCATGTCAGTGACACAGCGAGCCGGCGGCGGCTCTGTCGACCACGGACACGACGGAGGAGGGCGCGGGAGGTCGCGCGGGTGCGCGCGTCGCACGCACGGGAGCGTGGGGAGGTGAACGGGCGGCGCGATGGACCAAATGGTCTCCGGCGACGCGGTTCCGCGGCGGCGCTCGCAAGCACGCGTCGGCAGCGAGCTACAGGACAGGAGGAGGACGGAGGAGAGGTCGGGGAGGGGTAGAATCTCACCCTGAGCACGCTGGAACGGACGGCGAGGCCGGAGAAGCTCGGATGGTGTCGGAATCGAGCACGGCGGACCTCGGCCGGAGTTGGAGAAGACGCGCGTGCGGGCGGCGCGGAGCGGGAGTCGAGGGCGCCGCAGGCATCTACGGTGGCGGCGGAGTGCGGCGTGGGAGCGGCACGGGCGTCGGGCAGCCTGACGGCGTGGTTTTCGCTCCAGCGTCCGCGCTGGGTCCTTAGTCGTTTTTCGGATGAATTGGAGAAGGAGAAGGGCTGGCAGTTAAGTAGCAGGGGTCATTGGTCCCGGTTGCTGCCACGAACTGGGACCAATGCCCTGGCAAATTAATGCCAGATCTGTTCGCGCGTCCATGGACTCATTGGTCCCGGTTCTTCATATAAACCGGGACCAAAGAGTCCTTTTTCAAAATTATTTCGAACTTTTCAGTTCTGAAATGTTGTTTCCCGCTTTTTTTTTTTCTTATTTAGGTGTTTGAATATGAATTTAAATGGTTTTGAATCTGAAAAGACTTTGAACATGAAAAATGTTTAAATTTGAATAAATAATCCAAAACCATTTTCTATGTTTTCAAATTACTTATCTAAATATCGTTTTTTGTTTTTCGTTTGTCAAAAATGACATTTTTTGTGAAGCAAGTACAACAAATATGGTGCAAAATGTCACCCATCCAATTATCACACAAAGTAGACCATATTTTATGGATACTCCACAAATATTGGTAATTTTCTGGTTTCTAGCTAATTTCGCCTACTTAAACGACTTTATGCCTATTTTTCGAAAGTAATTCAAATTTGAACTACAAGTGTGTGATAGTTTGCTCTGAAATTTTTTCAAAAATGATTTTAAGGTGCACAAGTAGCGGTTATATCACAGAACCGTCGATATTTTGGATAATTCGACCCCTTACAATGAATAGTAACGGCGACCATTTTGACCGTTTTTTAAAAAAAGTCAAAGAAAGTGAAAAATACTCAAAAAATGAAATCCTTTGGCATGGAGTACTTTCATGTGTACTAGTTGGTAGGATAAATGATAAACTTGAGTTTTGACATAGTTTACAAAAAACTTCTTCATAGACTTGGAAATGCAGAGATAAAGAATACATTTTACGATCGTCGTCTTAGCTAGACCAGAAGTAGTTAATGACAACAATCTTGGGTACATAGACGAACCATAGTTAGTCATACTCCTGCCTAGGCCTATAATACTCGTCCTCGTAGTCGTCGTAGTCGCCGCCGTCGTCGTCGCTGTCGTCGGGCGGCGCTCGCCTGGACTGGAAGTGAGGGTAGCGCAGGCGGGGGTTATCGCCGGCCGTGATGTAGTTCATGACGCTCTGGAGAGTCCGGCCGCTCCACCACAGCCGACGGCCGGCCTCGTTGAAGTTCGAATTAGGCGGGCCGTCCTCCTGTACCTGGCGAGCGCCCTCTCACGCCGATTGATGAAGAAGGCGTCCCAAGTCGGGCGGTAGTCGGGATGCCAGCGGGGATCCATCCGCTGCTCCGGAGTGAGCTCGAGGTAGTAGTGGTTCGTGATGGCCGCCCGGCGCGCCAAACCTTGAGGGACAGGAGGGACCGGCACGCCTCCGGTGCTCAGCCTCCAGCCGGCGGGGACGTCGTAGCCGGGCGGGCAGGGGTAGTTCGAGGCGCAAAGCGCCTCCGCCTCCGAGTAGGTTAGAGTGGGTACGGTGGAAGCCATGGGAGAGTGATGAGGTTGCAGATATGAGTTTAGATGTGCTATGCCAATGGAGGCCATGCATGACTACATATATATAGTGAGAATCCCACCAATAAGGAAGAAGCACACGGATCGTGTGTTTCTTTCGAGCGCTTGTGAGCCGTTGGATCAGGGGTGTGTTTCTTTTGAAGGCTTGTGAGCTGTTGGATATCACTTTGTGAGCCACCACCCGGGACTAAAGGGAATCCCACCAATAAGGAAGAAGCACACGGATCGTGTGTTTCTTTCAAGCGCTTGTGAGACGTTGGATCAGGGGTGTGTTTCTTTTGAGGATTGTGAGCTGTTGGATCAGCAGTATCACGACCATTTCGTGAGCCACATCAAGGTTTAATACATTCCATAGAATGCATTACATAAAAGGTTTAATACATTATTACACATGATCCAACGTCTCACAAGCGCTTGAAAGAAACACACCCCTGATCCAACATCACCAACATTATTCTACATAAACGGACTTGCTGGCTCGAAGGCCGTAGATTAGGGGAAACAGCGGGAGGAGCCAGCCCCGTGGGCGGCCGCCGGTTCTCGCGCGCACGTTTGCGGCGGAGGGCAAGATCCATGGAGGATGAGTCTTTTCAGCCCAATCCAGCTCGGAAGCCTCCTTCGCTTGAGCTGGTAGGCAGTCTTGGCTCGCTGGACAGGGTAGTCGCGGACAGACTGGAAGGAGGCTTCCATGGCCTCCTGTATCTGCAACCCACAACCCTCTTCCCCGTCATCGCTCCAGTCGAAGTCGTCGTCCTCCTCCTCCTCCGCGGGAGGAGCGGCGGCGCCTGGTGGAGGTGCAGCGGCGCCAGGTGGAGGTGCGGCGGCACCTGGTGGAGCAGGAGGCCGGTAGCTGGGCATTCCTCTCCACGCCGGCTCGTGGGCATACGGCGGGATAGGCTCCCGCGGTTGCGCCCAAGCGCGCTCTGCCGAGCACGCTCGACCTTGTCCAGAAGGCGCTGCGGCGGGCGTGGCGGATCCATCTCGTGGAGACGATGCGTTCGTGGCTAGGAATGGTGGATTAGGGTTTACCCCGTCGGCGACAATATATAAAGACCTCCAGGGCAGCGCTGGGGGAGGACACGTGCCCAGGGCAGCGCTGGGGGAGGACACGTGTCGTGACCACAAAGCCCGCCTTTAGTCCCGGTTGGTGTTGCCAACCGGGACTAAAGAAGCACACAGATCGTGTGTTTCTTTCAAGCGCTTGTGAGACGTTGGATCAGGGGTGTGTTTCTTTTGAGGGATTGTGAGCTATTGGATCAGCAGTATCACGACCACTTCGTGAGCCACATGACCCGGTTGGTGTTACCAACCGGGACTAAAGAAGCACACGTACCCTATATATAGCCCCCTCCCGGACATGTTCAGCACTCAGTGTCTACTCATTGTACTTCATTTTGGCAGTACACGGGTAGCAGAGAGCAAGATTTCTGAGAGGCAGGAGTTCCTAGAGCGGAGGCTGAAGGTGAACCCTCCCCTCGGTCGGATCCAAGCAGCGGCAAGGCGCTCTGATGATTAGCAACATCTCCAACACTTGTTCGACGGTTGCAAATCATCAGAGACGTCTTGCCGCTGTTTGGATCGAAGGCCGATTTGCCGTCTCACGAGCCACCGGTGGGCTGATGAGGGGAAACCATGTGTTTTGGGCGTGTTTTTACCAAGGTGCTGCCCTCTCCCTCCCCTACCTAGGTGTTTGATCAAATTCCCCACTCATTTTTTCAGATCTCGGCGACGATGTCCCGATTGGTGGATGGTTCTTCATAGGGATCCTTCTCACATGGTATTGACCCTGTGATGGTTCCTGCTCTTTGGGTGCACAGCGCCGGCCGCTCAGCACCCCGTGGCTTAGGACCCGACAAAAGTTAGTGATATTATTCGTGATGTATTATGGTTAAATAAAAATGGACCCGAGCTATGTATTATGGTTTTCACCACATAAAGGTTTAATACATTACTACACATCACATAAAGGTTTAATACATTACATTGATTTACATAAATGCCATGAACCCTTCTTCCGTATGTCCCTGGCCTATGATCGCTTCGGCTGTAACCATGGAGCATCTTCATTATTTAACGGGATGCTTGGGTCTGTTTTCACTGTGAAGGGCGGAATTTCATCAAACTTATCATAATCTGCTGACATGTCTGTCTTGTCCTCGACTCCCACGATGTTTCTTTTCCCTGAAAGAACTATGTGACGCTTTGGCTCATCGTCTGATGTATTCGTTTGCTTATTTTTTTTCTTTTTTTCGGTCTGGAGGACATGTCCTTCACATAGAAAACCTGAGCCACATCATTGGCTAGGACGAATGGTTCGTTCCTGTAACAACCAAGATTCTTGAGATCCACTGTCGTCATTCCGTACAGCTGGTCTACCTTTATCCCGTCTCCCTTCATGTTGACCCAACTGCACCGAAACAAAGGGACCTTAAAAGTAGGTCCATAGTCAAGTTCCCATATCTCCTCTATTTAACCATAGTATGTTTCCATTTGCCCATTCTCGTCTGTTGCATCAAAGCGGACACCACTGTTTTGGTTGGTGCTCTTTTTATCTTGGGCGATCGTGTAAAATGTATTCCCATTTATCTCGTACCATTGGAAATTCAATACAGTCGAAGATGGTGACGTGGCCAACAAGTAGAGCTGATCTCCGACAGTGCTGTCATTCATGAGCTGTAATCGCAACCAACTGCCGAAAGTCTCCATGTGTTTTTCTTTAATCCAGGAGTCATCCTCCCCCGGGTTCTTGGAGCGTACATAATTCATGTGTTTCTCGATATACGGAGCCACGAAGGTGGAACTTTCATACGTTGCTGGTACTCCCGTGCTTCTGGTGTATCTTTTGTCTTCCCATACACGCCCAAGAAGCCTAGCAGGTTCACGCAAAGATTCTTCGTCACGTGCATCACGTCGATTGAAGACCGGACCTCTAGGACTTTCCAATAGGATAGCTCCCAAAATATAGATTTCTTCTTCCATATGGGTACGTGGTTGTCAGCGTCATTCGGAACAGATAGACTGCCAGGACCCTTTCCAAACATTACTTCTAAATCCTTAACCATGTCATATATAACATCACCATCAGGGAGGTTAGGCTTCTTCCGGCGATCTGCCTCACCGTTGAAATGCTTGCCTTTCTTTCTTACGGCATGACTGTTCGGAAGAAATCGACGATGCCCCAGGTACACGTTCTTGTTTCCCAAATGTATACTTTCAGTCTTATCTAAACAGTGCGTGCATGCATTGTATCCCGTGTTTGACTGTCCTGAAATGTTACTAAGAGCAGGCCAATCAATGATGGTTACGAACAACAACGCTCGTAGGTCAAATTCCTGTTGTTTGTGCTCATCCCACACACGTACACCTGGTTCGGACCACAACTGCAAAAGTTCATCAACTAATGGTCTTAGGTACACATCAATGTCGTTGCCGGGTTGCTTCGGGCCTTGGATGAGCACTGGCATCATAATGAACTTCCGCTTCATGCACAACCAAGGAGGAAGGTTGTAGATACATAGAGTCACGGGCCAAGTGCTATGACTGGAGCTCTGCTCCCCAAAAGGATTAAAGCCATCTGTACTTAGACCAAATGTTAAGTTCCTTGTGTCATCTGAAAATGTCGGAAACTCTCTGTCGATTTTTCTCCACTGGGACCCATCGGCGGGGTGTCTCAACTTCCCGTCTTTCTTACGCTCTTCTTTGTGCCATCGCAACAACCTGGCATGCTCTTTGTTTCTGAACAGACGTTTCAACCGTGCTATTATAGGAGCATACCACATCAACTTAGCAGGAACCCTCTTCCGGGGGGGGGGGGGGGGGGGGGGGAGGGGCTCGTCATCGCCCTCAACATCACCAGGGTCATCTTGTCTGATCTTGTACCGCAGTGCATTGCATACCGGACATTTATCCATATTCTCGTACTCCTCACTGCGGTACAGGATGCAGTCATTAATGCATGCATGTATCTTCTGCACATCTAATCCTAGAGGGCAGATAGCCTTCTTTGCTTCGTATGTAGTCTCGGGCAATTCGTTATCCTTTGGAAGCTTCGGCTTCATTATTTTCAGTAACTTCTCAAATCCCTTGTCAGAACAACCAGTATCTGCCTTCCATTTCAGCTGTTCCAGTGTGGTACCGAGCTTTGTGCTGCCATCTTCGCAATTTGGGTACAGCAACTTTTTGTGATCCTCTAGCATGGCCTCCAACTTTAGCTTCTTCTTTTCTGTATCGCATTCTCGCTTTGCATCAGAAATGACCCCACCAAGACCATCAGCGGGCTCATTTGATGCCCGATGTTCACCTCCTTCTTCTTCAACGTATTCCATTACAGTATCACCGCATTCCTCAGGGAACATAGGATAGTTGTCATCATCCTCCTCTTCTTCATTGTCTTCCATCCTAACCCCTCTTTCTCTGTGCTTGGTCCAACAATTATAGCTGGGCATGAAACCTCTCTGAAGCACGTGGTCTTGAATGGTTTTCGGGTTAGAGTACTCCCTGACGTTCCGACACCTCTCACATGGACAAGGCATAAAATTATCCACTTTGTTTGCCTCAGCCACTTCGAGAAATTTATGCAGGCTTGCAATAAACTCGGAACTGCGTCGTTCGCCGTACATCCATCGCATCCGTACATCCATCTGCATCATATAATTAAGTTTATCAAATACCATTACAATAACATCTTGAATAGTGAAATGACCACCGTACATTGACACATGCAATATTTCTGTATCAATTACAGATGAAAAGGATAAATTTGCTAACCTCGGTCGAGGATATCGTTTTGTGTGAACTTAAGTGTGGGTCGGACATTTCATCGAACATATCTTGTGCGTGGCAAAGGAAAAAAAACTAGCACCCACTTCCCACCAATCCAAGAAAAAAACAGAGGAGAAAAGAGGGGGGAGTGGGTTATATATAGGCAAGGGAGGGGTATTAGTCCCGGTTCGAGACACGAACCGGGACCAAAAATCCGAGGCACGCCATGTGTCTGGCTCTAGAGTATTGGTCCCGGTTCGGTTGGGGACATACGAACCGGGACCAATGCTCCACGGAGGCCTGGCAGCTCAAACTGGGACCAGTGACAGTCACTGGTCCCGGTTTTTCTCTGAACCGGGATTAATGGCTGGGCGGCTCTGGACCAAAGATCCATTTTCTACTAGCGGTGGTAGCTAGTTTGTCTAACATGGGCATGCCGTGCCGCATGTGCTACGCCGATGCGCGATTACCAAATCACATGCACAGCCCGCTCGATCCCCATTAAAACATCGTCTTCTTTGCTTAATTAATCTGGCAGTAGGTTGCTAGATGGATCCATCGGTCTCTGTCGACGAAGTGATTGCATTCACGACCAGGGTCACGTATGGAGAAGAACTCTGCCGGCCAGCTCTAGTAAGTACTAATAACGGCGGAAAAGTCAAGGGTGCCAGCAGGCCTGGACTGAAACCAGATCGAGCTTAACGTGCATGCATGGCCATTATTAGGAGATATCTTTTTTATCATTACCGACGTACGTTACGCGTTAACCACTTTTGTCCACCCTGCTTTTAGCCAAAGATTCCCGCCTAATCATGCATCCATCTTCGCTGCAAACCAAGACAACGGTGAACGGTGGCGGCCTTTTATTCCCAGCCAACGTATTTTTTACAGCACAAATTTCCCTCCTTTTGCTTTGGCAATAAAAAATGTCCCCTTCTCAGCACTTGAAGCTTCAAAAACTATCTCGACTTCTCGATCGAGTCAGCACCGCTCGGCTAGCTGCACGGCACTGCAGAGGATATATTCGGACATCTTTGATAGGTGAAGATAAGTAGTACTTGAGAATAAAATACACCAATGAAATTAAAACCTGAGAATAATAACACTGCAGCTAGCTACGATGATATGTGCACGTTACTCCACGATGGGATGGTCAGGTTTTGATTTGATTCCATGGATGCTCTGCCGAGCAAAGCCCAACGAAAACGCGACACAACACAAGCATAACGTGGTCGTGTAGATTTTGTGGACTTTGGTCGCCTCGCCTGGTTTGGTTTCATCAACAGTTTAGATAGTCTAAAAAAAACAGTTTAGACAGATTCGAAAAAAAAAGGTGTGTCTGACTGTCAGCGTGCATGTGCGAGTGGGCCCTTTGCAAAGACTCGAGGGAGCAAAGCTTATTGACTTGTTCCCGCCATAAGTTTTCCCGCCAAATGTCCCATTTCCTTCAAACACTTGGTGGAGGCCCATACCGGCCTACTAAGATCAAGTCGTTATCGAGGCCCTTACAAGCCCATACATCCAGTTTTCTCATGAGTCTGCAGCCCATATCAGTTCTGCGGACCCTTTCCGGCCTTGTTTTGTCAGCTCAACTCGGAGGTGTGTTTGGTAGCCTGACCCATGAATGGCTATCTCACCTTTTGCTGGGGGGGGGGGGGGGGGGGGGGGTACATCTGCTTGTGTGTTTGGTGGCAGCCTCTGTCCATCGAGACATGCTGAGGCGAGAGGCTGTTTGGTGCCATGCATGCGCTCAGATTTACTCATCAACATTTTTGCAAGCAGGTCCAAACCTTCTTGCAAAAAAGACCTTGAACAGAGAAAAAGAAAAGAAATCTAGTCCTCCACAACAGCAGCAGCGGATGTGGAGGTGCGTTGGAGCAGCCCGCCTATGGAAGTGGGAGACGAGGCCGACACTGGGCGACGGCGTTAGGCCCTGGGCGGCGGTCGACAGTGGGCCGCGACGGGCGCCAGACGGCAGAGCGGCGGCGCGGTGATCAGGCGTAGGCGGTGCGATGTTTCGACATGTAGAAAAGAGAGAGGGGGGGGGGGGGGGGGGGGGGGGGAGGGGGAGATGAGTCGTGGGCCGAGGGGCTAGCGTGGGGACTTTTTCGGATGAGCTCGCCCCAACCGAGTTGGGAAGCTCGATTCCAGGTTCGCAAGTGGGCAAGGCTGAAAGCCCTTTTTCACATGAGGTGGGCAGGGTTGAGTTGCCTAACACGGGCTACCAAACAAGCAAGAGTTGGTTCAGATGGGATTTTCTGGTCTGACCCGGCCTACCAAACACGCCCAAAGACTTGCCCGAGCTCATCCCTCCATCGGATTGTTTAGAACGTCTCCACCGGCGAGCTGGACAATGTGTCCAGAAATGCTGTCCATGACATGTCTGGTACGAAGAGTGGCGGAGCTACAAATAAATACGGGCTAACACAAAAAAAGAGCAAAATAAACTTCCAATTCTTAGCTAGTGTATTGACGCTCTTATTGGGTAATCACTAATCAGAGATATAGAGGTTTTGTTTTCCAACTATCCAATCATTGTTTTATGTATTCACGAAGAAGGCGATGTTACTGGCGAAGCGTGCAGACACGAAGTTCTGTCCGTTCTCCTGGTGAAGGACATTCTTAGGGGCGCCCCTCCTCTTCGACATCACCACATCACAGCTGATCGCATCGTTCGAGGAGTTGCCCAGCTTCTTGGCGGCTCCGGCGGGGGCACGTCCTGTGACGAGGTCGCCCAGAGTGCTGTCCACAGTGCTGGACATACGGCTGTAGGAAACCTTGCACCCGGCGAGGTCGGATAGTAGGCCTTGGATGAGCTCTACCGTAGAGGTAATGTTTTGCAAGGTGGCGTTGGCGGCGATAATGGCGAGATCGCGCGTGTTCCTTGCGGAGGCGGCAGCCGCCGGGTCGGAGGAGAGCACGCCGAGGCAGTAGTCGTAGCCAGGGTACTTGGTGTATAACAAAGAGGAGCATGTCGCTTAATGACTGCCGCAGGCGAGGGGGCCGTGCTGTTTGATGACCTATGGAAATTGGGGATCAACCTCGCGATGTTCCTGGCGAGCAGGGCCAAGGCCATGTTGGCATAGTTCTCGTGCGCCAGAAGATCCTTAGAATAGCCCCACTTTTCGGTGATGACGATGTCGCAGTGGGCAGGGCCAAGATTTTACGCATCCAAGAACTTGTCCCGCGGGTTGCGGCCGGCGACGATGTCGCCGAGGGCGCTGGTAACCTTGTCGCCCATGTCACGCTCGTAGAATTCCGAGCATCTCGTAAGACCGTAGGACAGGTCGTCGATGAGATGGACTGTATGTGTGACGTTGTGCGCGGTGGCGTTGGCGGCGATGATGACGAGGTCGTGTCCGTCCTTGGCGGCGGCGGCGGACGCCGGGTCCGAGGAGGAGAGCACGTTCACGCAGTAGTCGTAGCTGGGGTAGGTGTAGGTTGTTGCAAAGACGGAGCATGTCGCGTCGATGGTGGCAGGGGAGGGCCAGGGGTCGGCCATGGCAGCGGCGGCGAGGAGGACAAAGCCGAGGATCGCGGCGAGGGGCTGCATCGTGCTTTTGTGTATAGGCGATGAATTGGCTTCAGGTTTGCTTCGATCGATCGTGTTTTATAATATGCAAAGGACGCGGGCCTTTAAGTGGAAGGGACAGTTTCCGCAACAGATTGATCATATACCAAATTTAATATGTTTTCCTTGCGGTAGGTTTCTGTCGTTTTTGGGACTAGTACACGTGTATATATTATATAATGGTGGCTTTGTGACTATAGTAACACGATGATCATTGATTTTTGTATAATTAACTCGTATGTGAAATTTATGTGGATAAAGATGGGATTCAATGTTGCTAATATCATTGATTTTGGATAATTTAATTACTGTTTATCTCCACAAAAGTAATAATTGTGATACCACATCCAAACTTTGATCTAGATATTTTTCAAAACTATCTAGTAATGTTGCATTGCGCAATGCACATGCCAATTACACAATCTTTGAAAACTTAACACTAAAGGATTTATTTTCTTACTTTCCAAATATAAAAAATATTCTCACGTGTAGATAACACATAATTATGTATTTATATTCAGCATTTCTCTTGTCGGTTGTATAGAAATAGCAAAGTTTTTTATCACTTCCTATCATCAAAATACCAACTCTTTTCACATGCTCAATAGTCGTTATTTGAAATGCAGATGTTCAATATTCGTTTTCACAATGCATATGTTCAATAGTATTTTAAAATAGACCTGAAATTAAATTTAAAATGCATATGTTCAATATTTGCTTTCACAACAAACTAAATCATTGTAATGAAAAGAGATACATATACCAGAAAAGTGCAGGAATTAGTCATTGGTTCTTCACTAAATCACTAATATCGATGTTAGAATAAACCATATTTGCACTCCAATCAACTACAAGTAAGAAATACATACATTAGAGTACCTACAGTTACAGCTACCAATGAAAGAGAGAATCACTGACCGGCTATACGAAACATGGGGTCGAACAACTCAAATACATCCGGGCTTAGTACATCCAATCCAAAGGACTGTCCATGAAAAACAAAACATAGTAAAAGAGTGAGCTCGTCTTTGACGTATGCTGGTATAGTACGGTGGTAGCCTGGTAGGTTGGGAGTTAGAGGACGTTGAAGCGGATGCCGGATCTCTGCGGAGAGTTGGTCCGGTTCATCGGATGGAGCAGCAGGACATCGGGGCAGTGCCTTGCTGATGCGGAAGCTTGGAGACGGCACAAGACGTGTGGAGGAAGAGATCCGGCGAGCAGAGCAGATACGCCCATGAGCGTCGGCGATGGTGAACCCTAGCGGTGACGGACCCAGAGGCAGTGCGAGTGCGTGCGGGGTAGCGACAAGCTGCCTCGCGTTGTGGACGGCCGGGGACAGACCAAAGGCGGATCGAGCGCGAACGGGGCGGCGGCGTGCTCGCGTTGGCCGACGGCGGGCTGGGGATAGACGCAGCGGTGGCGTGCTCGTGCTGGGGAGGGCGGCAGGGGACAGACCGGGCTCGAGCACGAGCGCTCGCGGGGCGGCGGCGTGCTCGCATTGGGGACGGCGGCGGGGGACAGAGATAGACGCAGCGGCGCCGAGCTCGTGTTGGGGGCGGCGGCGGTCGTTCCGTGTTTGTTTTTTAGGAGGTGGCAATCCTTGTAATTATCAGGAAATCGAAAAGGTGTGTTGAGTTGTCAAACATTGGAGCGGTCTGGGTCGTTAATAGATATTGAACGGCACAAATTTAATGTATCACGAACATGTTTGCTCTTTTAATAATAGTATAGATACACTTGATCTTGCCATTAACACACCTCAAAGAAAATTACAATAGCATAAACCGTGCTCCTCCGTTCCAGCGACAACTAAAATGGAGGAAAAGAAAAGGGGCACCACTAGGGATTGGACGCCGATATCTAGCTTCCCATCGGACTGCTTCCGCACCACACCATTGCTTTCATCTCAGACGTGCAATAGGCCCGCGAAATGCGCTCCAAGTTTAGCATGCAGTGCTTGTACTAATGACAATTTATTTCGCAATAATTACTCCATTGATTCACGCCATGCAATTTGCTTCCATGTAAAGGTGGTTTATCTCACGATTTGTTTCCTAATCTCTCAGGTAAATCACGCCAGATTTAATTTCCTACGTTAATTGCGTGTACAAATTACTCCGGTTTAAACTCTTGTGTACTTGATTTTAGGAAACGAATTCCAGATTATGTGTAGATTAATTATTTGAATATTTCTACTATGCTTCCTTAGGAAGGAAATCTTGTTTCCAACAATACCGCAATTTGCTTCCAATGCAATTGAAAGTTGCTTCCATGTAGGAATCTATTTACTTCAGTCTAAGGAACGTATGTCAGTAATAGAAACATATTGTGTTTAAATTTGAAGTTTCTCATGCGTTGTTGAAGCACTTGTTGGGTAGGAAGACACTGGAAGCACAATTTGACGTTCCCTGAAGCATGAATAAAATAGAAGCGCTTCCTATGCTAAAATTGTTTCCATCAAATGGAGTGTTCCCCTTCGTAAAAATGGTTTCCAAAAATTTGCTTGGATGTAATATTATTTTGTTTCAATGTATTCTCGTATTTTGTTTGTAGTTCATTGATAAATTGTTTTCTACGATACATAACCTGCTTCGAGTAAAAATAACATTTGTTTCTTGATTAAAAACAATGCTTCCTTTCCCCTTCGTAAAAAATGGTTTCCAATGCTACTGAAATTTGCTTCGATCTAATATTATTTTGTTTCATTGTACTGCCGTATTTTTTTGTAGCCCGTCGATAAATTGTTTTCTACGATACACATAATCTGCTTCGATTACAAATAAAATTTGTTTCTTAATTAAAAATAAAATGCTTCGTTTCGAATGTAGTAACATGATAGATTATGCTTCCAGTGCAACTATAATGTGTTTCCATCAAATGTATAGATGCTTCCATTGAACATCCATCGGTACCGAAGTATGGTCCTGTAGACAACAACGGGGCTCAACGTCGGTGCTAGAGGCGAGGCTGCAGTAGTGTAGAGAACCTTGCGCTCTGTCGAGCAGGAGGGGTTTTGAAGCTCTTCCCGGCACCATGCCGGAGGGAGAGATCGTCACCGGAGGCATCTACACCACCATGCCTGCCTCCGGAGTGATGCGTGAGTAGTCCACCACAGGACTATGGGTTCATGCAGTAGCTAGATGGTTGTCTCTCCTCCTTATACTCCATTGTTTAGATCTTGTGAGCTGCCTAACATGATCAAGGTCATTTATCTGTAATTGCTACATGATGTGTTTGCTTGAATCCGATGAATTGTGGAAATCATGACTCTTTGTTCATCTCTATATGTTAAGTTTTATTTATGATCTTACATGCTCTCCGATGCTTGTGGTTACTTTGGCCGAGTTGTTGCTTGTGTTGTAAAGAGAGAGTATTTATACAAGATAGTGGGTTCATGCCTTCTTGCGCTGAGTTTGAATGACAGAAACGATCACAATCAAGTTTGTGTTGTTGCTAGTAGGGAGAAAACAGCGGTGTTTATTACCTTGTGTTATATTACATTGCTTACTTTACGTACCATACTTATTGCAATTGTCCGTTGCTTGCAACTTAATACTTTTGGGTGACATGCTGGATAGCGATCCCAGGGTGGATTATTAGTCATAGATGCAGTTAGATAACGGTCTATATATTGTTGACGTAACGCCCATATTAACTGAAACGGTGAACTATATTTGTTCTTGATAGCATTGGTTTTGTATTAAGGGAAAATTGCTGCTACGTTACATAATACCTTCATCTTGGAGTCTCCCAACGAACGTCTGAATCACGCCATCAACCAGCAACCTATTACCAGGACCTCTTTTACTCCAGCGCTAGGCATTATCTGAAGAGGAACATCAGGCAGTACAAGTAGCGCTTCCAGAATTGCTGATCCAGCCCGATCCACATGCATCATTGATGATACTAGTTGAAATCGGCGCGTCGGCATGCCGCGCCCTTGGTGATAAATTTAATGGATTGTATGTTTTTTTGTTTTAATGGATAATATACTTTGTAAGAAAATTATGCAAATTTGGAAATTGTTGAAATGCAAAGATAGTTTACGTTTAAAAATTGTTCAGATTTTGAAAATTATTCAAACTGGGAAGTTATTAAGATTTTTTTTACATTTATAAAATGGTTAGATTTGAGAGGCATGTAAAATTTTAAAATATTCAACTTTGTGTGTCGTGCACGTGTGGTAAAATTCAATTTTCAAAATGTGCACATTTAAAATCGTGCAGACTTGAAAATTATTGGAATGTACAAAAAGTTTACGGTTAAAAATTGTTCATATTTCGGAAATAGTTTAGAAGAAGAAATACCGTGGTGTAAAAATTCAAATTTGAAAATGTCCACACTCTAAAGTTGTTCAGATTTAGATCGGTTGGAACTGGAAAAAAGTTTACATTTATAAATTGATCGAATTTGAAAAATTGTTAAGATTGGGAAGCTATTCATATTTGAATTGTATTTACATTTATGAAATGCCTAGTTTTAAAATCATTCAAAATTTTGAAGTATTCAAATTTGAAATTTGATCATATACCATAAGTAGTGAGTATTTTTTTTTGTGTTTATGTTGATATATTTATCGTATTTGTAAATAATATGGTATAAAAAATTTTAAATTTTGAAATTGTCCACATTCAAAAGTTGATCAGATTTTAATGTATCGAAGTTTTTTTAAAAAAGTTTACATTTGTGAGTTGTTGAAATTTTAAAATTGTTAATAGCGAGAAATTATTCATATGTGATTCAGATTTGAAATGCATTTAAAATATTAGAACATTCAAACTTTGGAATTTGATCATATGCCACAAATAGGCAACGTTTATTTTTTGTGTTCATGTTGATATATTTGTTATATTTTTCCTACCCGGGTGGTAAAATTTAAATTGGAATTTGTCCACATTTAAAATTACGCAGATTTGGAAATTATTGAAATGAAAAAAAAGCTTAGGTTTCGAGATTCTTGAGTGTTCGAAAATTGTTCAATTTGGGAAGTTATTCGAATTTAAATTATGTTAATGTTTACAAAATGTACAGGTTTGAAGGGTAGTTGTAAATTTGAAATATGCATCATTTAGTATTTTTTTAAAAAATTGTTTAAGTACCCTAAAACAATATCTATAAACTGTTTTAAATTATTTGAAGCATGTACTATTTTGAATTTTTTTTTGATTCGATTATATTTATTTGGAAAGTATGTTGAAAATAGTTATTTGTTAATATTTGCATTTGTGGTTGCAGCATCGAGTAGTTTTTGAAATTACATAAAAAACATAAAATAATGTTTGTAAAGTGTTTTATATTATTTAAAGCATGTTCTATTTTAAATTTTGTTTTTCGATTCAATTATATTTATTTAGAAAATAAGTTTGAAACAACTATTTCTCAGTATTTTCAGTTGTAGTTTTCTTATTTTGATATTTTAAAACCCATGATATAAATGGGTAATTGTACTTAAATAATTTACCGACCTCTATTTAAATAAGATGTTTTGTACCAAATTATTGTGTTGGGTTTATCATATTGAATAATATTACTGATATTGTTTTTCTGGATTTTGTTTGAGTTTAAAAGGAAATTATGGAACCCATATTTTATCAAATGGGCCATTATGTATTATTTAAAATTATTAAGATTTGAAATTACTTTGAAAAGGTCCCAGAGTATTTAAAATGTCTATTTTGATTTTCACATTTTTTTTTGGAAATTGGGCTAAATTGATTAGGAGCTGTATTTGAAAAGTTTCAAAAGTTTATTTGAGTTCAAAAGGAAATTATGAAATCCATATTTTACCAAATGGGCCTTTATGTATTATTTGAATTAAGATTTGAAATAATTTTGAAAAGGTCCCAAAGTATTTAGAATGTCTATTTTGTGAAAAGTTTCAAAAGTTTTGGAAAATAGAAAAACAAAACAGAAAGAGAGAGAGAAAAAAAGGCCGAGCCAGCCCAGCCCAGGCCCGCTGGAACGTCACGGTGACGTCACCTATGGGCGGGCTCCGCCGCGGCGGCATCGACCTCGCCGGCGGCGCACCCGCGCGAACCGGGACGCGCGGGTGAGAGCGAAGGACGCGGCTCGACGCGGGGTGCGCGGGAGCAGTGGCGCCGCCGCTTTTGGGTCGACGGAGCGTCGCCGATGGTGGGTGGACGTGGCGGCGGCCTGTGAGCGCGGCGTGGATGATTCCGGCGAGCTCGCGGCGTCCCGGCAGGCGGCGCTTGGAGAGGATGGAGGGGAGGCGGCGGCGAAGCTCGCCGTGGACGTCGATCCGAGCGGGAGGAGCGTAGCGGCGCCGACGCGCGTCGGCGGCAGCGGGGAGCTCCGGCTCGCGCGAGAGAGAGAAAGGGGGAGGGGGGCTGTGGGAACGTTTTTGCAGGGAAGCCCCTAGGTTTTCGGAAAATTACGAGAGAGAGAAAGTTTGGACTGCGGAGTAATTTCTAGATTTGAGAGGTTGTTTTTTGTAAAATGGCGCGATACGCGCGCTGTGAGACCGTCGGATGACGGATCGATGGCACGGAGACGTCCATGCACTGTAGCTACTGAAGGTGAATAGTTACGCGGTGACGTGGGCGGGCTGAGCGTGCGCTGAAGAGCACAGCTTTTATATATAGATAGATAAGTTGCACTAACCATAGTTGCCTCCACAGTTTTTTATTCTTCCTCCACAGTTCATTTGCTGGGGCACACACGAATAACATATGCTGGATATCTTCCGCTCCTTGCTCTGGCATACATGACATTCACCGGATGTACCAATATGCACTGGCGAAGCTCCAGCCAGAAAGTTGGGCGGGCTAGCCCAAGAAGACTATGGTTTTTTCTTTGCTGGGCCAAAATTAGTTCTATTCTTCAGTGTTTTGGGCTGGGCTGGGCGGGCCATGGCTCGGTTTGACTTGCACTGAGCTCCGCCACTGCCAATATGTCTATTGGCTAAGAGTTAAATGCACGGGCGGTAATAATTCTTTCACCGAAGTGTCAGTTGAGTCCTAATTCTTTCAAACCGCACATCCAAATCCCATATCTTTTCAAGTCGTTCACCGGAAGTCCTAATTTGACCCGGCCAGCGCTGACCTGCCCACGTGGCACTTTGACCACTGCCACGTCGACAACAATTTACAGAAAAGCCCCCTAAGTTACATTTCTTCTAAATCGTGGTCTTGCGCTGTGCCGCCGGAGCACCTCCACGTCCTTCGGCGTGTTCACCAGAGACCCCACGAGCGCCACGAACCCGGTCACCATGTTTCCCCGTCCAGCTGCTTCGCGGCGCGGCCTCCGCCCTGCTCAAACACCACCAGGTTGGCCAACAGCACCTTGGCACCCTCGTCAACCACGAACGCCGGCATGTGCAGCACGCCATACTGGAAGGTCACGTCGAACATGTCGCGCGGGGTCGCCTTCCTCTTGAACGTCACACCGGCCTCCTCCATCTTAGCCGCCTGCGGGACCATCGACGTCAGCCGGCCCTTCACGGCGCCGTCGCTTGACTGCGGGGATTGGGCCCGCCGTCCTCGCCGTACAGCTTCTCGAGGACGAAGAAGGGGATCTGGTTCTTGAGGAGAAGGACGTCGTGGTATATGTGCTGCCACGCCCACTTGGCGCCGCCCGACGTGGCGAGCTGGCCCTCGCCCTTCCGCAGGAAGAACTCGAGCAGGAAGCAGTCGTCGAGCACCAGCATCTCCGCGAAGTCGCCGGCGTCGTCGAACCCCTCCGCGTAGCACCGGCGCGCGTCGGCCTCGAGCGCGGACGCGGCGCGCAGGTACGCGCCCAGCTGGGCCTCCTTGTCGTTCTTCTTCCCTGCGACAGGAAGTCGCGTAGGAGGCGCCACTTGTGCTGCTGGGCGGCGGCGAGCCCGGCGCGGCGCGGCGCAGGACCACGATTTAGAAGAAATGTAACTTAGGGGGCTTTTTGTAAATTGTTGTCGACGTGGCAGTGGTCAAAGTGCCACGTGGGCAGGTCAGCGCTGGCCGGGTCAAATTAGGACCTCCGGTGAACGACTTGAAAAGATATAGGACTGGGATGTGCGTTTTGAAAGAATTATGACTCAACTGATACTTCAGTGAAAGAATTAGGACCGCCCGTGCATTTAACTCATTGGCTAATATGCTTCGGTCAATTTTTTGGTTGTTATACGTCAGTTGCCTTTTTCTTTTTTTTGTCCCTTTTCCTTGTTTTCCTTCACTTTGATTTAGAAAACATTCACTTTTAAAAAATGTACAAATTTGAAAATATTCAAATCTAAAAATTGTTCAGATTCCAAAATTGTGCAGATTTAAAATTTGTTCAAGTTTTAAAAACGTTCAGATTTAAAAAAATTCAGCTGAAAAAGAAAAACTACAGTCGGCTTGTTATTCTAAACATTCCTCCGCTAAGCATGTCGTGCGAGCTGGCTCGTATTAATGGACCGGCCCAAATCTTGTTCACTTCACGCGGTGCCAGAGTCGTCTGTGCCGCAAAGCAAAGAGCGGTGTACAGGAGCACCTCCCGGCGGCCGAACTCCTCATGCGGATCGACATGGACCTAGCGCAGTGTAGCTATCGGGAAGGCATGCTCGTAGACGTCCTGGGTCGGCTCCCTCTGCTGTGTCCGCTGCTTCTGCGAGGCATGCATAGTACACCACCACAGCCTTCTTCGCACGAAACTCCTCTCGCTCGACAGAGCGCAAGGTTCAGATGGGCTTTGCCATATGGAGCATCCCATGATGATCGAAGCTCTTCTCCCGCCACTCGACAGAGGGCAAGCTTTTTTTTTGACGAAATTTTCCATTTCTATTAATTAAGGTAGAGAGCAGAGTACAAGAAATATAGTTAGAGGCGACAGAGAGTAAAGTTAGCTGAGACTAAGACTATGTTAGGTAAAATTAGAGAGAGCAAGGAAGGGTTTAGTCAGGCGGCATCCACTGCGCTCCGGCCAGCCCGGCCCTCCTCCATTCTTTCAGATCGGCATGCACCTGTTGAGTGATGATGCTCGGACTTGAGGCAGTAGCATTGAACACTCGGTTGTTCCTCTCTTTCCAAATTCTCCACCAGGTAGCGATGATGATGGAGCTGGTTTTAGTAGAGTTTGCATGAGTCATTGCTGCAACTGATTTAGTCCACCACAGCTCAAGGCTAGTCTCATTAGCCGCAGGGCACACGGCCTGAACCCCAAACCTTGGCAGGACGGTGTTCCAAACCGAGCGAGCAAAGGAGCAGCCGCCGAGCATGTGCAGCGCGGTCTCCGGATGGATTCGACAAAGCGTACAGATGGGGTTATGGGTAATCTTCTTCTTGGCCAGGATATCAGCTGTGAGACAGCGCCCTTGGATGGCAAGGTAAGCGAAAATTTGATACTTGGCAGGCACCTTGGTGCTCCATGAGCTTCGGGTAGGTTGAGGGTTTCAGTGTTTGGAAGAGAAATTGGTAAGCAGAGCGAGCAGAGTACTCCCATTAGCAGTCCATCTCCATTTGATTGAATCAGTAACATGTTGGTTCAGCACTTGCCCTTGCAGCAGGTTGGCCAGATGAAGGTAGTCAGTGAGCACGGCGACATTGGGGTTCGACTTGATTGATCTCATCCAACGGTTGTTTTCCAAAGCCTCTCCCACCTTCAGCCTTGAGCCACGGCTATGCTTGAATAAAGCCTGGAACTGATCTTTAAGTGGCACACCATTGAGCCAATGATTGTGCCAAAAGGACGTAGCCATGCCATTTCCGATGATGATTTCAGTTGATACCCTGAAGATGTTTGTGGTGACCTTGTTGGCGGCCATTGGCAGCCCTTGCCAAGGCTTGTCCGGCAAAGCGAACTGCTGCCATAACCAGCGTAATCTCAGGGCATGGCCATGGAGCTCAAGGTTTAAAATGCCCAAGCCTCCAAATTGAGTCGGCCTACAGATCGAGCTCCACCGAACGAGGCATTTCCCTCCAGTTGTAGTGCACTGTCCTGACCACAGAAAGGCTCTCCGGATCTTATCTACCACTTTATCAAGCCATTTGGGGTGTACCATCGCAAGCATTTGGAAAGTTGGGATTGCGGAAAGGACAACTCGAACCAGCAAAATTCTTCCAGCTAGGGTGATCCAGCCAATTTTCCAGCCTGAGAGCTTGGCAATGATCTTGTCAATAATGTGCTGGTAATCAGCCGTCTTGAGTCTACTGTCGGAAAGCATCATCCCGAGATACTTGCACGGAAAGCTTCCGATGGGGCAGCTGAGAATTTGAGCAAGAGATTGCAGATCAATGTCATTGCACCTAATGGGTATTAAGCTGCTCTTGTTAAAATTGGGTATTAAGCTGCTCAATGTCATGATCTTCCTAAAACCCACTGCTCCTGATGTTGGCAGCCGCAAGCAAATCAGGAGCAGTGGGTTTTAGGAAGATCATGACATCGTCCGCATACAAGGATGTTCTGAATCTGATCTGCTGTCTTCCAAGAGGCGCGAGGATCCCTTCGTTGTGTGCCTGAGACATCACTCGTGCAAGACAGTCCATGACAAGAACGAACAACAAAGGGGAGAGGGGGTCGCCCTGTCTTAAGCCTCGGCAATGTTGCAATTTCCTCGAGAGCTCGCCATTGACAAGGATCTTTGTTGTGCTAGTGAGCAGCAGAACCGACAACCAGTTGCGCCAGCTTTGAGGAAACCCTCTGTGCGACAGAAGTTGAATCAGAAATGGCCAAGACACTGTGTCAAACGCTTTGGAGATGTCCAGTTTCAGCAATAAAGAGGGGATGTTTTTCTGCTTTAGGGCCTTGGCAAGATTTTGAACATAGACAAAGTTATCGTGTATACTACGCCCTTTGATGAAAGCATTTTGGCACGGCAGCACAAGATTATGCATCATCGGCTGCAATCTTGAGGCCATTATCTTGGAGAAGATTTTTCCAAAATAGTGGATCAGACTTATTGGACGGAAGTCCTTCGGTTGATTTGCACCGTTGACTTTGGGTATCAGAATCATGGTGGCCGAGTTGAGCTTGTCAAGGTTTTGACTATTTGCTGTTTGAAGCTTTCTGACTGCAAGCATTAGATTATCTTGCAGAGGGCAAGCTCACCACCATGCTCCGCGTCGCCACCGAAATCCCCTAGCGGGTATATATGAGTGCAGCATGGAGGACCAAAACAAGAAAATATTACATGGGGGAAAAGTGAGCAAGACTACCAGTGGCCCATAGATGCGTGTCTGCTTTCTAATGGTCTACGGCCAGTTAGATCGGTTTGAAAACTTTGTCAAAAACTCTTCGATTTCTCTCACACCGAATTATCCAACGGGTTTGTTATCGCCCTAGTGTATTTGTTTCGCTTGACTCCACCATTCGCTCAACTACAAATTCAGCCGATGGAGCGACCGGATGGAGGCCCATTGGAGTACCTTGCTCGATATGATGTTTACGACCATGCATCCCATGGACAAATGGTGCACATCCATGATTGCCAAATTGTAGAAAACGCAATTAATGATCTTTGTAATTGTGTTGTAGTCCTCGTCTGGCCTATTCTCCTTTTGCTAGTTAGCTAAACGAAATAACTTAAAACACAACGGAGCCCAAGTTTTACATATCGCATTGGATGAGGCACAAATCGTGTTTGCAGCCAAGTGAGTAGCATATATGGACTCGGAGGAAAAGAAGCCCGTCCTATCCCATGTCCAAGTCCAAACATCCTCAGCTCCCGGTGACAACTGAAAGGCTCTAATTTCATCCCATTAAGAGAGAATTGCACGAAAGTTTTGAATATATGCATGCTTCTTAATGTCATTAATCCAAATGCTTTAAAACAAGCTTCAACAACCACTCTGGTTGTAGGTTGTATCATCTGATTTTTTTTTTGCGAAACACAGTATAGACGCACACGCTCACATAAATACGCATACACTCACTCCTATGAACGCACGCACACACCTTACCCCTATGAGCAACTCTGAAAGACTGAGCCGGAATATTCAATGGTTTTTCCGTTGAGCCATATGTCTCCTGAAATATATCTTCTCACTGTCATAACTGTCATGACCGCAACCACATTGAAAATGTCTCTTATTTTGTCATCAGTAGGCGCAGCCAACGTATTCCATGGTTTGTCATCCGCCGATCGCAAGCTTCGGACCGCCTTCAATGCCGTGCTCATAATGTCGAGCCGTCCACTATTTTCGGACGGTAAACTGTTCTCCAACTTACGAGGCAGTGTCCTCCTTAGACATTTTCTGTTCCTTTTCCGGAAAAATGCTCTCTGAATTTTATCGATTGTTTTGAAACCTCATGGAGGTGGAATAATCGGGTAAGCAGTCAAATGTGTGAGAACAGAGACAAGAAGCATAGGTCTGCCTTGCCTCATGGTGTGTATCAGTCGTGTTGGCTGCTTATGCGATACGTACATGGATGGAGCAACTGAGCAAGTACCAGGAGTGATGTACGTGTGGTTGAAGGAACGAAATGTAATAAACCACAAGTGTATATACTAAGTAATCAGGTGGTCTACATGGATCTGCAGTCGAAGAAGAAACAGAGGCAACAAGCAGAGAGACAGACAAAGAGACAAGAGGGCCTTGCTAAACCTGAACGTGTGTTTTCTCTACTGTTCTCGGTGGACGCATCCCGCTGCAAACCGCGATACGTGTAGCCAAGTGCCAGCAGTGCATGTACATGCGTGGCTCGATTGGACTCATCTACGACAACATGGGACATCAAACTCGTCCCCGAGTACGCGCGTCGCCTCCAACACAGGGCTTCACCAACATCACTCGTGGACATCATCGTCGACAACTATCTACTTCAACAACGTAATCTAGTACCACAGCAACCCAATCGCCGCCAACAATCACCGAGCCGTCTTCGTCCACCACGGCCTTACCGCCAGATTCGCAGTCTGTTTTTCATTTGTACGAACTCGTGCTTAGTTGATTTCTTCCAACTATTTTGTCTACTACGGCAACAATGACGGAAAATCTGCTCTACGCACTGACCAATCATGGAGAACTTCTCTGCTACTCCTCCGACTCTGGCTCACATCGTTCGTGATGGTCCCTGTCTTCGCATATCCAGTACTAGCAAAACCGGCGCATGATTTCATCCCCGACGTGCTCCCGAGTATGGCAATCTCGGTATAACGTGCCGCCTACCTCAACTACTCTGCATTTACTACGACAACTTCCCTGGGCTCAAAGACAACATCAACCACACAAAAAACATCAACGACTTTCTCAACAGCGACTACATCACTCACAACATCATTGATCACGACTACAACGCGCTCACAACTCGGGTACATCGACATTGGCATCAACGGCTATCACCTCGGCTCCCTCTCCAGTCCGCGACGCTCCTACTGTTCGCGTCACTACCGATCGACTGCCGAGGGGGGTGGGGGTGGGGGAGTGTTAGAGTATATCACGGCAAGAGGCCATATTTAGTAGTTTAGGATTGTAATCTGAACCTACCTACTAGGATTTTTTAACCCCCAAGTTTTGTACTCTATATAAACAACCCACGCGGCACAATCAATATTCCGCGACATACTATCGTCTATCATCCTCCTTGGACATTTTCTATTCATTTTCCATAGAAAAGGCTCTTCGAATTTCATGGACAGTTTTGAAAAACCCACGGAGGTGGAATAATCGGGTAAGCAGTGTGTGTATCAATCATGCTGGCTGCTTTTGTGATACGTACATGAATGGAGCAAGTACAAGAAGTAGGGTGGTGCTTCCATAGGCCCCCAATCTCACAATTGCATAACCGTACCGAGCTGTTTTTTTTCTTAGCTAATTGGCTCGGCTCGAGTCTTGGAAATATTCTAGCCGAGCCATTCGATGGACTGCGTCTCCTAGGCAACAATAGACAGGGAGCACATCCACTGCCTCACCACCGCTCGATCCCCTTTTTCCGGCCGCTCGTCGCCGGTCAAATCAGGCCACCTCCGGCCACTCCCCCACGGTACAGACCAGTGCCTCGGCACCAGCTCCCCCCCTCTCCCTATTCCACGGGGTGGAATCGCCGTTCGCATCCCCATCTCAAGCCCTAGCTCCTCAGATGCAGGGCATGGCGGCGGCGACTAGAGTCAGCGGAGGAGGCGTGGGAGGGCAAGGAGGCCGTCCGCCCGGAGCTGCTGACCTACCCGGGTTGCTATTGCCGGCGGCGTACGCCCGGAGCTGATGCTGCCGATGGCCACCACTCCGGCCATCCATCTACAAGGGCAAGACACTACGGGAAAGCCACACTACGCCGACGACCGTACTGTACGCCGACGGCTAAATGTCGGGACCGTCGGCGTACAACACGAGCTAGGGCAGCCGCCCACACAGCCGTCAGCGTATCCAAGTAAGGCCGACGGTAGCCGTCGGCGTAAACCGTGCCGTCAGCGTACAAAAGGGCGCCGTGACGGAACGTCCAGCGGCGTTGATACGCCGATGGCCGTGCCGTCGGCGTACACGTGTACTTCAACGCCGACGGCGGCCGTCGGCGTATAGATGAACCTTTTTTTATTTATTTCTCTATATAATATTTATTTATTTATTTCTCTATATAATATTTAATGTAGTTATAATTTATATATATATTGGACCTATAATTTCCCTCCCAATTTCAGTATCCCACCCCCGTAAAATAACGGTTCGAGTTTCCCGGAACCCAACCCTACAACATATACATGTAATATAAATAAAAACAACACATGTAAAATACCTTCCTATGGCCTAACCTAACACAACCAAGTAAAAAAGTCCACTGGCCTACCCCCTTTCGACGCACGTCTATGGGGGTAGACGAAAACGTTAGGGTAGACGAAATCTGCTTTCCTCAAAGGTGTGTCTGACTGTCAGCGTGCATGTGCGAGTGGGCCCTTTGCAAAGACTCGAGGGAGCAAAGCTTATTGACTTGTTCCCGCCATAAGTTTTCCATCGAATCCCGCCAAATGTCCCATTTCCTTCAAACACTTGGTGGAGGCCCATACCGGCCTACTAAGATCAAGTTGTTATCGAGGCCCTTACAAGCCCATATGTCCAGTTTTCTCATGAGTCCGCAGCCCATATCAGTTCTGCGGGCCCTTTCCGGCCGTGTTTTGTCAGCTCAACTCGGACACAAAGGGTGTGTTTGGTAGCCTCTATGACCCAAGAATGACTATCTCACCTTTTACATGCAGACTCTATACAAGCTGGGGGGCATACATCTGCTTGTGTGTTTGGTGGCCTCTGTCCATCGAGACATGCTGAGGCGAGAGGCTGTTTGGTGTCATGCATGCGCTCAGATTTACTCATCAACATTTTTGCAAGGAGATCCAAACCTTCTTGCGAAAAAAGACCTTGAACAGAGAAAAAGAAAAGAAATATAGTCCTCCACAACAGCAGCAGCGGATGTGGAGGTGCGGAGGAGCAGCCCGCCTATGGAAGTGGGAGACGAGGCCGACACTGGGCGACGGCGTTCGGCCCTGGGCGGCGGTCGATAGTGGGCCGCGACGGCAGGCTCTGTTTGCGGCTCGCGAGGCGCCGGACGGCAGAGGTAGACGCTGGGCGGCGGCGGTCAACGCTGGTAGGCGGTGGCGCGGTGATCGGGCGGAGGTGGTGCGATGTTTCGGCAGGTAGAAAGGAGAGAAAGGGGGAGGGGGGGGGGGGGGATGAGTCGTGGGCCGAGGGACTCACGTGGGGACTTTTTCGGATGAGCTCGCCCCAGCCGAGTTGAGAAGCTCGATTCTAGCTTCACAAGTGGGCAAGGCTGAAAGCCCTTTTTCACATCAGGTGGGCAGGGCTGAGTTGCCTAACACGGGCTACCAAACAAGCAAGAGTTAGTTCAGATAGGATTTTCTGGTCTGACCCGGCCTACCAAACACATCCAAAGACTTGCCCGAGCTCATCCCTCCATTGGATTGTTTAGAACCTCTCCACCGGCGAGCTGGACAATGTGTCCAGAAATGCTGTCCATGTAGATGTTAACCTCGTTGCACCAGATAGACTAGGCGTAGGATTAGGAATAAGTGCTAGTATGAGTCCTAATAGGAATAGGATTTCTAGTCCTAGTCTGTTTCCAAGTCCGTGCGTGGAAGTGTATAAAAGCACCGGCAGGGGTGCTCTGTAAACACAACGAAAATCACAGAGCAATAAAGAGAGAAGAAAGAACAGGCTCGAGACGGGTCTGTAGCAATCCAAAATCGATTCCTGTGTGTTCCGTTCCGTCGTTAGTTTCGCAAGGTGCCGTGAAGTTCCGATCGTTGAAAGAGCAAGCTAGCTTCTCCATGTACATGAAAGATCCACGAAGGGATCACGTCCTAGGCAAGCTGCTTACGTCCAGATACTAGTGATCAATCAAGCTACGCACGTACGTGTGGCCGGCCGGATCGATACTAGTCATCTAAAACCAACAATTGGTATCAGAACTGTGTCAAGAAGACGATGAGCAAAAGCGACAACGAGTCTGTCAACAACTCGAAGTCCGTCAAGTCCGAGAACAAGAGCAACGGCTCAAAGGCGAACAAGAACAACGCCAAGATCGTGAAGGAGGCCAAGAAGACAGCAACGAGCAGGGAGAGGGGTGCCAACGCAACGGTGCACCGCAATATCCCGGTGCAGTACCCGATGCTGACCGACACCAACTACGGTGTTTGGGCGGTGAAGATGAAGATTATTCTCTGATCACTCCGAGTGTGGCAGGCAATCACCGACGATGACGTCGACGACGAGTGCGACGAAAGTGCCCTGGCCGCCATAGCCCAGTCTGTGCCGGATTCCGTGCTGATGACATTGGCGGAGTTCGAGATGGCAAGAGAGGTGTGGGAAACACTTAAGGAGATGAGGATTGGAGAAGATCGTGTCACGAAGGCTCGGGCACAAGTGCTGAAGCGCCAATTTCACAAGTTGCAGATGGAGGAAACGGAATCGGTGAACGACTACGCCATGCGTCTCACCACGTTGGTAGGAGAGATCTGCGCACTTGGTGCAAAGCTCGATGAAGTCGATGTCGTGGAAAAGTTTTTTTAGCTCAGTTACTGATAAATTCACGTACATCATCAGCACGCTCGAGCAGCTCACCGACATCGAGAACATGACCATAACGGAGGCGATCGGACGCTTGCGGACGTGGGAAGAAAATTCTCGTGGTTGTCGGAGAGGCCAAGGAGGAGGTGGCGATCAACTCTTCTACGCACGCGCTGACTGGGAAGCCCCAAGCAGAAAAGGAAGGCGCGATGATGAAGAATCGAGCTACTCTAGTCAAGATGAGCACGATGAAAAGGGTAAAGGAAAAGGCAAGCAACGAGGGCGTGGCAAAGGTGATCAATCTAATGAGCAGAGGTCACAGAACTTGGATATGTCCAAGGTAAGTGCTACAACTGCAATACGATGGGTCACTTTGCAAAGTAATGTCCGGAGACAAACAAGCGGGAGATGAGAGCAAATTTGGCAAAGCAGGAAGACGACGATCCAACTCTTTATATGGCGGAAGTTGGCGATCTCGCCCAAACGGTGGTTGCGAAGCCAAACCAGAAGGTGCAACTTCATGAGAAGAAGGTAACACCTAAGTTATCCGGGAACAAGGACACGCATGACCAAGGTGACCAAGGTGATCACGATCACCACGATGTGGACCCCGACGATGACGATGACATGAGTGAAGATCTTGGCAAGGAAGACGCCGCAGATGAGGCGGTGCACGGTGATCATGATCACAACAAGGCGCAAAGTGACAACGACCACAACGACGATGGTCACGGTCACGACGACTACGCTGTCGACACGGTTGCCGACGACCCGACGCCAAGCATGCCAAGAACTTCGCCACCTTCCTCAATCGCATCGACACCGACACAATTTGTGTCTCCTAAAGTTGTGGAGCCAGCAAATTTTGTAGAGGCGAGCTACGATCCAAATTGGAAGCACGCCTTGGACGAGGAGATGAAGGCGATTGTGAGCAACAACACTTGGACCTAGGTAACCCGACCTCCGAACCATAAGCCTATTGGTTTGAAGTGGGTTTACAAGTTGAAGAAGGACACAAAGGGTGTTGTTGTGAAGTACAAGGCAAGACTCAGTGCAAAGTTCTACGTACAATGTCAAGGAGTTGACCATGAGGAGGTGTTTGCACCGGTTGCTCAACTCGAGATCGTGAAGTTGTTCCTAGCAATGGCAGCACAAGAGGATTGGAAGGTTCACCACATGGATGTTAAATCTGCTTTCCTCAAAGGTGATCTCATGGAAGAAGTTTACGTAGAACAACCCTCGGCTACGAGAAGAAAGACGAACAAGAGAAGGTTTACAAGCTCAAGAATGCACTATATGTGCTCAAGGAAGCACCACGAGCTTGGAACTCAAAGTTGGACCAAAGTTTGATCTATCCAGGATTCAATGGTTGTCCCCTCGAACACACAGTCTATACGAGGCCCTACAAAGATTCGAACCTGCTAGTTGGCAGCGACACGGTAGGCGACGTTGATGATCGGAAAAGCACATGGTATGGTATTCTACCAAAGTCCGAATCCGATCAGCTGGAATTCTCAGAAGAAAAAGGCCGTGGCACTCTCTTCATGCGAGGCAGAGTACATTGCGGCGAGCACGGAGGCTTGTCAAGGTGTGCGGCTGAGAAGACTCCAAGCTGATCTTACGAAGAGGGAGGTGCAGAAGGTGTCACTCAAGATCGACAACCAAGTTGCGACCTCATTGTGCAAGAACCCGGTTCATCACGAGAGGAGTAAGCACATAGACACCCGGTTCCGCTACATGCGGGAGCAGGGGCGGACCCACGTTTGTGGCACCGGTGTCACAGGACACCGGGTAATTTCCTCCTTATGTCAGTATATGACCCATATATTAGGCGTGACACCGGTAAAATTCGTTGCTGGACACCCGGTGAAACGCTAAACTGCACGAGCGTGGCCCATCCATTGGCCCATGAGAAAACTAGGCGACCATATACCTCCACTATCAATCGATCAAACCAATCGTGCGTACGTGCGCCTAGCTTGACTCTTTTGCACAGATTCCTCATGGCGTGGCGTCCCCTGCTACCCTCGGAACGTCCTTCCCCCGACGTCTAGGCTACTTGTTTAGATTGATCGCTGAAAGAATTGGAGGAAAAAATACCACAAGTCGCCAATCAGGTGTGTGCCTCTATTTCTAGTGTGTCAAGATACTTAATTCCCGAATTGTATGGGTAGCTTAGGGCTTCTAATCTGTTATAACTGACAATTGGATTATTGCGATTTACTCATGTCTGTGAGTAAGTCACATCGATTGGGATTATTTTTGGCCATTGGATGCACGATGACAATACAGCACAATATCAAGCAAGTACAACTTTTGTCCATACAACTCAATCAGTTTGTTTTTATTTATTATTTCTAGTTTTTCTAGCGTTAACATAAATAATGTAAAGTAGAGCAATCGAGATCCACTATCCTCTTTTGTCGTCTTTGATCATATTTGTCTGCACGTTTTGGACTTTTTATACTTTGTTGTTCAACTACAAGTAAAACACTTAATTTGGTAAGAATTTTTATTGCCAGATTTATCCTTTATAAATTGTTGAGTGTCCTATATTTTTCTGTCGGTGTTCAATATCCACATGTTGTGGTGTACACGTGGACACCGGGTCATTTTTGTCCTAGGTCCGCCCCTGTGCGGGAGTGCATTGAGAAGGGGATGAACAAAGTTCAACACGTGAACACCAAACACCAGCTTGCTGACATTCTTACCAAGTCACTCGACAAAGAGAAGTTCATCGAGATGAGGAAGAGCGTCGGTGTGCAAGAATTGAAGCCAAGCAACAAGGTTAAGGAGGTGAATGTAGTTGTTAATCTCGTTGCACCAGATAGACTAGGCGCAGGATTGGGAATAAGTGCTAGTATGAGTCCTAATAGGAATAGGATTTCTAGTCCTAGTCTGTTTCCAAGTCCGTGCGTGGAAATGTATAAAAGCACCGGCAGGGGTGCTCTGTAAACACAACGAAAATCACAAAGCAATAGAGAGAAGAAAGAACAGGCTCGAGACGGGTCTGTAGCAATCCAAAATCGATTCGTGTGTGTTCTGTTCCGTCGCTAGTTTCGCAAGGTGCCGTGAAGTTCCGATCGTTGAAAGAACAAGCTAGCTTCTCCATGTACAGGAAAGATCCACGAAGGGATCACGTCCTAGGCAAGCTGCTTACGTCCAGATACTAGTGATCAATCAAGCTACGCACGTACGTGTGGCCGGCCGGATCGATTCTAGTCATCTACTCCCTCCGTTTGAAAAATGATATCTTCCATATATTTAAATTCGGATGTATGTGTACACTAAAACATGTCTACATATATCCTAATCTAGACAAATCCAAGACATCCTTTTTCAATACGAAGAGTGGCAAAGCTACAAATAAATATGGGCTAACACAAAAAAGAGCAAAATAAACTTCCAATTCTTAGCTAGTGTATTGACGCTCTTATAGGGTAATCACTAATCAGAGATATAGAGGTTTTGTTTTCCAACTATCCAATAATAGTTTTATGTATTCATTCATAGTCCTCCTAAGTAAACGAAGAAGGCGATGTTACTAGCGAAGCGTGCGGACATGAAGTTCTGTCCGTTCTCCTGGTGCAGGACATTTTTAGGGGTGTCCCTCCTCTTCGACATCACCATATCACGAGAAAATTGAAAAAAAAACCACCATAATTGGTGGTCAAGCTTCAAAAACTCACCAGTTTTCACCAAATTCGCAAATCACCACCACTTTTCGTTGACAGCGTTGCAAAAAACCACCAGTTTTCACGAAATCTCGTCTTAGCCGAGTTAACGCTCGTTCTGACCAGTATGGCCCACTGTCAAGCGTGACGAGGCGCGTGTAAATTTTGCGAAAAAATCCTTCTTAATTTTTTTCTCTTTTTTCTTTTACTTTTTTGCTCACGCTCGCGTTGACCCATGCGCAGGCACCTAGCACGGATTGATCGCGTTGATCCGGCCAGCAGCGGGCAAGGTCGGGCGCCGGCCAGGGCGCAGGCGCGGCGAGCTCGAGCGCCGGCAAGTGGCGGGCGCGGGCAAGGGAGAGCGCCGGCTAGGGCGCGGGCAAGGGCGGGTGCCGGCGGCCTGCGCGGGCGCGACGACGGAGCTGGTGCGAGCGCCGGCCCCGGCCTATGCGGGCGCGCGCACGGCGGCCTGCATGGGCGAGCGCCGGCCACGGCCTGCGCGCGCGCGGACGCGAGCACGGCGGCCTGCACGGGCGCCACAGCCTACGCGGGCGCGGACGCGAGGATGGCGGCCTGCACGCCGGGCGCGGCCACGGCTCGGATTTGTACAATATTAACTAGTGAAGATACTTGGTTCATTGTCTTTGATGCAGTTTTTCATGTGGGAGAGGCTAAATAGATATGCACTCAACTATTTGTGATTACACATACTATATGATTGGATTGTTAGCAAGCATCCGCAAATAATTCTCAGAGGAAGAAGTGAGCAAGCATCCCTAGGTTTCAAACGAGGAAAATGGTCTACTCACTAAACCCTTCTCAGAGGAAGAAGTGAGAAAGGCGGTTTTCCAAATGAAACATAATTCAGCTCCCGGGCCTGATGGTTTCCCGGCCGAGTTCTATCAGAACTTTTGGGACGTTATCAAGTCTGATCTAATGCAACTATTCGCCTGTCTCCATGATGGACAACTAGAGTTGTTTCGCTTCAATTTTGGTGAGATTATTTTATTACCTAAGGTTAATGAGGCAGAAATGATTCAACAATACAGACCTATATGCCTCCTTAACGTTAGTTTTAAAATATTTACCAAAATTGCTACGATTCGATTGAACAGTGTGGCAGATCATGTGGTTCGTCCTTCTGAGACAGGTTTTATGCAAGGTCGTAACATTCTGGATGGAGTGGCGATTTTACATGAAACAGTTCACGAGCTACATACGAAAAAGCTCAATGGGGTAATTCTTAAAATTGATTTTGAGAAGGCTTATGATAAAATTAATTAGTCTTTCCTTCAGCAGACCCTCAGAATGAAAGGTTTTTCAACTGAGTGGAGAGCGTTAATAGATAGCTTTGTTTCTGGAGGAAGTGTAGTCATTAAAGTCAATGATGACACTGGCAAATACTTTCAAACGAAAAAAGGCCTTAGACAAGGTGACCCGTTATCGCCAATACTATTTAATATAGTGGCTGATATGCTGGCTATCTTGATCGAACGCGCTAAAACTGAGGGCCAAATTAAAGGAGTGATTCAACATCTAGTAGATGGTGGTTTATCGATTCTTCAATATGCCGACGACACAATTCTTTTTATGGAACATGACATCAAAAAAGCTCGTAACTTAAAATTGATTTTGTCAGCTTTCGAGCAACTTTCGGGTCTTAAGATTAATTTCCATAAAAGTGAATTGTTTTGCTTTGGCGAGGCTCAAGAAAACACAGCCTTGTATGCTGAACTTTTCGGATGTGAGCAAGGTCAATTTCCTATCAACTATTTGGGTATTCCGATTCATTATCGGAGACTTACAAATGCTGAGTGGAAAAATGTGGAGGAAAGAGTTCAATTACGTTTAAAAGGCAAACTCTTATCCCTGGGTGGAAGATTGGTTCTCATAAATTTGGTACTAACAAACATGGTACTGTATATGATTTCATTCTTCCAATTATCCAAAGAAGTCTTAAAATGATTGGATTATTTTCGGTCTAGATTCTTTTGGCAAGGGGATTGTGAGAAGAAAAAATATCGGCTGACTAAGTGGAGTGTGGTTTGCTGCCCTAAGGACCAAGGAGGGCTCGGAGTTCACGACCTTGAGGTTAAGAACAGAACCTTGCTGGGTAAATGGCTCTTCAAGCTTCTTGCTGAAGATGGAGTTTGACAAACCCTTCTTAGGAGAAAGTACGTGGGATCTCAAGCTGTATCTCAGGTTCTTTGGAAACCTGGAGATTCGCACTTCTGGGCATGCCTTATGGCTACGAAGAAGTTCTTTTTCCCACATGGATATTTCTCAATTAGGGATGGATCGGAAATTCGATTCTGGGAGGATAAATGGCTAGGCCAGGCAACTCTCAGAGAACAATATCCGGCTCTGTATGCTATTGTACGAAATAAGAGCGACACGATCGCCAAGGTGTTGGGATCCTCCCCACCAAAAGTTCGTTCAGAAGAATTTTATTTGGAATGAGACAAGCATCATGGAATGCTTTGCGCATCCGATTGGAATCCATCCACCTGTCGGATGGTCCAGATACATTTCTATGGAATCTTACGAAGAATGGTAAATTCTCGGTTGATTCTATGTACAGAGCATTAATCTTACCTGATGTTCCAGTCGATACTAAAGATAATAACAAAATTTGGAAGATGAATATACCACTAAAAACTAAGGTGTTTGCATGGTATCTACGTCGAGGTGTTATTCTTACAAAAGATGACCTTGCCAAACGTAATTGGCACGGAAGTAAAAAGTGCGTCTTCTGTCATCATGATGAGACCATTACACACTTATTCTTTCAGTGCGAGTTAGCCAGGTCTATATGGTCAGCCATTCAGATAAGTTCTATCTTACATCCCCCTCGTACGATTGCAAACATTTTTGGCAACTGGTTAAACGGGGTAGATCCTAGGTTTAAACTATTCAGTAGGGTGGGAGCGATTGTTGTTATTTGGTCGCTCTGGCTATGTAGAAATGATAAGGTTTTTAACGATAAAAATGTTTCTCTTATGCAGGTTATCTATCAGTGTACAGCAACGCTACGAGCATGGTCGGCCCTGCAGCGTGTGGAGCACCGAGACTTCTTTTTGGAGGTGGCTTCACGATTGGAGGCGGCGGCCAGGGAGTTATTCTCCCGGCATGGATGGCAACATAGTCTCCGGATCGATCTACCTTCATCTTAGGCGGCTTTACAATTTCTCATTATGATATGCAATTCGCCTTTTTATTTCAGTTTTGGGTACTCTTGAACTCGTGAACTTGTGGCTGTGTGCATCCTAGCTATGTAGAGGCCAGGTGTAATGCTTAAAACTCTTAAGTAATAAAATCTCTTTATCTAAAAAAAATCTAAGTGCTTTTTGAAGGAACGAAATCTAATAATCTAGTACCGATGTACACTACATCAGATGGTCTTCCCAACTCATCAGGGGCTTAGACAAGGAGACCCACTTTACTCTTTGATGTAGCCGCTGATGGGTTGGCAATTATTATGGAAAATCCAAAGAACCTTGGATATATAAAAGGGCTTTTTTTTTAGATAAAGAGATTTTATTACTTAAGAGTTTTAAGCATTACACCCGGCCTCTGCATAACAAGGATGCACACAGCCACAAGTTCACGAGTTCACGAGTACCCAAACTGAAAATAAAACAAGGCGGATTACATATCATGATGAGAAATTGTAAAGCCGCCTAAGAGGATGGTAGATCAATCCGGAGACTATGTTGCCATCCGTGCCGGGAAAATAACTCCCTGGCCGCTGCCTCCAAACGTAACGCCACCTCCAAAAACAAATCTCGGTGCTCCACACGCTGCAGGGCTGACCAAGCTCGAAGCGTTGCTGTACATCGATGAATAACCTGCATAAAAGAAGCATTTTTATCGTTAAAAACTTGTCATTTCTACATAGCCACAGCGACCAAATAACGGCAATCGCTTCCACCCTACAGAATAGTTTAAACCTAGGATCAACCATATATAAAAAAGGGCTAATGCCTGAATTTATGGAGGGAGGCTTAGTGTTGCTGCAATATGCAGATGATACTGTCTTCTTCATGGAAGATGACATTGCTAGTGCACAAAATTTGAAATTCTTGCTTTGTGTACGTATTTGAACAGATGTCAGGTATAGAAATTAATTTTGATAAAAGTGAACTCTATTGTTTCGGGGAGTCTGAGGAAAAGAAAAATCAATATAGTTTGAAATAATTAGGGATTCCTGTTGATCAGACGAGATTATTAAATAAATATTGGGGGAAAGTAGGAGAAATATCTGCAGAGAAGCTGAGTTGTTGGCAGGGAAAATTGATGCCTATTGGAGGGAGACTAGTTCTTATTCAATCTAGTCTCAGCCATGCCTCCTTGTATTTTACTCCACTTCCCAAAGGAGTTAAGAAACGCCTGGATTTTTGTTGGGGGTGTGGATGAAAGGCTTTCGAAAGAAAGACATATGCTTGATTCAAGTAGGCCTAGCTGCAATTATGTGGGCTTTATGGAAAACTCGAAACAATGCTTGTTTTCGTAACATTAGACCCAGATCTTGTGGCTGTGACGAAAAAGAGATTTACAAGGTCATATGGCGCCAAGAGTAAATCTGGGCCGTCCGTTTTGGCCATCCGATTGGTAATATGGTTTCGTCTTGGCAATTCGGTTGGAAAAGGAGGAAAACCGAGATGCGATAAATCGGGGAGCCAAAATGTTCGTGTGGTTGTCACGTAAAGCTTTCAGCGCAACGCAGGGATGGGACCAGCGATGCTGATGAGGATAACGAGATGAAGATGGTGTCTGCTTTACCTGTGGTGTCTGAGCTTTGGTTGTAAGTCTTGTTTTTTGTGGCAAAAAAATCTGTTGTTGCTGCGAGTGACTTTACTCAGGTTTGGAGCTTGTCACAAAAATGATGAAAGTGTTGGCCTGGGCCTAGTTTGGCTCCTGAGGCCTGATGAGACTTGCAGTGTTTGCAAGTCTTTCGTTTTCTTTTCTTTTACTCGCTCTGTTTGGAAAAAGATGTCACAAAAATGGTGTGACATCCTTTTGCGAACGGAGGGAGTAGCTTGTAATAATGACGATGTTGGTAATAGAAATCGGGGGTGTGGGCCCTTGGTTAAAAAAAAGAAAAAGATCAGGTGGTCTACATGGATTTGCAGTCGAAGAAAAAACAGAGGCAACAAGCAGAGAGACAGAGGAATAGACAAGACGGCCTTGCTGAACCTGAACGTGTGTTTTCTCTACTGTTCTCGGTGGCCGCATCCCGCTGCAAACCGCGATACGTGTAGCCAAGTGCCAGCAGTACGTGGCTCGATTGGACGAACTCTCATCCACGTGGAGTGTACGTAATACAGTACCGGAGTACACTAATGTAGAGGGAATGTATATATGTATACTGTATAGTAGGGTGGGCTCGTGACCCACGGGTGGTGAGTCGTTCCATCCGCATGTGAACCAATTGGCCACTGCCGGCAATCACATTCACCATCACGGCCCCTCGTCCACTACTGATTCCAATCCGTCCGTTGCCTCCGGCCATCTGCAAACCAATCATGCCAAGCATCACGCGCGCCTCAATTCCATCCCGGCTCAGCTGGCTGCTGGCGCTATAAATACCGGCGAGTTCCCATCGCCGTCCGGCACACACCATCATTCTTCACAATTCAGCTAGGTAGCGAGATAGCACAAGGTACATACGCCAGTTCATTCAGCCAGCTTGCGAGCCATGGCATCCTCCTCCTTCTCCGTTGCCGTCGCGGCGGCGCTGCTCTTGTGCGTCCTCGCCGCCCACGGCCACGGCTGCTGCGCCAAGCGCAGCAACAAGACCCACCACCACGCGCCTCCGCACGCCCACAAACCGCCACACGCTACTCCGACTACCCCTTCCCCGACCACCGACCCACCTCCCCACAGGCCAGCACCTCCTGCTGCCCCGGTCACCAATCCGCCTCCCTACGTCGCCCCTTCCCCTCCTACCAGTGCACCTCCTGCAGCCAATTCCAGCGCCAATGGCACCAATGCCGACACCGGCGGCTGGCTCGACGCCAGGGCTACCTGGTACGGCGCGCCCGAGGGCGCCGGGCCCGACGACAACGGCGGCGCCTGCGGGTTCAAGGACGTCAATCTGCCCCCCTTCTCCGCCATGACCTCCTGCGGCAACGAGCCGCTCTTCAAGGACGGCAAGGGATGCGGCGCATGCTACCAGGTATTACTCCATTAATACTCCATTATCAATGCACTCCCCCTCAAACTTTCCAGATTTAGCAGCAGTAAACCGTACGTCCGTCCCTAGTCACGAGCAGCATGCACCCATGCATGCAGAGCTGTACTTTCATGTCGTTTCCACAGCCTGTATCTATGTAAGCTGTTACTGATCTTGGATCCTTGTGTTGCACTGCAATGAAACAAAAAAATGCAGATCAGGTGCGTGGCCCAGAACCACCGGGCGTGCTCCGGCGTGCCGGAGACGGTGATCATCACGGACATGAACTACTACCCGGTCTCCCGCTTCCACTTCGACCTCAGCGGCACCGCCTTCGGCGCCATGGCCGTGCCCGGCCGCAACGACGAGCTCCGCCACGCCGGAATCATCGACATGCAGTTCAGGAGGTACCACAACTTAACCCCTACCTATATTGCCAGTCACCCTCATCACATCCCCATTATCTTATCTCCACTGCTTAACTTGCACTACCGACCATGCATGCATCGAGCGCTAGCTACGTCTCCACCGTCCGTTCCTTACTCCGGCCACTTCTGTACAGACCACTACGAAACAAGCTAGCTAGATGGGGAAATATAACTGCCAACATGGCCATTTTTTGCCTTGGCATGCCATGCCAACCAACTTTTTTAACGACGGCGACGACTACGATCGGGTTAAAACGGCATGCATGGGTCCCTAAAACTCCAAAAGATTCTACTCCGCTCGCTAGTGCGACTACCGGACTACGTGTCATTTTCTTTCTCAATTAGCAGAAACCAACAAACCGGCATCAGCGTCGGCATTTATATAGGCAGCTTTTGTTGTTCTTGGTCGCTAGTATCTTCTGGTGCCTCTTGTGACATTGATCTAGCAATGTACGGAGTACGTGGCATAGCCTCGCCAGCTTGCATGCCACGTATAAGAGTGACAGAGTACTAAATATATACTGATCGACATTGGTGTCTATGCAGGGTGCCGTGCCAGTACCCGGGCCTGACGGTGACGTTCAAAGTGCAGCACGGGTCGAACCCTTACTACTTGGCGATCCTGGTGGAATACGAGAACGGCGACGGCGACGTGGACCAGGTGGACATCATGGAGTCGCGGCCGGACCCCGCCGGCGAGGGCGGGATGTCGCCGACGGGGCAGTGGGTGCCGATGAAGGAGTCGTGGGGATCCATCTGGAGGATGGACACCAGCCGCCCCCAGCAGGGTCCCTTCTCGCTGCGCATCACCAACGAGTCCGGCCAGACGCTCGTCGCCGACCAGGTCATCCCCGCCGACTGGGAGCCCAACGAAATTTACAGCTCCATCATCCAGTTCTACTAATCAATCGATTGAATGATCAAGCAACCATATAGATACACATAATCAATCATTTGAATGAGACGTCGCCTGTGACGTCCAGTGCGTGTCGTCGTCGATCGTGCATACATGTGTACTCGTGTCGTCTGCTATACATGTATCACTGTTCGTATCTATACGACGAGTATAATGTACGTATGCTAGCTCCGCCGTCAACTCTGCCGACTGCCGTCCGCTAGCTTGTCTGTGGCTCTGCAGTAATTAATCTATTCCATGCATGTTGAGTACTCTATTATATCAAATATTAAGGTATAACTGTGCCTAGCTACATTCTCTTCTCCATCGTATGTATGGCTCTGCTGGTCAATTGGTAGAATTAACTTGGGAAGTGTATATTCTTCTTTGGAGAATCGAGATGCATGCTCCAAATCAAGGCCGCAGATGGAACAAAAGGTTTCCCGGCGCCCGTGCCTGCTCTGCTGCGACGCTTTGGTCTTTAGCGTTGGTGAGCCCGGCCCGTTGGATTGACGCATCCATCTTTGCCTCTTTGCGATGCCAATTGCGTCTCTTCACGGGCGTTTTGGCCGTTCTAACCTCCCACCCCTCAACTGTTTCAAGCTATAGCATGCATAACACTACGTGGTACTGACTGCAAAGTGCTTGCTAATTAAACGGATATTCCTCGATCAATCGCTTTGTTTCCCTGCTTCAATTCCTACATGCATGTACCCGTCGTCTGGTGCAAAAAAAAATGCATCCGCTTTTGCTAATTCTCACGCAACCGATGTTTTCTGCAAAAGGAAATTGCATCACGTACTACACATGTTTTGGGCCGTTGTAACAAAAGATACAAAGTTCTAGAGGTTATGACTGATACTCGTCGTCTGGGATAAGTTATACAAAAAAGAAACTCATCAGAATTTGGTCGATCAGTCACTGGGTACCAAAGCTTAAGCCATGCCGAGCCGAAAGCTTATCTTGCTCTATGTTATTTCCAATTTTCGAACAAAATTTATAATAATGTGAACTAAAGTTCCTCTAGTGAAAAGATTATCGTTTTTCAAAGTAGAATACTAAAATTGCCAAATCAACATAACTTTTGGCTCCTCGGTACCAGCGCACCAAAAATTTGGAAAAAGATCGAAAAGATTCTAATCTTTTTTGTGCTCTAAGATGATCAAGTATTCTACTCGTGTAAAAAAATTGGCCAGGAAATGATTTTCATTAACTTCGGGTAATAAAGACAAATTTATGACAAATATAGCGTGTATATAGTGCTTCTTTTTAGGCAAATCTTTGACTCAGCGTGCAATGAAAGTCGATCTTTGGCGAGTTGTACGGGTATAATACTTGATCATGTTTGGCCGAATATCAGTTTCAAAATCTTTTAAACATTTTTTTTGAATTTCTAATTGTGTTTTACATATCCGGTGCAACGGTACCTAGATTCTCCAATGTATTTACGAGGTAAACTAATAATATTATGTATTGCGCCTGTACATTGTGCAGCCACATGTGCTGTTGGTGCCTGAGCCCGGTCCTTGGAGTAGTTACAAGTTGGTATATGTACAGTTAATCTCTGGTCTGGTGATGACACAGTTGCTATTGCCCAAGCTGTAAAACCTCTGGACGAAGGATCGGACAAGTGATGTTATTATATGCATCTTATTTGTTTCTCTACCGGACCTGATATGTTAACAGTACAGTTGCCCAAGAAAAATCCAATTGTGGGGTTTTAGAAGAACAAACTCACGAGTTTCAGAATTTACAAGATAGTAATAAGTATCTTAGCTGACTGTAAGCGGTGCAACCAATTCACAAACTCACAGTTTCAGAATTCACAACATTCATCAAGACGAACCACATGATCGCTTCCGAGTTCAAGAAACGAAAACAAATAGTTTCTAAATTTTGTACAGCATGTAATACTACCGCAACACAGTTAAGAAGCATAATCCATCAGCTATCGATTTAATTCACAAACGATGAACACGACTGGAAAGCGTGAGCGAAAAGCGGGAGGCGGCTGCACAGACAGCAATCAGGCCGAAGGGGCGCGCTCGAGGACGGCTTCAGCGACGGCTCGGTGCCTGAACTGCCCGACAGAGGAGAGAACTGCACGTGAGGACACCGCCGAAGGTGTAGTCCAAGAAGGCCGATACAGACCAGGGACGGTTGAGCGCCGCTCGGCCGTGGCGCTCTGCGTCGGCACCGCCTCCTCCTAGTAGATACAATCCTGCCCACCGCGGTCGAGGCCGAGCTGCGGCGCACAACGGAGGAAGACGATGGTGGCCTCCGTGCGGAGGGCGAGGATGTTGGAGAGCGTGGCGTGGCCGCGTCCAACTCGAAGCATATAATGCACCTAGCCAACACGTCAAGTCTTGTTTTATCGCAGGCGAGTTAAAAACATTGTCATTTATTTGTACTAATCTTTTTTATTTTTCTAATCAACCTATTTTTAAATACTCTTTATAGAGTACATGTTCATTTACTGATACATCTTTCAAATATTATAGTTTTTGCAAAGAAATTTTCATTAAATACAATCAACACTATTTAAGAGAATCTTTCGATACAGTTTATTTGTCCACAAGCTTGGCAACCCAATGTTTCATTTTGACATATTAATGTATGCCCCTTATTATATATAGTGTGTTTATAAATAATATTTTCATAGTTTCCTTAAATACATAAAGAATTTAGGTACAGTGTGATTTTTAGTTGGCCATGCTTGTTTCTTGATTTACTTTCGTGTTGATGGGGCAAAAGGAGTTTTCGATTGTCCCACTAAATATGTTATTTACTGTACACTTATGTTAGAGTGTGCCAGCATGCGGACAACAACACTTGCTTCGCATTTGGATATGTAGTGGGTTCCAATAGATTTTTTCTTCGGTGGAGTGGTTGAGAGTTTGTGTGTGACTGTGACATTTTGTTATACTTATCTTTGGATATTATATTTTGACTTATAAGCGATAAAAGTATCTTAGCTTTTGCCTACCATCATACAAAAGTATCCACATCGAAAGCCAAAGTCAGAAGCACCTAATTAGGTACTTTTCTTTGGCTTATAAGCTAAAGTCGTCATAAAATTTAGAATAAATCCAACCAAACAGAACCCGGGTCTAGAACATAGATATATCGGTAGACATAGATATAACACATTTAAGAGTGACGAGGTGATGGTAACATTAAAAATACGATTTTTATCACAACTGTAATTGTGATTCGATATTTTACTTATAGGGAACAGACTCACGAGTACAATGGTTGTCCGCTCAATATTAGTTTTCAACATTAATTAATGATTAGGCATGAATTTTAAATATAAATCCCTCATATTTAGGGATGAAGATTTTTGAGCTCATTCTTCGTTAGAAATTACGGATTGAGTACAAACTCTTTGATAATGAATAAAGAAGGGAGTAAATGCTTTACACTGGAAGCCTATGCTCCTAAACAGTTTTGTGTAGGCCAATTTGCGTGTCGTTAGATGTGCGTTCGTAATGTGGAAAAATCAGAGGATATCATAGTGGAATTCAGAGGATGAGAATTGATGCATCCAAAATACACATCATTTATTTCTCATTTTTGGATATCGTTGCACTAAGGTCCTCGTATTTTGTTCCATTGAGCTTTTTAATGTCTCTTTTACATAATTGCTAGTTTTACTATTTTCAGTGTGAGTATCACTTAATCCTTAGTTTTGTAAGTTTTGGTTGTTTTTATTTGTTATATTTTGTGTGTACATGTTTTGAACTTTGATTGACTTATCTCGATGAAATGGATCAAGGTTAGTGAAAGGACATGGATGTCTCCTAAAGAGGGAGGGGTTGAATAGGCGATTTAAAGCAATTACGGTTTAGATTTGAATAAATATGGAATAAAACTAACGTTTACTTTATGAAACATAAAACCTAAATACTCAGGCTCAACTATGTGAACCAACAACTTACGCTAAACAAGATACACATTGGTGACAGCAAGATATATATTTCAACCGATAGCTATCACAAAGTAAATGCATAAGTAAGAAGTTCAAGTATAGAAATAACCGAGCCACGTGGAGACGATGATTTATCCAAAATTTACTTCCCAATGGAAGTTAGTCACCGTTGAAGAGGTGTGTGGAGGAACATTTCTCTCCAATAGCCATAATGGCTCACCTTATTCTCTGTGTGCTCTCGCACAATGCAAGGTGCCACGATTCCACTATGAGGTGGTCTTGAGGGTGTTCACATAACGCGTACAAATTGACGGGGCATTCTCCACAACTTAGTTGGAGGGTCCCGAAGCAGACCCGAAGCTTCACACCAAAATTGAGTTCCGCAACAACACCAACCGTTTAGGACGCCCAAGCACAAGAGGAATAGGCTCTAGGCCACCCAAGCACCCAATAGAGTATTAAGCTTCTCAAACTTTCACTTCCACGAACTCAATACCGATGCAATGGAAAGAACTCATAAATTAGTCAATTCCTTCACTCTCAAAATCTCACCAAAACAATTAATCCTATGGAGAAACAAGATAGGAAGAACAAGGAGGAAAACAAGAAGTGCCCCATGATCTAGATCCAATAGCTTCCGCTCACTAAGAGGAGAGATTGATTGGTGAAATAGTAGATCTAGATCTCCTCTATATTTTCCCTCTAGAAGGACTAAGAATCATTGGAGGGATTGACAGAAGCTAGCAAAGCTAAAAAAGAGTTCAAAAATGAAGGAGGCGGTAGGGGCGGTACTACCGCTTGGGAAAGTGGTACAACTTCTCCTGGGCGGCACTGGTAGTACCGCTTGACTGACACTTTGGTCCACTACCGTTTGCAGTACGCAATATATGACCTGAACGGCTCCGACCCCGTTAGCTAGAACTACCAAGCAAAAGTTAGCATGAACCAAAGTAGCATACTAAACACAATTTTATCACTACGGCTCTGACGTAACTTGACTCGCTACATTTTGACAACACCTCCACCATCGCCAGAACTACCAACCATTTCATGTCACGGTCGGGAAAGAGAGGTTCGACTCGACTCAAGTCGAGCTAACAAACCATCAATGACACATGTGATCGACCCAAGTGTTAGTTTCTTCAAGCGACTAATCACGTAAATTTTGGATTTACCTTCAGACTACGGGGTATCAATAGAATTTTTGGAGTTGTTTTTCTGCAGCAGCTCGAAAACATGTGCCTTTGGGCAATTTACTCTTTTGGCAGACTCCTTCAGTTTTCAGTTTGCAGTTGCACCATCTTTGTATTGTTTTTGGAAAGTGTAAGTTTAGTGCCGTACATTTATATACAACTTTTGTATTATGGTTACAAATGTTTTCAGGTCGTGATAATCTTTAATATCTTTTCTATTACGGTAAGTTCAATGTAATGATTATATCTTTTTTTTTTAGTTTCTACTTCACAAATTATTATTTTTCTAGTTACTTTAGGGGCTCAAGAAGTAACTAAACCCAATTAGACCTAATAAGAAGTAGAGTAGAAGCGCACGGTGGAGATATCAACACAATCATATATTAATTGCGCGTGTGCACAAAACTAAACCAACAAAAATAAATCAATTGACAAGCTCTAGCTACTTTTTTTTCAAATCCAGGATTTTAAAATTCTATTTAAACAATCGATATACTAAAATGAAACGAGTCCATAGATATGCCACCGGATGTATACATCATGGACGATAGAGACAACCATCCAAGTGTTTTGCCATACTAGCTAAAAATGGACAGGCTCTAGCTTCTTTTCTTTTCAAGGGGGGTAAGGAAAGCTTTTGTTGTCTAAAAATGGTCAATAAAGTGATAATTAGGCGGCTTCATGCTAGTTGGCGCGCTGGATTGCGCACTAATTTTGGGTGAGCTGACTCTTGCGGATTGACGGCTCTCCAGTAATGCACTGTGCAAAGTTGTCTTGTAATTGCGGCTAAAGTTAGTGCAGATTGCTACCATGCATGCGTCTCTTTCTCCGAAATGTGCCGCACGATGGATGCATGCATGTACATGAGTGCATCCTTTTAATCGCTTACCATTCTGATCTTGCACTACCCCGCTAGCTAGCTAGCAGCCTACACTACACATGTTTGCCAAAAGATATTTTTAACCCGCGTGCAACGATAGGAATGCCCTGCGTTCAACGATGCTCGCCAACTTGTTCCTGAAGGAGCAAGAGAGAGTGCTTGACATTCTGCATGCCACTGATGCGCAGTGATTGCACGCCGATGAGATAACTCCTGCTGCTCCTTTTTGTTCTCAAGTGTTCACATCCTTAACCGTTGTGCAATCAAGTAGCAACTCCAGATTCCCCTAAGAAAACTAGCAAGCTAGTTATTTCTAGCTCAGTTGTTAATTCGACTCTAACTGGAGCATCAGTTGCTTACTGGATTACTTTCACACCATGATTGTTGGCATTAGTAATTGGCACTAGCATTCGTATATGCCATTCTGGGAAGCATAATCGATTGTTTGAATAGATACTACTCCCTCCGTTTTTTAATATAATATGTATTAACATTTGTCTACATGCACATGTATACAAATATATATAGACATGTGTTAGTGTGTATGTTCATTCACTTTATTATGTATCTAGATAACATGTACAACACCTAAAACATATTATATTAAAAAAGGAGGGAGTACATATGCAAGTTGTCGATTGTACGCATTATGTATCCTCTGTCGGCCGGGGAATCGACTTGGCACTGTGTTTAACTGTAGTTAGCTCTTCAAGGACGACGGCAATAAGTAGGTCCATCTCGAAACGGCATCGCCGTCCTGTTTGTTGGAGACAAACAAAGGTTTACAGGTTTCCATCACTTGGACAGACACCCGTGACGTTGGCAGATTAAGCATACGAGCGTACGGCTCCATCGTAGTCGAATCATGGCGAGCACGCATCACGGATCCATTTAACTTCAGTCACTCAGAAGGGATCGGCTAGCTGGCCTTGGTGCATCCATTATTGTAGCCAGTTTTTTTTTTTTTTTTTGCGAAATTATTGTAGCCAGTTGACAAGCTGGCGAATCTCCTGGTCCTCTCGTGCCTGTAAATTTGTGAGAAATACAAGGATCTACCTCTAGCATTGTTCACTATTGGCTAATTTGTTTAAAAGTGAAGATTATTGCACCCGGACCGAGAGGTACAGAACTTGGCACAAAGGTTTATTTCAGTCGATGAAGTTGTAAAATGCAATGGAGTACTTACTCCGATATTTATTTTGATCTAAACCGAGGCGCCACCTTGGGCTTATATTGGGCCTACATGGCGTTGTATGCTGGCGAACCATTCATGTTTTTTTTAACAGAAAACCATTCATGTGGCCTGTGGCAGTGGCATGCCGAGGGGTTTTCCGCACTTGGAATTTTGCAAAGAACCCGTGAGTTTTTTTCATATCACGTAACAAAACCTCTCCTCTACCCCTCTGTTCTTCCTATTCGGCGACACGACTTAACTACGGGCAATGGTGGCAACCTCTTGGGGAGCGCCGGCAGCTACATCTTTGGAATGACTAGTTGACATACCGACAAATATCACACGTCTCTCCCTCTTTATTTCCTCCTCACGGTGCAATCACAATGGATTTGTTGACACTGCAAAGGTGGAGGAAGAGTCATTGAGTTACGTTGTGTAAGCGGAGGAACCCCTCATTGAAGTGGTCACACGCAAAGACACTATATATCGACTTTGAGTCATGTAATGTGTTCATACCAGTGGTGCAGAGTCGTGATGGTATGGGACATCACTCGACGTCATTATAAGCCACCTATAGAGAAGGGGTTGGTGGAGATGACAAGGACCCCTAATGAGGATTGGGAAGAACATAGGAACCTAATCATAAGAGTCACATGACGCCCAACTGGTTCACAATCAAGAATAGCTTATTTGCAAGTGTGACACGCCACGTAGAGGGGATTAGACTGAACTGGCTTGTTTTGGACCAAAATGGAGCCACGCTCGTGTCGTGGGTTACTCCTTTACATTCTACGGTACAACTTCATGGACTACTTAAGGTGTTCCCACACATCAAGTTCATGGGTACGGATTTCTGACTTTGCCCTGACTTTGCATCACTGGCACATGGGGCCCACGAGATACTGGACCCATCTGTCAATGATCCAAAATTAGGCTGGGCTAAGTCAGAAAATCTCAATCGCAAGTTCATGTACCTTCGATGCAATTACCTCTTAAAAAGTTCCAGGTTATTGATCCGAAGCAAACCGTGGTGATTTAATTTGGAAAATAAAGTCGGGACTTGTCATGCAAATTGGTGCAATTGAGTACACAGACACTACGCTACGTACGTAGTATTATAGACTGTTGCTCCTGCCTCCTGGATCCGTGATCCTTGTCGTCCGTTCGAATGCCATAGACCATATGCACGCGTCAGATGAGACTGTTGGAAGAAATAAAACCCCTAGATTGTCGTCCAATGTTGGAGTGCGAGATTCAGTGGTACCAAATTAACCTGCCGACCATGCAGTATTTTTGCATAAATACTTATGGAAAATGAAGGTTTCATTAAAAATAAAGATTTTTATGTGGTTCCCGTATCGCAAAGTACTTCTTACTAAAGATAACTTGGCTAGGCGAAATTGGAGTGGCAATAAAAATGTTGTTTTTGCGATCAAGATGAAACAATACAACATTTATTTATATCTTGCCCTTTTGCCAAGATGGTTTGGCGTATTGTCCACATGGCTTTTAATATTACACCCCCAAATAATATTTCAAACTTGTTTGGAAATTTGTTACGTGGGGTTCCTAAAAAGATAAAGTTCAAATCCGAGTGAGAGTTTGCGCTTTATTATGGACCATATGGAATATACGCAATGATTATATCTTTAACAAGCCAAAGACTTTTTCATTCACGCAGGTTATACCGATGGCTACTAATTGGATCCGTATGTGGTCTTACCTACAGCCCATGAAGAAGTGTCACGTTTTGGATATTGGGTGCAACCGGCTGAATTCGGTGGCACGGGACTTATACAGCCAATACAGTTGGCGTTCTGATTTTAGAATAACATGTTAATGCAGTGCCATTCTATGTTTGTCCCTTTTTAGATGGTTGATACATGTTTCAACCCTGTGCGACCCATGATGTATTCTCTCTGTAATAATTGAGCGTCAATCAAGAAATAAAAACCCGTTTGCATCAATCGATTCAGAGGCTGGGTCTCCCTTTTCTAAAAAAAAAGAATGGAACTACGTACTCGCATGCAAAAATTGAGTAATAATTGGGGATCAACATGCATGGATCAATGCAGATACATCGAGCGCGCGCTGGGAGCGGACAAATTAAGCATGCCAGGCATGGACGGCATGCACAGCCGTGGACGGACCACATCGATGTCGGCAGGCAGCGGCGGTTTCCTAGCTATAGCTTGTCCGTGCGTGTATGGCGATATCCATCTATAGGCATGCATGTGATACAAATCATACAAGACTGCCTGCAAGGTCATGGTCAGCCACCGACCGTTGCCGCGGAAGGTCGTCGCGCTCGTCCGTATTAGGCACGCGTGGACCACGTACGCAACATCGTACGTGCATGCACTTGCTCGTTAACCGCCAAACTTTAATTTGTACAATTTGCACTCACGGGATTGCAAAGCAATTGGAAGATCCAACACCACACAACTGCAACAAGTGCAACTAATTACTACTATTGGGCAACCGACGCCTCTTTATACCTTGAATTGCTTCTTTTTTTCGCGAAAAGGATCCTGCCATTAAAAAAAACATAGCACAGTACAAAGCAACTAAACAAAAATGAAAATTACAACAAAATCCTTAAGATGCCCTTCGTCTTCAACCTCCAGACCGTGTCGACGGCGCGCCACCGCTGCCTCTCCTCACTGAGCCGGCCTGACGTTGTTGGTTGCGGACGGGAAGTCGCCGGACGAATCAACAAGACCACATCCGTCCCGGAGACGAAGAAAAAGAATAACCATCGATGAAGCTCCTTAACGATCCAGATCGAGATCCCCACAACCAGAAGAAATCGTCGAGACTACACCACTCTCACAGGCTTCTCGACGTCGCCGCCGAGATGGGACTGAAGCCGTGGATACCTTATTGAAACGAGGCGCCGCCGCCACCATCCGAGGGCCACCCCATCGCTAGGCAAAAGGTTGAAACTGGACGTGTAAGGTTCAAACGATAAAAGACATTCGTGGATGCACAGGGACTATCACGGCAGTCCAGCCACCGCTGATAGTCATTGATCGGAGAACGTGTCTCGATCATGTCTGGAGTGATCCCGAACCGCTAGGGTGACACACTTAAGGGTAGGTGACGTTTATTTAGATTGGACGCAGAAGAGAAAATAGAGAGAAGAACACCGAAAGTGTTCCGGGTCATATCCGATGGAGTTCAGAGGGCAACGAAATGGTTTCCGGAGCCGAAATAAATTAGATAATATATATTTAATATTAATTAATGGAATTAATGATTAAATATATTTTATTATATTTATTTTCAAATTTATTGGCAGCCCAGAGGCGAGGGAACCCTAATCGTCTGTCTCTCCTCTCTCGAGATGAAGGGGTACGGAGGGCACTTCGACTTTCCTTTCTGTTATTACCTTGAATTGTTGACCTCACTAAATAATTGAGACAGATATTGACAAGAACATTAAAAACTTATTTATTAGGGGTGTATTTTCATCCCAAAAGGATCAGGGGTGGAAGTGTATTTGGTGAAATTCTTGTTTTCACTCAATCCCTGCATATTATTTTTCTATCCCAATACACTAGCATAGCATAGAGTTTTTAATCTAGAAAAAAATAAGGTGGTTGGTGGGGATATCTAGGGCTTATCCCATTACAAACCGGATAAGTAAGCGGAATATTGGGGATTTTTAGATCCAGAATAATCCCCTCCAATACAGTCCAAATACATTAGAAATAAACAAGGCATAACAGAAGGGTTCGAGTAAGAACAGAGTTTTGACGGGGTGACTGGAGAACTCTCTCGCACCCTCTACATTCTTTTTTCCGTTTACAATGCTTACACTTTGACCTATCATTCTCTGTGACATGAATACACTTTATATTTGGTACACAGGCTACCCTAGACACTAGGGGTGGATATCGAGCCAGCTCAACTCAATTCGACTCAACTCGTAAATACTCGTTAGTTAACGAGCCAACTCAACTCAACTCGTTAACGAAACGAGCTCCAGACCCCAACTTGGCTCGACTCAATAAAAACTCGAGCTGACTCGATAAACTCATTAAGCTCGGTAATAAACGTTAACAATATAGCGTGCATAGTCCATATTCTAATATAAACTTAAATATTCAAACATTTCTTAACAAATCATTGTCCATAACTTAAAAATCAACAACATGATAGAACATAACTTGTATATATGGCCTACATGGCTCTATTGGCTATGCTCTCACATACGTATGGCCTAAGTATTGTTATGGTCTTGGCATATTACGAGCTACACGAGTTTAACGAGTACTCGTAACTCGACTCATTAAGCTCGTTTTCTTAATGAGCTAAAAATGTCGGCTTGGCTCAACTCATAAGTGTCCGAGTTCGAGCCGAATTGAGTCGAGTTTTCGAGTACTCGTTTGAGTTTTATTTCCACCCCTACTAGACACACTCCCTCTCAAACGGGGTTATATATCATATAAGTCCATCTTACCACACAAATCGAAAATCACTTTCTTAGATAAGCCCCTCAAGAAGGTAGACGCGCTCGTCTCGTTATTAGTCTATGCATGTGTGGACCACAGAACGTCGTACACACACTTACTCATTAAGCGTAAAAACATATGGAATTTGCACTTATGAGTAGGGCCGGTCGAGTGAAAATCTGGACCCAGGTTGAAGGAAAATAAACACAATTTTTAGAAAACTTATATACTTATCTAGATCTTATTTTTAGCATGTTAGTATAAATTTCTATATTTTGCCATATTTTAACCACATAACTAGAAATTTTACTAAATATTAGTTGGTGTTTTTTTATTTGCTACCAAATATCATGGAAAAATAGTAACTATATTTTATAACAATTTTTATAGAACTATTTTTCTATAATGCATAATCTATATAATTCATACATATTTATGGTAAAGATCTGCAAAGAGTACGATCTAACAAATATCTCAATAGAGGTTTCTAGTGTATGATTTTGTTAGCGTATTTATTGAAATCTTTGGAGTATAAACTGAACCAATGACATTGTTCATTACCCTTGGTCAAAATTGTCTTTAACTACTTGGTATTGAATCAACATTGTTTAAGTAATCACCAATGAATAAAATGGTGTTGATGTTAGTACGTTTGCATTTGTAAATTCTATTAATTTATATGTTTTTATTCATTGTGCTTGTTATCATATGGTGTATACAAGTCACTCGCCGGTTTGTGAAACATAAATTTATTACCAGGAATTAAACATGTAAATACTTCATAAGTGCATGGATTGAACTATATATATGACATCATTGCATTTTGTGTCTTGTGAAGTTAAAGTTGTGTGTTGACCAGAAAAAAGTTATTCGTGCATTAATTGGGCTCTGTTTGAAATCTCAATTTCATAAATCAAATTAGATCAGTATCATTCCAAAAGTGCCAACTCTGTCTTGTCGATTAACCTCTGAATTTGAAATCACTAATATTATACCTTGTGTTGGCCATAATTATGAGAACATTTCATAGTATTAGTAAGAGGAGGAAGGGTTAAGGATTTACCTGGTGTGAGATGTCGCAGTATTAAGGAACTCTAGATGTTGTCACGGTAAATAATTGTCAACAAGGGTGTTCTAGTGTGTTGTAGATTCTTATCCAATACTTTTATCATTTTATGATGCATGTGGATGTCTAGAAACATGTGAAGTGTATGGCTACCCCCAATAACAAAAGTTTCGTAAGGGGACTAGAGGAGGCTACCATGAGACAACAGATTCGATTCGGAACTTTATATTTCCAAGGCCAATATAGAAATTCTTTCAGATGTTTTCCCTTACTATTTTCGGGTCAACAAAAAAATGTGAAATATCTCAACTTTTCCATAACAGGTCTGAGTCAAATAGTAATGACTCAAAACACTTCTTTTTTCCATTATACTATTTGATATCCTCTTATGCAATGTGTTTATTTTCATATGGTGTATACAAGCCCCGGTCTGTTTTTGAAATAAAATATATTACACTGAATAAACATGTAAATACTTCCGAAGTGTATGATTTTGTCTTGTGAAGTTGAAGTTGTGCGTTATTGACCAGAAAAAGTCATTTATGTTTTAGGTTTTCTTTGGAATCTCAATTTTTCAAAACCAAATTATATCAATATCATACTATTTTATTTTTGTGCTTGAGTAGGCAATACTTCACTCTTTTCTCCTTTCTTAGTTTTAGAAAAAAGGGATGGGCCAGCTTCTCCAATACTTCAAAAAACAATAGTTTTAAGAATAGCATGGTTTTTAAAACTGCAATATTTTATAGAGCCAAACACCTCAAAATATGTTAAACTATAGTATTTTAATAAATCATAGTATTCAAAAAAAATACATTGCTGCCAAACACACCCGTATATTTTGCTGGGCGTGAGTATTAAATATTTTATTGGGTGTAATGGATATAGCATAGTGATTGCTATATACTTTATCATTTTGGGACCTTCTTTTCTCGGGTCCCAGGGTGGTCGCCCTTCTTGCCCGGCCTATAGGCCGCCCTGCTTATGAGATATCAAAGAAATTTGAAAATTCAATACGACACAATTGCGAGAAATACAACTAATAACTCTAGGATAACCCGCGCTTTATAATCGTAACACGTGGCGCAAGATCGGGCTAGGAATTAGGATGAGCAGCACAACTGCCTTGTCCTCTGTCACCATGGGGATGGTGCGGCTCCGCGCGCAGTCAGGTGAGGTGGAGGCAGGATGGTACGGTTGGGCTTGGTGGAGGTGATCCAGTGGACGGGTCGGGTGAGGGTCGTTGAGATGACCCGGAGGGGAGGGGAAGCTGCGTTTAGAGCAAGTAGGAGTTTAAACATCGGTCAAGCAAGTCTCAGAACGCGGTGTGGACTTTGTGTTGTAACAATGAGTGGTAGTGTTCTTGTACTAAAATTCCGCCTTCTAATAAAAGTATAGTACGTCTTCAGGATACTCTCGAGAGAAAAAGCGGATGTTCTACTACGGCCCATTTATAGTGGATTTCTTGTCCCAGTGGACTGAGAAAAGGTGGTACTACCTCAGTCAGTTCGAGTCCAGCCAATTAGAGACGCACCTAAAAAAAAGCGTGAATCCTTTACATCACCCTACCGCGATGCAAAACGCGCGCTTTGCCTGAAGGGGACGTGGTATTGCGACGCTGTTGGGACTGCCCGCTTGGGCGTTTTTTCTTCTTCTCTGTTTCTTTTTCTTTTTCTGTTTTCGTTTTTCTTTTTCTTTTCTTCTTTTTTCTTTTTCCTTTTTTCGTTTTTCTTTTTCTTTTCTGATTTCTTTTTATTTATTTTTTACATTTTATTTTTCTATTTCCGTTTTCTTTTCATTTTCATTTTCATTTTTATTTTTATTTTTGAATGATTTTCATTTTCATTTTCTGTTTTCGTTTTCTTTTCTGTTTTCATTTAATTTTTATTTTTATTTTAGTTATTTTAATTTTTCTTTTCCTATTTCTTTTCTTTTCTCTTTTTTACTTTTTTATTTTTTGTTTTTGTTTTTTTGTTTTGTTTTATCTTTTGTTTTCTTTTTTTTAGTTTGTCCTGTTTCTTTTCTTTTCTCTTTTGTTTTCACTTTTTATGATTTTGAGCAAAATTTCAAACTTAAAAAATGTTTAGAATATAAATATTTTTAAGATTTTTAAAATTGTTCAAATTGTTCATATATGCAACTTGTTCAGATTTCAAATTTTTTCATATTTGAATTTGTTAAATTCAAATTTTGTTCGTTTTTGTTCACCGACCTTTTATGTTCACTTACCAAAATTGTTTAAAAATAGTTGTTGTTTTCACCGGCTTTTTTGTGTTCACTTTTCAAAAATGTTCAAAATTATTTTCTGTTCACCCCATTTATGTTCATTTTTCGTTCAACATAATTTTCGTTCACTTTTAAAATCGTTCAAAAATAGTTTCTGTTCGACCTCTTTTTCTGTTCACTTTTAAAATCGTTCAAAATAGTTTTCGTTCACCCCATTTATGATCATTTTCTAAAATCGTTCCAAAATAGTTTCCATTTAATAGCCTTTTCTGTTCAATTTTAAAATCGTTCCAAAATAATTTTCGTTCAAAATAATTTTTGTTCACTTTTAAAATCATTCAAAATATTTTTTGTTCACTTTTAAAATCGTTCAAAAATAGTTTCTGTTCCACCGCTTTTTCTGTTCACTTTTAAAATCGTTCAAAAATAGTTTCCATTCACCTCCATTTCTGTTCATTTTTTAAAATTGTTCAAAAATAGTTTCCGTTTTACTAGCCTTTTCTGTTCAATTTTAAAATCATTCCAAAATAATTTTCGTATAAAATTAATTTTTGTTCATTTTAAAATCATTTAAAATAATTTTCATTCAAAATAATTTTTGTTCACTTTCAAAATTGTTCAAAAATAGTTTCCGTTCCACCGCTTTTTCTGTTCACTTTTAAAATCGTTCAAAAATAGTTTCCATTCACCTCCATTTCTGTTCATTTTTTAAAATCATTCAAAAATAGTTTCCGTTTTACTAGCCTTTTCTGTTCAATTTTAAAATCGTTCCAAAATAATTTTCGAATAAAATAAATTTTTGTTCATTTTTAAAATCGTTTAAAATAATTTTCGTTCAAAATAAAAAATTCACTTTTAAAACCGTTCAAAAATTGTTTCCGTTCCACCGCTTTTTCTGTTCACTTTAAAAATCATTCAAAAATAGTTTCCATTCACCTCCATTTCTGTTCATTTTTTAAAATCGCTCAAAAATAGTTTCCGTTTTACTAACCTTTTCTGTTCAATTTTAAAATTGTTTCAAAATAATTTTCGTATAAAATAAATTTTGGTTTACTTTTAAAATCTTTTAAAATATTTTTTGTTCAGAATATTTTTTGTTCACTTTTTGAATCTGTTCAAAAATTATTTTTGTTCACCGACCTTTTTCTGTTCTGCGGTGACCCAGCACACCACTGCATGTTGTAGTGTACAAGTCATTGATGTAACACGCACGGAAGGACCTCTCCGCAAATATTACATCCCTCAGAGTAGTACAACAGAAACATAGCCGGTCCAAGGTAACACTATAGGATTACAACACTATTCAATACAAAATCTCGAGAACCTTCTTTACAGATAGAAGTAGGTCTCGTGCAAATGAAACATTAAAAAGATCCAATTCGTATCACTAAGCTGGATGTCAGCTCTATCTCTAATTCCTAATCCCCTACTGCTGTTGTCACAGCCCTAATCTATTCCATCTGAAATATCTTCATCCAAGTTGTACTCCTTCTTCCAAAATGATGTTGTCTCCTCCATCGGCAGTGTTGTCGTTACATACACCTGGGCAAGGTGGTTGTCATTTTTCTGTCGGTGAAGTAGCCGTTGACTCCTTCAAGCTCCATCAGTAGACTTGACTCCTTGTTGGATACTTCCTTGACGTCATGATGGCTAACTGGCAACTCCGTTGATGGCTCCAAAATCTAAGCAGGGGGTCAACGAGGAAAGGGTAAGCAGCTCGAGCGTTACTTAGCAAGTTCAATAATATAGGAAAGAGTTTTTGTTTTGAATGCACTAGCTACTACCATGACCAACGGTCATAGGCATAATGCAAGTTTTGGAAAACTTTTCTTCAAAGGTCAAGTTTTATTTCAGAAAACTATGCTCACAGTCTCCACGGGTTCATAGTCATCACTTGGGATGCCTTTCCCGCTACCGTCTGTAGTTCCATCCGGGAACACGGATGTGACAGTCACAGTTTCTTGTTGTTGACTCTGCAGAGCTGCGTAACTTTACCCATGAGAGAAACCCAGCCTTGTTGCCTTTCTGGGCGATCTTTCCCGTCCATACTTCCATGGTATGGGGCCAGGTGTGAGTCCAAAGCCAATCACTGCCCCTCCCCGCACAGCACATATCCGCCCATTTGTGGCGCGACCGGTAACAAAGACCGCTATCCCGCCACCCCTCTCGAGCTTCTATTCCAATCACCCCGTCAGGTGGGAAGGTCACGCGCTTCCACGCTGTTGGCCGCCGCAACGGACACAACCAGGTAATAGCCTGCCGAGGATATGTGAACGAGAGAAGATAGCAGCTGACTTTACCGTCCCATGCCAGATCTCATGGTAAACACTTCAATACGACGCTAGGATCACTGTGACATTGGTAATTAATCCTAGGTATATACTTTCCCGTACAATGGAACCTTCACCACAACATACCGTGGTTCCATTGCCAGCCAAACAATATATATATAGCAATTCACATCATTTGAAAATAGTTTTTCTTTTTCAATGCAATGATAATAATAATACATTTTTGAAAATAGTTTTTCTAAAATAATTCAATAAGGATATGCAAGAATGAACTTGCCTGTGATAGAAATGGCCGTTCAACTCTTCGGGGTTCTAGGATTTGCGGTAAAACCCCGAGTTCTGAAAATAGCAAGGTAATCCCGATAAAGACTACATAAAATCTGGCAGCATGCTATTATGCATAGTAATGATATGCATCGTCATCCCAAAATTCCCAAGTTGTGGATTATAAGACTTTTCGAGTGTTTGGAAGTTTTTTAATTATTTAAAGTTTGACAACAATTTTCATGAGGAATAAATTTAAAGTGATTAAATTGAAATATTTCAATATAATTGAACTTCAAGACTTTATTTTCCCATATTATTTTCTTTTAAGAAAATAGTTTTTGAAAAAGAATTTCAAGTCATTTCCACTTAAGGTCCTTGAATTTTTCATCCACAAAATGTTTTTGAAAACTTCAAATAAAACTTCTATAAAAATTCCTCATAATTTATAGAATGTGTTGACTATTTTTAGCTGATTTTATTCCTTTTGTTTGGGAGTTAAAATTCATTTAAATTTGGATAAATTTTATTTGGCGAATTACCAAAATGCCCCTGCGTCTATTGGGTTGGACCCAACCATTTGGGCTGAGCCCAACACGATACTGGGTCGAACTCGACCTAGACCCTCTCTCTCTCTCCCGTGCTCTGCTCGATCCCCTTCTCTGCTCTCTCTCCCGTGCGCGCCGCCACCGCCTCCACCCTCTGCTCCGGTCGCTGCCGGCCGGCTCCGATGCCGCCATGCCATGGCGCTGCTCTGCCATGGTATCCACCTCCGGTTCGTCATTGTATCGCCTCCTTGCTCTCGCCTGCACGCTCGCGGCTAACCCTAGCCGCGCCACTCGCCTCCGGCTCGATCTCCACTGCCGCCCAGCACCGGCCACGCCTCCTCCAACTCCCCCTTGAGCTCCTGCCCGCCTGCTCCGACACCCTCGAGCCCCTGCTCCTTCACCTCCACGAGCAAGGCTCACCGACGCTGTTCTCTGGACTCCGCGCCTCCTCGAGCTGCAGCGTCTCGACCACGAGCTCCTGCTTGAATCCCCTGCTCGTCTACCATGACGCTGACGCCGGTGGGACGGTGCCCTGGTGCAACCCGGCTCCCTGGTTAGGTGGTGTGGTGCGGTGATGATGTGTATGGTGGTGCGATGGTGGTGATGCCTATTGGACGGTGGTGCTTCTACTGCTGCTGTTGTCCGAGACCTTCTTCAACTACGGCGCCGGTGGGATGGCAGTGACTACAACCTCGGTGTCGCCTTCTTCAACTACAACCTCAACACCAACTTCGCCAAGCTCTGCCTCGACTATACTGCTCAAGGTGAGCTCTCTCCTGTGACCGGCTATGTGCCGATGAACTGCTGGTCTGAGGTGCTCATGTGGTGCTCCAGTTCATCCTAGTAATGAACCTATGTGTGTAGTGGTGCTGTGCTAGCTGTGTGATCACTGGGCCTTCTGTTAATTAATTTTAGGGAAGAAATTTAGATGATTTGATCCTCTAATAGTGCAAGATCAAATACCAAGCCCTTCTTAATTACTTCAGACGCATTACTAAATGATTTGCCTATAAAGAAATTGATTTTACATATACTTTAGCTTGCTGTTTTAGATATTTCAGATGATTTTCTTGCTTTTCCTTGCAAGTAATACCCATGTATTGATTATAGTGTTCTTGTGTAAGTATATGATGGATTTTCTGAGATATACATGCTGCAATATTATCTATAGCATGTTTAAGTGATGTTTTATAATCCTGTACATGTTCTTTAGTGCTCCTAGTGAAAGCAAGACCCTCCAGATGTACAAGATAAAAGCTGGATTAAGTATATGCTTGGCTTGTCGATTTCTGGTGCTTTTCATGTGTTAAAGTGATTTGAAGATGTGTTTCTGAATAGAATTATTGACTTCTCGTCTCTCTTCCTCTAGGTATGAACTGATAAGAACAAATCTGGCTTGTTTTCTTAGCCATGCCAATGATGCAAAGGCTGAGGCAATTATTTTGATAAGAACAGATGTTAATGTGTTGCTTTAATTCTCAATGATGATTTAGCATAGCATCTCTATGCCAATCTGAGAGAAACACTTCTTTCTATCCTCCTAGTGAAAATCTAGTTGAAGGGTAGTTAGAATGATTTAAAGATGTATTCATGGATTTGATGTGTTGCCTTGCTCTCCTCTCTTTCTAGCATGTCTGTCATTTACAGAACTTGCTAGCACCTCTCCTCTGCCTCACACACACACACAAAGAATTAACCTGCTGTTGTTGAGCAGCTTGGTCTTCTGGAAAATGATGATAACCTGCGTCTTGTGGCTAGCCTGCTCCTCCTCGCTGCTTCAATGTTCCTAGGTTGTATTTATCTAGCTGCAAATTATTTCAGTGGATGTTTTTGTGTTCTTGAGATGTTCTTGAGCTGTTCTAGCTGATCTGGAAGATGATTTGGTTGCTAGATTCGTTGCTGGTGTATTTGTGCTAATGTAGAGATCATATGGTGCGGCTGGCTGCTTATAGCTTGCTATTTGGAAAAATGGATGTGAGAAGAATTTGTTGTAGTTGGGTGCTAAGGTAAATATATAGTGTTGGCTGTTTGGTTGTGGTGGTGACACACAAGTATGTGACTCCTCATTTGCATGGGTGAGTAAGCTACTTGTTGTCATGTTCTTATGCATAGGCATTACTTGGGGTTCAAGTTATGTTAGATATTTTGTTGTGGATAACTCTCCTATGTGGCATGCTCATCCACTCCAAGCTTGGTCTTATCTCCTTCTAGGATTTATTCTTGGACTAGACAAGTGGCTTTTGTCTCTAGATGGACTTGTGGGCTGATTCTCCTGTGTGGGCTTATGAATTATTAGTGGCTTTGCAAGTTATGGGTGGTGATCATGTGGGCTTTACACTTTCAGATTTTTGGGCTTTATAATTAACTCTTTTTCTTCCTTGGTAATTAATATCATTGGAGAAATATTTTTATGTGGGCTTTCTTGATTAGGAAATCGACTAGATTAGAGGGAAACAAATATGTTGCCTAAGATAGATAAATATGGATCAGTGTTGCCTTTTGTCCCTTCTCTTATTTGGATCAATGTTGCCTCTTGTCCCTTGTTGCCTAATTGATCCACATTGCCTCAAATGATCCAATTTGATCCATAGGGTCCTCAATGTTGCCTAAGATAAAGTTGATCCCTCTAGTCGATAATTGGATATTAGGACAAGTTCCTAATATTCATTAGTTGAGTTCCAACATTAAATTGCCTCACCCTTATGGTGAAGGCAAACATGTTAACTATCAACCCCCTCTCCTATTGTCTTTGTTTATTTTGCAGGAAATGAATTGAAGATGAATTGGAAGATTAGGAAAATAAGAAGATCAAGATTTAATTTAGTCTTCCTTTTATTATCTTTGTAATCTTATTTTTATTTGGATGAGATATGTACTTATTCAGTTAAAGATGTAATGTTAATTATTCCTTCATTTTAATCTTGTATCATTTGATCTTGTAATTTAATTCCATATGATGTATCTTAAATAGACTTTAGACAATGGTTCCCAAATTGTATTTGAGATGAGTGTAAAATGAGATGGTTCAATGTGTGTGAGATAAGATGATGAATTAAGATGATAAATTCATTTTTGTGAGATGACATTTGTATGGATGATATAATGAAATGATTCCTAGATATGTAATTGGAATAATTGTGGTTTATGGGCATTTAAATTATAAACTTGTCATTTTATTGAATTTTTTTATCAGAAGTGTCGAGAGTTAGGAAAGGTCATGTCCAATTCTGGTTTGCATCGACTAAAATTCTATTTTCGATTTAGTTGTTAAAAAGATCATGTCGAAGTTTATCGCACTCCACCAGATGATCTAAACCCTAATTCACCTAGTCGAGAGAAACATCGATCACTTTGCATTATTTATTTTAACACGCCAAAATTTCCCGCATTTTCAGATGCATGCCATGCAAATGCACAAATTCTATTTCTATCCTTCCGACTCTCTAAACTGTGGGGTATTACATCCTCTCCCCCTTAAACTAAACTTCGTCCCGAAGTTTCGATTCTCTCGCGTAGAGTAAGGTAGAAAGAACTTCTGCATATATTGATTCTCTCAAATTCCTTCCTGACATGGACGTAGATTTAGGTAATTCCTTGTCCAAAATCCTTACATCCATCCTCTATGGATCCATACTATCCAGTTGTCGACTTTCGTCGCTTCTCCACTGGATTCCAATGATTTTACTACCTTTTCATGTCTCTTGAATTATCCATTTCAGATATCCTTGCATTACTCTGGCTTTATACCCTTCTGTCGAAGATCCTTTCTACATCCTTATATGATCTTCAGGTAGTACCCTTCCTTATAATCATGAGCCTAATAAAACCTCACTTCTGATGGTAAAGCTCATCTCCTTTTGCTCGAGAATATGAGGTAACTATTCTTAACATGTCTTATAGAACATAATTTGCTCTTTGTAATTTGCTTCCTCCGAATGTAGTAGACACCTTTGTCTATCCAACTTTGATTACTCTATCTTCTCTTCAATCAATTGTAATCAGGGGTACAAACCTTCTAACATCAGTCCCCACGGATCCTGGTCTCGATTAGATTCAACGGGAATAAGTACCTAGACTTCCCCATCCATGAACTCTGGTCTCTTTTGTTCACTCTACTTTAGATCATTTAGTCATAGCTTCTATGACCACTAAATCCCTTAAAATTTTCATCCTTTGACTCTTAACTTCTTCCTTGGCTTCATAATTTCTCAAGGATTTTCAACAATGCTCGTCTTTCTTGAAGAACTTTTAGAGCATTGATAACTAATTCAGTCTTGTCTCAGTCAAAGTCTTCCTTTTGGGTTTCGCGTCATTTTCTGCCAAGTACTATTACATACACTTGTTCACTCTCCCCCTTGGAATTCCCTAAGTCTTCCTCCGTTCTGACCCTCTGTCAGTTGAGCTTAATTCCATTGGCTCCATTCAGTCAAGCTTTGTGATCCTTCTTGGTGCTTAAACTTCCAGTATATGTGCCGCATGGTCTCACAAAGAACACGTGGTATATCCACCATGTTGTGAATACCCAGTATCGTTCTCCGATAAATAGATATTAACTATTCCTATATATCCAACAGTTTCCCGAAGAATACGTGGTATATCCACCATATTGTGAACAACCAAAGTAATCCTCCGATAAATTGGATTCCTACTATAGCTAGAATTCCAGTTGGCTTATCCGATGGTCTCAAGAAAAGAATTGCACACAGGAACTTGTGCAAATGGATGATATCTTAACTCCAGACTCGAATTTGATGTTGGTCATCGATGTAAGATTCATCTGACATATCATTTCCTTCATGTATGGTACTACAGACTGATTCCTTACAGTCGCGACTTGTCTCATCTTGTAACTCAGTAATCTCGCCTCGATGGGTCCTCCATCTGAGTGGTTAGCTCTAAGATGTCAATCCTCTTGATAATGCATATTTCTCCACCGTTCCCACATATGGACTCTAACTTTGGTACTTCATCATGATATGTTTGAGGTACCCTCATCCAAATTGGTCCACCTCCTTGGGTTGTCGACAATTCATGACAAAACGAACTCTTCTCTCGTGGTCCTAATCTTCTCTTGAAAATTCGACTCTGTAGTTGCACTTCTTGACATGGTTGATGTGTCATATTTCTACCCTTTTGACAATGTGCTTCCATCCAACTACTTCACTTCCGTCATCCCTTTCTAACTTATCATCATTTGTCGGATGACTTTCGCATCCACTCCTTCTTGTAATCTGTTTGTGTATCCAACACAAATTTTCCTTATATATGTATATATATCCAAGTTCTAATCATGAACTCTTACTTGGCGGTTAATTTTACCGTTTCCATCTCTAGTAATGCCTCTCAATAGACGATCAACTTCTCCTTTATTCCATTAGAACTGGAAATATCCATGTTCTTCTAGTCTTCATACACCTTTGTCTTCATCCTTGTAATACTCTTCGAGTCCTAAGTTCTGCTAAACTCATTCTTAAACTCCATTTCACTAGGATCAATACCTCTTTATTTCTCCAACAATAACTTCTTCCACCGAGTTACGACAAATTCATATGTATTCTGCATATTTTCCTTCTTCCTTCTTGATCTTAGACTTCCATGGAAAGACTTCATGACTTGATATACAAAAAATTCATATCCTTCCTTCTTGGTTATGCCTCCTCCTGTAGCTTTTTCTGGCATCATCCTCGATATATCTTTGTCCAACTTGTGGTGATAATCTTTACTAAACTTACTCCGTTCCTCCTCCCTTCCATGGACTGGTGAAATATGTCTCCAAGAACTAAATATGGCGTGACACTCTCCACATTTCATATTCGTAGCGTTATTGACTTATGTCTTTTGGACTTCCTTCTCTTCATGAGCTTTCTTTGCTTCCTCATCTTTCTAGTTACTCGTCTCTCCCTTACACGACTCCTATCTACCTCTAGATCAGTAACATCAAGAAAAGAACTTAATGTGACAATCATGCCATTGTACATCAAATTCTAACTTCATGTACCAACCTAGCCAATCAAAAATCCAATAAGATCAAATAAATCCAAATACAGTTATATAGCAAACATGCAACATAGGCCCGCAAGGTAAATAGTACTTTGAGTAAAAACATCTCAAAAGTACCCAGGCTTAGATGTTATACACTACCAGATAGGTTTATATCACCTTGTAGTCCTATTCTGAAACAACTCTTTGACTGAGTAGTTACCCCAACTGCCCATTTGCAAAGGGATAATGCTAAGACAAAGTACTCAAAGAGTAGTTGCGGTCTGGTTTGGTTACGTACAAACTAAACTCCATATAACTTGAATCCTCCGTTTGACTAGAACACATATCTCCGGCATCTTCGGATCCTTCAGGGAGTTGCTGATTGTATACCATAAGTAGTACTGTAGCTTCCTTCATTGTTTATGGCGTCTCTGTAACGCCCCAAATTTTGGAAGCAAGAAAAACTTGATTAATTAAGACCCCAAAATTTGGAACCAACAAAAACTTTCTGAGTTGTATTGTTTATGGATGTGTTTCCCCCATGTTTGCATTGTTTGACTTGTGTGGGTTGTGATTATGTGAATAACCTCTCTGGTCATCAACCTTGAAACTCAACCTAGTTATATTTTGACCCTTATGATCAATGCTTTGACAAGTAAAAATGGTCCATATATATCTTCTCCTCTCATGATTTTACCCCAACTTCTTTTACCCTGATGTTTTGATCTTAGCCTCTACCCAAAGACCTTTTATTTGAGGAAATAAAATTATTTCCAAAGGCTATAAGTTTGCAACACTATAAAGGACCATATAATGAGTCCTAATATATATCTTGAGTTTAATGTGTGGCTAGCCTTAGCAATTCTTATTTCAAAAGCTCCTAATTTAATATTTCTTTGGAAACTATTACTAGGAAGTGTTTTAACCCTCCCTCTTCAAAACCTTGTCATGATCATGTTGGTCACCACCTCACAAAAATAATTGCTTTATCTTAGAGTGTGGTAATTTTATTCCATAGCTTGTTTGTTGAAACTATTTGACTTATGATTGATTTATGTGTCTTGGTTGCGAGCATGTGATTTAATGAGTTAACATTATGTTTATGCTTGGAATGTGTGAGCTTATTGTTTTGCTTGAACTCATTGGATTGGTGGTATACTATGATAGTAACACAAATACAAATTTAGCATGTTTAGATCAAATTTAATGATCTTCATGTTTATTAAAACATATCAAATCTAGAGCCCTGGATTAGGCAACCCTTGAGTTATTTTTGAAATGCACCTTGACCTTCTTGTTCCTTGGACTTTCTATTTTTAGTTTTTGCTTGGTTTCATTGTTTGAAAACTTGGCTTAGCACAAAACCATCTAGGTTTTTAGGCCTACTCAAACCAGTGACCATTTGGTCATTTTTCACCACTTGCTTAGTTTTTTAAAATTCTTTCTTCATCCTTTTAGGCTTGGAAACTTTTGCATCACCTCAATTAGGTCACCACACACATGTTGTTGTTTAGCTCATGGTGTGGTTCATTTTTAGCCTTGCTAGTAAAATTAATAAAAAACAAGTTAGTGATGACTCAAAACCCTAAACCTAGCCTAAACCAACCCTCTCCCCACTACATCAACCCTCCCTCTCTCTCCCTCTGCTGGAGTCAAAGAAGAGGACCAGCACCCCACCCATGGACCCACATGTCATCCACGCCGGCTTGCCCTTGCCCACTCTCCTCTCTTCTTTTCCTTCCCTGCCCAACCGGAGCTCACTCTCCCCTCTCCTCACTGGCCAGAGCTCGTCACCCCTGGCCACCTCATCCCTGCCCCACTCCCCACCGCCCAAGCCAGCCACTGTGAGCTCTCCTTGGCCCCCTGGTCCGAACGAGCCCGTGGAGACGCCCCTATCCAAAAACCCGACCCCGTGCCTCTCTGCTCCCCATTCCTCTCTCAGACCACGCACACACACCCCCTCTCTCTACCCTAGACGCCCAGCCCGCTCACGTGCCCTCTGCTGCTCGAGATCATCCGAAAAACCAGAAGGTCACCGCCGGCGAAACACGGCCGTAGCCGTCGACTCCCTGCCTCTTTCTTTGCCATTTTCGGCCCGCTGAACTCCCCTCTGCACGAGCTCACTCCACCCCTCTTCTTTTGCCCAGAGAACTGCCGTGGACGCCGTGCTCGAGATCGACACGAGAAGAACACCGCCGCCGTCGCCATGGACTCCGGCCACCCCAGCTGACGCCGTCCACGCCCGAGCCTCTCCCTCAACTCCCTCCTTCATTCCCAGCCCTCCCCAGTCGCATGCACGGCCCCTAGGTGAGCCCCTCGCCATCGCCGTTCTTCCCTGTCCACAACCGCCGACGGGCGCGTCGCGCCGAAGAAGACGAACGTGAGCCGTTGATCGTGAGATCAACGGCCCAGTTCAAACCACCCCCGCGGGCTTTTCCCACGCGCTGGACTGCGCAACGTGGCGGAGATGGGACGGCCCATCTCGCACGCGCGGCGGATCTGCGCTGGGCTCGGCCAGATCTAGCCCGAGCACGGCCCTTTTTTTTAACTACTGCTTTTAATCTTTTGCAGTTTCTATTAATTTGTGATGTTAGATTAAATCTTTTGTGGTAGATCTATACATGCATGTTGGTTAGGAGTATTTTTAGTGGGTGATGTGATGTTTTCTTAAACATGCAGAAGTGGGTTTGCTCAAAAATATTTAGTATATTTTGCATGGCATTAAATCTTGTGGAATGTGTCTTTTCTAGTGTTTTATTTTTAGTAGGAGCCAGGAGTGTCCAAATTGAGTGAGTCCAATTTGTACAGAAAGGTAAAATCCATACCTTTCCATAGAACACAGTCTTGCATGCAGGAGTTTCCTGAAACAGGAATGGCAGCCATGTTTGTTTTGAGACCAGAAGCATTTATGGGATTTTTAGCTCCTGTTTAGTGATGCTTTTTTATGCAAATCCAATTCCTATAGTTTGGTATGACTCTTAGCAGTGCTGTGTTAAAAGGGTTAATATTTAGAAGCATTATTTTAGGACTGGTGGAATTTACCCCAAAAAACAGCCACTTTACTACTATTAAAAAGGTCATATTTTAATTGTTTGTTTTTAATTGTTTGTGTTTAGGATTGCTCTAGATGTTTTATCCAGAGGATGTGTGTGTAATGAAATGCTTGCTGTTTTGTTTAAGTACTTTAGATTGTTGTTAACCCGCCTCTTAGAATTAACGGTAGTTGCGTTTAAATTTCCGGTACCATAGAACCGCAAGAGGAGGAGCAGTACGTGGGAGTGGAACCTGTCTACGAAGAAGAGCGAGATCAGGGACATTTTGCTGAGCAAGGCAAGCCACCTCACCACTCTAATGAAATCCTATTATTTTTACAAGCATGTTTTGTTTTCAAAATAAAATAATGCATGTTTTATTTCTTCCGTGGCATTTTGCCACCCAAAAACTAATTTACAAAATGTTGTCTGGCCAAAGATATATACTAGTATACAATAGGTTTTATAAAAATAGGTCTTCACTTGAGAAGCCTTCTACTGAAGGCGCTATCAAGAAAATTATATTTTCTAGTAGCATATCCTTATATTCTTATCTCAAAATTATAGGATGGGAGCCTGGCTTTGATAAAATGTTTTCGGAGGAAAAACCCGAGTTGCTGGGAGCAACCGACGAGAAAGTGTTTTTAAAACCCGAGTTGTTGGGAGCAATCGGATATGTTTATGAAAACCCGAGTTGCTGGGAGCAACCGGCGAGAAAGTGTTTTTAAAACCCGAGTTGCTGGGAGCAATCAGAGATGTTTATGAAAACCCGAGTTGCTGGGAGCAATCGGAAGTGATTACGAAAACCCGAGCTGCTGGGAGCAGTCAGAGGTGGAGATGATTTTCGAAAAACTACAGCCCTTGCGGCCGCCCGAACAATTAACCCGTGCAACCACATTACCTGAGATGGGTAGGGCTTAGCCGGAAAGTTGTTTATCTTAGTACGGAGCGCCTCAAAATGCTTAGGAGAACGGGGCTCTTTGAACCAAGTTATCTAAATGCGGATCCAGTTCGAGTCTGGATCGCTGCTGGTTGCAAACAGTGGGCTTCATGTCATGGCGCAGTGTTGCTTGGAGGGACCGGATCGATACGATGGCCATCTCCACTGGGTGCCGGGGAGATTCAGACCCACTGAAGAGGAGGCTCTGTACTAGGGTCGACATAGTGAAAAGCTTTGATCATGTTATCTGAAACCCCGCATACTGTTGTATGAGGACCGTGGCTGATCACGGCGGAATGACTGTTTGGTGTGGTGAAAGTGCACCACCTCTGCAGAGTGTAAAACTATTCGAATAGCCGTGTCCTCGGTCATGGACGGTTGGAAAGGTCCCCGATCTAGGCGTATGGGCAAATTTTATGTTTTAAAAAGAAACTGTTTTCGGCAAAGGAGAAAGGAGACATCAAGGAGGTACCTGGGAGGTACGGATTTTTGGGAGAAGATGGTTGGTCTCGGGGAGTCAACCAGTCGGAACCCGGAAAGGAAAAAGGGGCATCCCTATCCTGGTGTTTGAAAAAGTTTTACAAAAGGGTTTTCAAACGTGGAGATGGATTCTGCCATTTCTAAAAGAAGGAGAATTATATCTCCAAATGCGTTTTTCAATAAAGATATAGAGATGTTGTATTCTCTATATCTAGAAAGCATCGTTTTGCGAAAACTAAGCCCTATAGTATTATATAGAAGCTATCCTAGATTTTGCAAACCGCTTTCATTGCATTACCATGAAACCTTCAGCCTTGAGGTGGTCTTGCGAGTATGTAATTGTACTCATGGCTGTGTCCCTGGATATTCCAGTGTCCAGATTTTCAACGAGAAGACCTACGCCGAAGATAAGGAGTACGCCGACGACTACGCCAGCTGAGTGTCACCGGTCAACTGCTCTGTGGGAATGTGTCCGGTTGTGACGCGGGCTGACGCTAGGCGAAAGCTTCCGCTATATCGTAGCTAATTCCGTCCTGCGTGACGATGAGTGCAGACTTGATCATGTGGCCACTATTTATTTGTGTAAGACTTGTATGTACGTTTGAATGATGTAACTTTGTATACCAGTTGGTTATGTGATCGCGATGCACTGATCATTGGGATCGTGATCTGTTTACATAACGTGGGCACCTCGGACTGGTAAATCTGAGGGGTCCTTACAGCCTCCTATTTCCTTTACGGCTCTATACTATACTAAGGTTAATCTCCTTAGAAATAAAACTTTAGGGTATTGGGCATCCTCTCAAAATACCGTACTTGATTAGCTCGAATCTTCACCATCAACAGACTTCTCTCGTCTTCCTGCCTTCACAAACTTACGATAGTGTTCTACTTCACCAGATGTCTTCACATAAATATGGTGGTATTATCAGTGATACCTTATAGGTAACACTGACTTGGATATAAATCTATTTGGGATACTAACTGGTAGAAGATTATTCCAAACTTGTCATACCAAGTTGAGAAAAATTGAGATAGATAAGTACTATACCTATAAAGAGTAGATAAGAAGATTTACTCTTGTTGAGTAAGAAAATGTGTATACAAGTATGACTGTATTATTCTCAAGTGAATAACCATCATAGTTGTAGGAATATAGAATTTAGATAAATATGATAACTTCCTATAGTCTTACCAACCTACAAGTCTCCTAAAAGGGTTTTAATCCTAAGGTCGTTTTGCTCTGATACCATCTGCGGTGACCCAGCACACCACTGCATGTTGTAGTGTACAAGTCATTGATGTAACACGCACGGAAGGACCTGTCCACAAATATTACATCCCTCAGAGTAGTACAACAGAAACATAGCCGGTCCAAGGTAACACTATAGGATTACAACACTATTCAATACAAAATCTCGAGAACCTTCTTTACAGATAGAAGTAGGTCTCGTGCAAATGAAACATTAAAAAGATCCAATTCGTATCACTAAGCTGGATGTCAGCTCTATCTCTAATTCCTAATCCCCTACTGCTGTTGTCACAGCCCTAATCTATTCCATCTGAAATATCTTCATCCAAGTTGTACTCCTTCTTCCAAAATGATGTTGTCTCCTCCATCGGCAGTGTTGTCATTACATACACCTGGGCAAGGTGGTCGTCATTTTTCTGTCGGTGAAGTAGGTGTTGACTCCTTCAAGCTCCATCAGTAGACTTGACTCCTTATTGGATACTTCCTTGACGTCATGATGGCTAACTGGCAACTCCGTTGATGGCTCCAAAATCTAAGCAGGGGGTCAACGAGGAAAGGGTAAGCAACTCGAGCGTTACTTAGCAAGTTCAATAATATAGGAAAGAGTTTTTGTTTTGAATGCACTAGCTACTACCATGACCAACGGTCATGGGCATAATGCAAGTTTTGGAAAACCTTTCTTCAAAGGTCAAGTTTTATTTCAGAAAACTATGCTCACAGTCTCCACGGGTTCATAGTCATCACTTGGGATGCCTTTCCCGCTGCGGTCTGTAGTTCATTCCAGGAACACGGATGTGACAGTCACAGTTTCTTGTTATTGACTCTGCAGAGCTGCGTAACTTTACCCATGAGAGAAACCCAGCCTTGTTGCCTTTCCGGGCGATCTTTCCCGTCCATACTTCCATGGTATGGGGCCAGGTGTGAGTCCAAAGCCAATCACTGCCCCTCTCCGCACAACACATATCCGCCCATTTGTGGCGCGGCCGGTAACAAAGACCGCTATCCCGCCACCCCTCCCGAGCTTCTATTCCAATCACCCCGTCAGGTGGGAAGGTCACGCGCTTCCACGCTGTTGGCCGCCGCAACGGACACAACCAGGTAATAGCCTGCCGAGGATATGTGAACGAGAGAAGATAGCAGCTGACTTTACCGTCCCATGCCAGATCTCATGGTAAACGCTTCAATACAGCGCTAGGATCACTGTGACATTGGTAATTAATCCTAGGTATATACTTTCCCGTACAATGGAACCTCCACCACAACATCATACCATGGTTCCATTGCCAGCCAAACAATATATATATAGCAATTCACATCATTCGAAAATAGTTTTTCTTTTTCAATACAATGATAATAATAATATGTTTTTGAAAATAGTTTTTATAAAATAATTCAATAAGGATATGCAAGAATGAACTTGCCTGTGATAAAAATGGCCGTTCAACTCTTCGGGGTTCTAGGGTTTGCGGTAACACCCCGAGTTCTGAAAATAGCAAGGTAATCCCGATAAAGACTACATAAAATCTGGCAGCATGCTATTATGCATAGTAATGATATGCATCGTCACCCCAAAATTCCCAAGTTGTGGATTATAAGACTTTTCGAGTGTTTGGAAGTTTTTTAATTATTTAAAGTTTGACAACAATTTTCATGAGGAATAAATTTAAAGTGATTAAATTGAAATATTTCAATATAATTGAACTTCAAGACTTTATTTTCCCATATTATTTTCTTTTAAGAAAATAGTTTTTGAAAAAGAATTTCAAGTCATTTCCACTTAAGGATCCTTGAATTTTTCATCCACAAAATGTTTTTCAAAACTTCAAATAAAACTTATATAAAAATTCCTCATAATTTATAGAATGTGTTGACTATTTTAGCTGATTTTTATTCCTTTTGTTTGGGAGTTAAAATTCATTTAAATTTGGATAAATTTTATTTGGCAAATTACCAAAATGCCCCTGCGTCTATTGGGTTGGACCCAACCATTTGGGCTGAGCCCAACACGATACTAGGTCGAACTCGACCCAGACCCTCTCTCTCTCTCTCTCTCTCTCTCTCTCTCTCTCTCTCTCTCTCCCGTGCTCTCCTCGATCCCCTTCTCTGCTCTCTCTCCCGTACGTGCCGCCACCGCCTCCACCCTCTGCTCCGGTCGCTGCCGGCCTGCTCCAGTGCCGCCACGCCATGGCGCTGCTCTGCCATGGTATCCGCCTCCGGTTCCTCGTTGTATCGCCTCCTTGCTCTCGCCTGCACGCTCGCGGCTAACACTAGCCGCGCCGCTCGCCTCCGGCTCGATCTCCACTGCTAGCTTCCATCCCCGCCACCACTGCTGCCCAGCACCGGCCACACCTCCTCCAACTCCCCGTTGAGCTCATGCCCGCCTGCTCCGACACCCTCGAGCCCCTGCTCCTTCACCTCCACAAGCAAGGCTCACCGGCGCTGTTCTCTGGACTCCGCACCTCCTCGAGCTGCAGCGTCTCGACCACGAGCTCCTGCTTGAATCCCCTGCTCGTCTACCATGACGCTGACACCGGCGGGACGGTGCCCTGGTGCAACCCCGGCTCCCTGGTTAGGTGGTGTGGTGCGGTGATGATGTGTATGGTGGTGCGATGGTGGTGATGCCTATTGGACGGTGGTGCTTCTACTGCTGCTGCTGCTGTCCGAGACCTTCTTCAACTACGGCGCCGGTGGGATGGCAGTGACTGCAACCTCGGTGTCGCCTTCTTCAACTACTAGCTCAACACCATCTTCGCCAAGCTCTGCCTCGACTATACTGCTCAAGGTGAGCTCTCTCCTGTGACCGGCTATGTGCCGATGAACTGCTGGTCTGAGGTGCTCGTGTGGTGCTCCAGTTCATCCTAGTAATGAACCTATGTGTGTAGTGGTGCTGTGCTAGCTGTGTGATCACTAGGTCTTCTGTTAATTAATTTTAGGGAAGAAATTTAGATGATTTGATCCTCTAATAGTGCAAGATCAAATACCAAGCCCTTCTTAATTACTTCAGACGCATTACTAAATGATTTGCCTATAAAGAAATTGATTTTACATATACTTTAGCTTGTTGTTTTAGATATTTCAGATGATTTTCTTGCTTTTCCTTGCAAGTAATACCCATGTATTGATTATAGTGTTCTTGTGTAAGTATATGATGGATTTTCTGAGATATACATGCTGCAATATTATCTATAGCATGTTTAAGTGATGTTTTATAATCCTGTACATGTTCTTTGGTGCTCCTAGTGAAAGCAAGACCCTCCAGATGTACAAGATAAAAGCTGGATTAAGTATATGCTTGGCTTGTCGATTTCTGGTGCTTTTCATGTGTTAAAGTGATTTGAAGATGTGTTTCTGAACAGAATTATTGACTTCTCTTCTCTCTTCCTCTAGGTATGAACTGATAAGAACAGATCTGGCTTGTTTTCTTAGCCATGCCAATGATGCAAAGGCTGAGGCAATTATTTTGATAAGAACAAATGTTAATGTGTTGCTTTAATTCTCTATGATGATTTAGCATAGCATCTCTATGCCAATCTGAGAGAAACACTTCTTTCTATCCTCCTAGTGAAAATCTAGTTGAAGGGTAGTTAGAATGATTTAAAGATGTATTCATGGATTTGATGTGTTGCCTTGCTCTCCTCTCTTTCTAGCATTGTCTGTCATTTACAGAACTTGCTAGCACCTCTTCTCTGCCTCACACACACACACAAAGAATTAACCTGTTGTTGTTGAGCAGCTTGGTGTTCTGGAAAATGATGATAACCTGCGTCTTGTGGCTAGCCTGCTCCTCCTCGCTGCTTCAATGTTCCTAGGGTGTATTTATCTAGCTGCAAATTATTTCAGTGGATGTTCTTTGTGTGCTTGGGATGTTCTTGAGCTGTTCTAGCTGATCTGGAAGATGATTTGGTTGCTAGATTCGTTGCTGGTGTATTTGTGCTAATGTAGAGATCATATGGTGCGGCTGGCTGCTTATAGCTTGCTATTTGAAAAAATGGATGTGAGAAGAATTTGTTGTAGTTGGGTGCTGAGGTAAATATATAGTGTTGGCTGTTTGGTTGTGGTGGTGACACACAAGTATGTGACTCCTCATTTGCATGGGTGAGTAAGCTACTTGTTGTCATGTTCTTATGCATAGGCATTACTTGGGGTTCAAGTTATGTTAGATATTTTGCTTGTGGATAACTCTCCTATGTGGCATGCTCATCCACTCCAAGCTTGGTCTTATCTCCTTCTAGGATTTATTCTTGGACTAGACAAGTGGCTTTTGTCTCTAGATGGACTTGTGGGCTGATTCTCCTGTGTGGGCTTATGAATTATTAGTGGCTTTGCAAGTTATGGGTGGTGATCATGTGGGCTTTACACTTTCAGATTTGTGGGCTTTATAATTAACTTTTTCTTCCTTGGTAATTAATATCATTGGAGAAATATTTTTATGTGGGCTTTCTTGATTAGGAAATCGACTAGATTAGAGGGAAACAAATATGTTGCCTAAGATAGATAAATATGGATCAGTGTTGCCTTTTGTCCCTTTTCTTATTTGGATCAATGTTGCCTCTTGTCCCTTGTTGCCTTCTTGTTGCCTAATTGATCCACATTGCCTCAAATGATCCAATTTGATCCATAGGGTCCCCAATGTTTCCTAAGATAAAGTTGATCCCTCTAGTCGATAATTGGATATTAGGACAAGTTCCTAATATTCATTAATTGAGTTCCAACATTAAATTGCCTCACCCTTATGGTGAAGGCAAACATGTTAATTATCAACCCCCTCTCCTATTGTCTTTGTTTATTTTGCAGGAAATGAATTGAAGATGAATTGGAAGATTAAGAAAATAAGAAGATCAAGATTTAATTTAGTCTTCCTTTTATTATCTTTGTAATCTTATTTTTATTTGGATGAGATATGTACTTATTCAGTTAAAGATGTAATGTTAATTATTCCTTCATTTTAATCTTGTATCATTTGATCTTGTAATTTAATTCCATATGATGTATCTTAAATAGACTTTAGACAATGGTTCCCAATTTGTATTTGAGATGAGTGTAAAATGAGATGGTTCAATGTGTGTGAGATAAGATGATGCATTAAGATGATAAATTCATTTTTGTGAGATGACATTTGTATGGATGATATAATGAAATGATTCCTAGATATGTAATTGAAATAATTGTGGTTTATGGGCATTTAAATTATAAACTTGTCATTTTATTGAATTTTTTTATCAGAAGTGTCCAGAGTTAGGAAAGGTCATGTCCAATTCTGGTTTACATCGACTAAAATTCTATTTTCGATTTAGTTGTTAAAAAGATCATGTCAAGTTTATCGCACTCCACCAGATGATCTAAACCCTAATTCACCTAGTCAAGAGAAACATCGATCACTTTGCATTATTTATTTTAACGCGCCAAAATTTCCCGCATTTTCAGATGCATGCCATGCAAATGCACAAATTCTATTTCTATCCTTCCGACTCTCTAAACTGTGGGTATTACATATTCACTTTTTAAAATCATTCAAAAATAATTTTCCTTCACTTTTAAAATCGTTCAAAAATAACTTTCATTCATAGACATTTTTTGTTCACTTTTTAAATCTGTTCAAAAATAATTTTTGTTCACCGACCTTTTTCTGTTCACTTTTTAAAATCGTTCAGAAATAATTTTTGTTTCACTTTTAAAATCGTTCAAAAATAACTTTAGTTCATAATTCTCATAATTATTCTTGTTCACCGACCTTTTTTAGTTCACTTTTTAAAATCGTTTAAAAATATATTTTTACTTTCGGGAGAATTATTTTCATAATTTTTATCTAACGTATATTGTACTGTACATCTCAGAAGGTACCTAAAATATACCGGCGCTGCTCAAGCTAGCTAGTTAGGTTTCGAGTGATCGTGGGAGCTAGCGAGCTAGCTAGTTCAACATATCCTGATCGATCAGCTTGCTCAACGTATCCTGATCGATTCGCATGCATGCGTCCAGCGTACCTACGAAACAGAGGAACCTACCGTGCGAAGGCCGGCCCATTAAGAATTTTAGTAGGCGATGCGGGCAGGAGCCGTCGCTGTAAAGCGATGTACAGGAGCTCCCAAAAAAAAGCCTATTAGAGATGGCCTGTCAGCTGCCACTGATGATTGACCGTTGTGCAGTAGTGGATTGTAGAACGATCAGGCCACATGGAGACACACTACATCATTATGTTTAGGAAATAAATAATACATGGCAGGATTTAGTTAGTTGAGCTGTGCATAAATCAGTTTCTTAGGATGACTCCAACGGGCGACGCAAACGAACGCGCGTTTGGTCAGCGTTTGGTCCATTTGCGTCGGCTACAGGACGCGCGTCCGGCCCAGGTCCGCCCCTTTCCGGCCACTGGCCCCAACGGGGCGATGCATCCAGTCCGGACAACTTTTTTGTTCTTCCAATATTCATTATACATTGGAAATTTTGGAGATTTACATTGGGAATTTATAATAAAATACGACCTATAATCTAGGCCTTCTCCTCGTCGTCGTCCTCCTCCGGTGGTGGTGGAGTAGCCGGTGCATCGATGGCCGGGGTGGCGGTGGAGATCCCGGCACGTACTCCGGCGCCATTGCCGCTTCTGGTTCCGCGGCGGCCGGAGCCCACCTTGGGTCTGCCAAGGCGAGCCGAGATTCCCAGGGAGACCAGGGCTCCCAGGGATTGTACGCCGGAGCAGGTGGGCGCGGTGGAGTAGCCGGCACGGCGTCCTCCTCCTTCGGCACGGCGTCCTCCTCGGGCACAGCGTCCTCCTTCGGCACGGCGTCCTCCTCCTTCGGGGCGGCGTCCTCCTCGGGCACGACTTCCTCCTCCTTCGGCATGGCAAGCGTCGCATGCACGGCCACTGCTTCGTCTTCCCGGTTTGCCATCGGTGCGATGATGAGCAGCGGACCGCGGCGAGGCAACTATATAGCCGGCCGTACGCGGTTTTGGAGTAGCCGGGCCGTCGGCCTAATGTGAACACCGGCCGGCGATCCATCTCCCTACATTAATCTACACTATCTAATTAATAAGGTGGGAGATCAAGGGCTCTGACCTTGAGGAACGTCCAGCCAGCCGCCCGTTTGGCCATGGACTTGCTGGCTCTTCCTTCGCCACGACCGGGGCCAGCGACGGACTAGCTGGCTCCTCCTCCTCTCTTCTTTAGTCGCCACGAAACACGTAGCACCGCCGGCGTTGTACCAAAATTGGCCGCACATAGGCGGCGCCGCTGGCGGGGATAGGGCATCAGTTGGAGCCTCCTGCTCCTGCCGCCATGGCGGCATCGGCCTTGGCGGCGGCCACAACATCGCGTTGCCGCTTGCGCCTGGCTGCGCGTCTGGCTGTCTCTGCCGCGCGACGTGTTTGCTCCATCTCGGCCTCCTCTGCCGCGTCTGCGACGGCGCGCGCAGCGGACATGGCCTCCTCTGCGACTCCGGCGACTCCGGCGGCGTAGGCCTCCTCCTCAGGGTCGTAGACGTCCCCGTAGGCATCCTGCAGAGCCCTCCTCACCTGATCCGGCAGCTGCGGCCGCGGCGGCTGCGGAATCATTCCGGCCCACGCCGGGCTCGTCACCATGCGGCGGGAGAAACTGCCGCGGTGGCGCCCTCGCGCGCTCTGACGCGCGCGCTCGACCTGGTCGACTAGATGTTGCGGCGGCGGATCCATGCCGGAGAGTGGAGGTGGTGGCCGCCGTGGTTGGGGGAGGAGAGCTAGGGTTTGTGCTCTTGGCCTCGGCCGGCCGGAGCACATTTAAAGAGCTCCACCGCTCCACTGCTCCACTGCTCCACCGCCCACAGTTAATGTGGGGTAGGTGAAAGGACATTTTGTGATCTCTTAGTTTTGTGTGTTAGTTAACAACACTTAGGATGTTAATCTGGTGCTAAGTGATGCAGGTTTTATTGTATACAACATGTGCATCAACACCAAAAAGGAAAAGAGTTTCTGGAGCATTTCAGGCCGGAGTTTCCGGCCTCCAGGCCGGAGTTTCCGGTCCTGGACTTGTCCTCGAAGAAACAGCAAAGCTGCTGAAGTGTTGCTCAGCCCCTGGTGTGGGGCGGAGTTTCCGGTCCTCAGGACCGGAGTTTCCGCCCCTGGCCAAACATTCCGGCCCCAGGGCACCGGAGTCTTTGCCCAAGTCTCTGCTGCTGATTGTTGCTCAGCCCCTGGTGTGGGGCGGAGTTTCCGGCCCCCAGGCCGGAGTTTCCGCCCCTGGCCAAACATTCCGGCCCCAGTACACCGGAGTTTTGGCCCAAGTCTCATGTGAAGAAGTTGCTCAGCTCCTGGTGTGGGGCGGAGTTTCCGGCCCCTGTAGGCCGGAGTTTCCGCCCAGGCCGGAGTTTCCGGTCACTAGGACCGGAAACTCCGGTGTGATTCTTCTCTGCAACGGCTACTTTTCTGGGAGGGGTATATATACCCCTCCATCTACCTCCAGCCAGCTAGCTCGCCCAGAATTCAAGATCCCCATTGTTGCAAGCTCAAGAATCACTAGATCTCCCAATCCCTCCACCCAAACTTGTTGATCTTTGGAGGATTGAAGGAGAAGGCCCCGATCTACATCTTCACCGAGCCGTTTGTCATTTCCCCCTCATTCACTTGAGGGACCATTAGCTAGGGTTTCCACTAGGAAAACCTAGCCCCCTATTGTACTCACTTGATTGTCTTTGTGACAGATTGTAGCTGTTTGGGAGCCCCCAATCCTTTGTGGGTTGTGCCCCAAATCGTTGTTGTAAAGGCTCCGGACTCCGCCTCGAAGGTTTCCGATAGTTGAAGTGAACCAAACCTTTGTGGTGCGGTTCACCGGAGAAGAGGGTGAGGCCTTTGTGGCCGTTGAACCATTGTGTTGGTTCACACCTCTCCAACGAGACGTACTCCCCTAAAAAGGAGGAACTCGGGATTACATCCGTGTCTCCGCGTGCTTTGACTTCGGTTACCTCTATCCTTGTTTACCGCCTTATTATATCGTGCTTAGTTGCTAGCTTGTCATATAGGTAAATTCACCGTAGTTGCATATCTAGAGAATTTACCTTTTGTGTCAAGCCTAAATTGAAAAAGACTAAAATTGGAGTAGCACCTATTCACCCCCCCTCTAGGTGTCATACCGATCCTTTCAATTGGTATCAGAGCTAGGCTCTCTTGTTTTGGGCTTAACCGCCTAAGAGAAGTATGACACAAAGTGAGGATGAGGCCGATCTTGCCAAGGCCAAAGAGACCATGGCATCCATGGCCGATATCAAATCGTTGGAAACAACATTGACATCGTCCATGAATGACATGAATGTCAAATTTGATGAGTTGCGTGACATGCTCATGAAACTCACAAATGCCAAGGTTTCGGAAACCATCCCACTAGAGGGTATCTCTAACTCCGATGAAGGTGATTCCGAGGAGGGTAAAAAGAAAAATGAGAAGGGGTGGAAACCACCTCCGGATCTAAACCATCTCCTCCTCCTCCTACCAAGCATGAAGATGGGAAGGAAGAGTACCATAACGTTCCGGGATGGTACCCTATCGACCCACCTATCACCACCCGCATAAACCCCATTGGTCCTCCACCTAAGCTTAATGCATTAGCCTTTGCTAGTTGGCAACGCTCAATGAAATCTCATATTAACAGTGCCTCTATCGAGCTTTGGAGGATCATTGAAGATGGGTACAAGGTTGCGGATCCAAGCAATGTGACAAGAAGAGAATTTGCCGAAAAGCAACTCAATGCCTCCGCACTCCATATGATTGAACTTTCAGTGATGAAAGTGACAAGCATTATGTTCTCAATGCCACCACCGCCAAAGAAGCTTGGAATTGTCTTGAGGTTGCATTTCTTGGGAATGAAAGCATGAAGAGAAACCGATATGAGTCTTTGAGCAATGATGCCGAAGGCTTCTACATGTTTGACAATGAGACTCATGAAGACATGTATGGAAGACTCAAGACTCTTGCAAAGGCCTTCTTTGATGTGGGGGCAACCTATGTGGATGATGCTTATGTCAAGAGGAAGTATGTGAATGCTCTCTTGCCTTCCGAGCCCATCGAGGTGAAGGCCATTCAAGGAAGACACAACTACAACGAAATGACATCCAATGAAGTTATGCAAGAAGTGCAAGCCTCCAAGGTTGCCACCAAGAATGCCGAAGATAGCCGTGCTAGGGCCATGGGGATGAAACAAGGCCCCTCACTTGCTTTGAAGGCCAAGGTGGTATGTCTTGATGAGGTTGAAGCGTGCCCAAGCAACATTGCTCCAAATGATCTTGAACCGGCTCTAAATGGTCATATAGCTCTTGCCACAAGAGAGTTTTGGCAAGACCCGGCAAAAGCTAAAGCCAAGGTTGATAAAGAGAACAACTCAAGTGGGAAGAAAGAGCTAGCCTCAAAGTGGAAGACGTGCTACAATTGTCATGACAAGAACCACTACATAAGAGAGTGTCCTTATGAGAACCGAGAGCAAAATGGTGGGAAGCTCATCCCCAAGGACCATTCAAGTTGATCCAAAAGAAGCCCGCAAGACCAAGGAAGCCTTTCTTCAAGAAGGCACCAAGAATTGTGTTGGTGGCACAAGAAGAATATGCCACAAGTGATTCCGAAGATGAAGATGCACCTACTAAAGAGGTAGCCGCATTGGCTATTGTATCAACTTCATCATCTTCTCTCTTTGAATCCCCCAATGAGAACTTCTCCACCAACAACGCTCGTTGCCTCATGGCTAATGTCACCGAGGTATCATCTCCTTCTCCCAAGACTATGCATGAAATGAGTGATCAATCTAGTCTTGTGATTAAGAAAGAACTTGTTGCTTTCGATACTTTCATGACTAACTTGCAAGGTGAAGCTAAGGAACATGTTGAGTCTCTCATGAGACAACTATGTGCGGCCGAAGAACTTCTTCAAGAAAAGAGTAAGATTGAGAGAGAGGATTCTCTCACCATTGCCTCTTTGAATGCTTCCGTAGCATCCTTGAATGCCTCTCTTGATGAAGAGAGTGAAGAAAGATGTTCTCTTGAGGAAAGACTTGATCTCTTGATGCTAAAAATGATGATATCATTAATAAAATCATTAAGGATAGAGATCATGTCGTTGCTAAATATAAAGTGCTTAAAAAGGAGAAAGTTGAACTTGGGGTTGCTAATGCTAGACTTCTTGAGGATATGGAGAAGCTTGACAAGGCTCACAAGGCCTTGGAAACAACTCACTCCCTTTTAGTCAAGTCTCATGAGCAACTTCAAACTCAACTTTCTAAATCTAGCTCAACTAGCATATCTATTCTTCCTCGTGTTCATGAAAATGTTATTGAAGAAAATGTTAGTGCCAAGACCTCTATTCCCAAAGGTAAAGATAAGGGTATTGCTTACTTATTTGAGCAAAAACCACACAAAGGGAAGGAGGGTCTTGGTTATGTAGCCGAGCCCAAGAAGAAAGTGGGCAACAACAAGAAGATCAAGACCAAGCCCGCACAAGCCGAGACTTCCATTGCGGGTGGTAGTGCCACAAGGGGCAAGACCACTCGTAGTGACTTTGCGGGGCATAACAACCCCAACTATATTCTTTATGTTGATTATTATGGGGATGTTTATGCTCAATATGTTGGTCCATATGATGGTTACATTGATTACTCTATTTGGGTCCCTAAGACCCTTGTTGCTAACCAAAGAGGACCCATTGAGAAATGGGTACCTAAATCCAAGCAATGATTTCTTGTAGGACTATGCTTCCGGTGGATCGAAATGGGTGGTTGATAGTGGATGCACTAGTCATATGACCGGAAGCAAGGAGATTATGACGGAGTTGAGACCAAATCTAAATAACTCATCCGTCTCTTATGGTGACAATCAAAGGCCGAGGTAAAGAGTCTCGGCAAGGTGGTAGTTGCAAGGGATATCACCCTTGTAAATGTCATGCTTGTTGAGTCTCTAGGTTACAATCTTATGTCCGTTCGTGCTCTTAATAAGATGAACTTTGATGTCCATTTTACTATTGATATGGTGGTACTCTTGAGGAGCAAGACTCTAAAGGTCATGTTCGTTGGGTATGTTGAAAATGAGTTGTTTGTGGTAGACTTTTCGGGGTCTACCAACACTCAAGCAATATGCCTATTCGGAAAGGCCGACGTGGGGTGGTTGTGGCATCGCCGCTTGTCCCATGTCAACATGAGAACTTTGCAAAGTCTTCACAAGGGTGGCCACATTCTTGGACTAAAAGAGATGTTTCTTTTTCTAGAGATCGTCTTTGTAGGGCTTGTGTTGAAGGAAAGATGCATGATTCTCCCCATCCAAGCAAGACCATCATTTCATCAAAGAGGATATTGGAACTTCTTCATGTTGATCTCTTTGGTGCCGTGCCTCAACCTAGTCTTGGTGGGAAGAAATATTGTTTGGTGATTGTTGATGACTATTCAAGATTTACTTGGGTTTTTTCTTCAAGACGAAGGATGAAACCCAACAAACCGTCATCGACTTTTCAACGTCAATACAATGTCCCTATTTTGGTCATTAGGAGTGATAATGGCTCCGAGTTCAAGAACTACACCTTAAATGAGTTTCTTAGTGAAGAGGGGATTCGTCATCAATATTCCGCTGCATATACCCCTCAACAAAATGGTGTAGCCGAAAGGAAGAACCGGACTCTATGGATATGGCAAGGTCTATGTTGGCGGAGTTTAAGTCTCCACTCTTCTTATGGGCCGAGGCTATCTCCACGGCGTGTCACTCCTAACCGGTTATTCTTTCGCAAGGAAGAAGGAAATCTTATGAATGCTTACCGGCAACAAGCCCAATGTCTCCTACTACCGTTTTGGTTGTAAGTGTTTCTATAAAACAAAGTGTTCATTTATCTAAATTTGAATCTAAAGCTTTAGAGGGTGTTTTTGTTGGGTACGGTGCCGAATCTCACACCTATAGAGTCTATGACAAACCTTGGGAGAGTTGTAGAATCTTGTGATGTGAGGTTCGATGAGAATGACGGCTCCCAAGTGGCGCAATTTCATGTTTGTGATGTAGATAATGAGGAACCTCAAGAAGCAATAAGAAGAATGGGGGTTGGTTTCTATCGCCCCATTGAAATCCATCATGAGCCTCCTCAAGCAAGTCCTAGCTCCACTCATGTGGAGACTCCATCATCACAAGTTGAAGTTGCACCTTCTATGGAAGCAAATGATGCACCTACCCAAGAACAAGTTCAAGACCCTCCTCAAGTTGACCAGTTGCTATGCAAGAACCAAGTTCTCCTATTGTTGATGCTAGCCAAGGTCATGACCAAGATCAACCCTCTCCTTCCTTTGTTGAAGATGTGCTTCAAGATGATCAAGGTCAACACTCCGGTCAAGACGGGGACTCAAATGATCAAGATGATCAAGCGAAATTCCTCGCATCAATGAGGATATCGAAACCCGTCGTATAGCAAGAGTCAAAAAGGATTGGAGAAGAAAGAGTCTTCATCTAGAAAATATCATTGTTAATGTCAAGAACAAGGTCACCACAAGAAAACAATTGGCAAATTTCAATGAACATCAAGCCCACATCTCTATGGTGGAACCAAAGAAAGTCTTTGAAGCTCTTGAAGATCCGGATTGGTTGGAAGCCATGCATGAAGAGCTCAATAACTTCAAGCGCAACAAAGTGTGGAATCTAGTGGAGAAGCCAAAAGATTGCCTCAATGTTATAGGCACCAAGTGGATATTCAAGAATAAGCAAGATGAGCATGGAATGGTTGTGAGGAACAAGGCAAGATTGGTAGCACAAGGGTACTCTCAAGTTGAAGGCATTGATTTTGGAGAGACCTATGCTCCCGTGGCTCGCCTTGAGTCCATCCGTATCCTTCTTGCATATGCATCACATCATAATTTCAAGTTGCAACAAATGGATGTGAAAAGTGCCTTTCTTAATGGTCCTTTAAAGGAGTTGGTATATGTTAAGCAACCTCCGGGATTTGAGGATCCACACTTCCCTAACCATGTCTACAAACTTGATAAGGCGCTCTATGGTCTCAAACAAGCACCTCGTGCTTGGTATGAGCACCTAAGAGAGCTATTGGTAGACCGTGGCTTTGAAGTGGGGCAAATCGATCCCACTCTTTTTACCAAGAGGGTTAAAGGGGAGCTTTTCATATGCCAACTTTATGTTGATGATATCATATTTGGCTCTTCTAACAAAGCTTTTAATGATGAATTTTCAAAGCTTATGACCGATAGGTTCGAGATGTCCATGATGGGAGAGTTGAAGTACTTCCTTGGTTTTGAGATCAAGCAATTGAGTGGAGGGACCTTCATCTCTCAAGCCAAATATATCCAAGACATGCTCAAGAGGTTCAAGATGCAAAATGCTAAAGAGAAGAAGTTTCCTATGGACACCAAGTGTCATCTTGAACTTAATCCAAAGGGTAAAGATAAGGATGTTGATCAAAACTCTATCGCTCTATGATTGGTTCTTTGCTTTATCTTTGTGCATCTAGACCCGATATTGTGTTGAGTGTAGGAGTGTGTGCAAGGTACCAAGCGGCTCCCAAAGAAAGCCACCAAACGGCGGTTCTTCGAATCTTTCGATATTTGGTTCATACCCCAAGGTTTGGTTTGTGGTATCCTAAAGGCTCAACATTCTCTCTTGCCGGTTACACGGATTCGGATTGGGCCGGTTGCAAGGATGATAGGAAATCAACTTCCGGGGCTTGCCAATTCCTTGGTAGGTCCTTGGTGAGTTGGTCTTCTAAGAAGCAAAATTGCATATCTCTCTCCACCACCGAAGCCGAGTATGTGGCGGCCGCTAGTTGTTGCACTCAATTGTTGTGGATGAGGCAAACTTTAAAGGAATACGGTGTCCATTGTGACAAAGTGCCTCTTTTATGTGACAATGAAAGTGCTATCAAGATTGGCCACAACCCGGTGGAGCACTCAAGAACGAAGCATATTGAGATTCGCTATCACTTCATCCGTGATCACATCATCCGGGGTGATATTGAGCTTGGTTATATTCCCACGAAGATCCAACTTGCCGATATGTTCACGAAGCCACTTGATGAAGCAAGGTTCACTTATTTGAGGCATGAGCTAAATATCATCGATTCGGGGAGCGTCGCTTGAGTATCTTGCATACACACCTATATCTTAGCTATTTGTTTGGTTTAGGTGTAGGCATGGACATAGGGGGAGTGCGGTCCTAATCCATTGGACTATCCCTCCCCCCATTATGCCGATAGAAAGAACTCATTTTGTCTCTATATTGTTCATTTTATGAATTGTGAGCTTAAATGACGAGTAGTGGCGGTGAACCCAAGATATATCTTCGCGGTGTCACACCACATACACTCATACATGGTGGCTTAGGCCACCGCCATCTTCTTTGTGAAGATTTGATCTTGTTGGAGCTTTATGGCCTTTTTGCCTATCCGTTGGTTTTTATGGAAAACACACTCAAATGATGCTTCTTAATGTTTTCTTTGTGCCTCTTACCAAGTTTGAGTGTGAAGTACCATTTCCAGTGACTTTGTGTCCATCCCAGGCCTATCCCTTCTGAAAACTTGCTCCTCTTGCATCTTGCATGTTCAACAACAAAATCTGGCATTTTTGAGTTGGTGGGGCCGGAAACTCCGGTCCTTTGGGCCGGAATATCCGGTCTGACTGAAGTTTCCGCCCTAAACCCGGAATCTCTGGCTTAGGCCGGAGACTCCGGTGTTTAGGCCGGAAACTCCGGTCTGGGCAGTTCTCGCAGGGGTCCAAAAGGGGATCGGGGTGGGAGTTGACTTCACAACTCCCACACACCCCCGACCCCCAACCTCTCCCCTGCAGCCGCCGCCGCCTCGAAGTGCCGCTCCGGCTGCTCCCCGCCGCCGGAATCCGCCGTGCCTCCGGCCTACTCCTCCTCACCAACGCAGGGGACCTTCCTCTCCTTCGTTTGGGCTGCACCATGGACAAAAAGGGTACCTCCTCTCTCTCCTTAGGTTTTTCACCTCGATCTAAGTTTGGAGAGTAGTTCCCCTAGTTTTTCATGGTGTAGAATCTTCTAGATGGCAAGGTGTATCCTAGATTTAACCCTAGAATTCTCAGCACAAAGTTTCTTGAACTAAATCGAGGTTCCCCATCTCAGGGCCGGAGACTCCGGTCTTCCAGGCCGGAAACTCCGGTCAGGGCCGGAATCTCCGCCCCCTGAGGCCGGAAACTCCGGTGTAGATCAGACATTTGTGCCCAGAATTCTTTGGTTACTTCTTCTTTGGTTCCTGGACATGCAAGCTTATCCCCATGCTTTTCTCCTATTCTGTTATTTCACAGGTGTGCAGAGGACAAAGTCTTCCATGAAACATCCTGAAAAATCACCAAGAAAAGTCATCCGTGCTCAAACAAGGGACAAGCTTCTTTTTGACAGCAGCGCTGGCCGTCTGAGACAGCAGAGTACCATAGATGAAGAAGCCACAAGACATGCTGCCCTAGGTGGGTTTGATAATGAAGAAGAGGCCGAGAGAGCTCATTTTGACTCCTTGACCACTGTTTTGGGCATGGGGAAGATCGAGTTTCGTCGGATGAGATCTCAGCAGTTCTATGACTTGCCATCCAACACCGATGATCCTAGGTTTCCAAGGAGAGAGCAGCAGCTGATCATGAATGAGATATATGCCCGCATTGAGAAGCATATGGTGTGTGAGCAAAAGTGTTGAGCCTTGAGAGCTTGGACAAGAACCTTATTTTCAAGAGGCCGTGTGGATTGCTCGGAAGCTTGGACTTGAGAGGCTCATCTCCCATGTTCATGAAGATTATGATATTCAGCTTGTGCATCAGTTCTTTGCCACAGTGGTTTTGATAATGATGAAGATATCACCATGACTTGGATGACCGGTTCTCAAAAGTGCACCTCTAACTTTGTGGAGTTTGGAAGATGTTTGGGATACAAGTTCAAGGGTGCCACTACTTGTGTTGGGAAGAGGATGCATGTGGAGGGGTAGCTACAACAAACGCCGCTTGCGCCCTTTATATTCAGTTGCATCATCCGTTGGCACCAATCAAGACCTCCTCCCCACCTTCAACATTTTCCTTCGCATGGTTCGGCTCAATCTTGCTCCTCAAGCCGGAAATGTGGATGCCATTCGAGGAGGGCTTGTCAATCTCTTATACCATGCTTACAAGGTGCTCCAAGCCGGTCCGGATTGTGAAGGCCAAGAAGTTGATGTCATGGATTTCATCAAGTGTGAATTGCTTTGGGCCATTTTTGAGCACAAGAACCCTCTCTATGCACCTTATGTGATGAAGCTCATCCTCTCCAAGGTCTCCAACATCGATACCTCTCGCCTCACCAAGCATGCCAAGGGGACTCTCCACCAACTTAGCAAGCACACCAAGCAACCGTCTTCCTCTCGTGCACCTCCTCCGCAATCTAGTAGTGAGGAAGCGGAGACCGAGGCCCCAATGCCTAGAAGGAGAAGCAAGAATGCCGACCCTCCCTCATATCTTCAAGGAAGGGCTCAAGTGAACTCGGAAGTGAGTAAACTCTCTTGGTGGAAGAGAAAGTTGCTTTGCATGGATGTTGCACTTCACAAGGAGAACCATGCCTCATATGTGAGAGAGAAGCATATCATTGACAACCAACAAATCATGATCAAGGAGTTGCGCAAGCTCAACAATGGTAGTATCACTCCTCCTCCGGAAGAAGATGAAGATGGCAATCCTATTATCTCCTCCTCGTCGGCCGAGACTATCCCTCTTGAGAAATGGAACGAAGACGTCTTTCCTTGGTCGGATTATGCGGATGTGACTTCATTGCCCTCCACTTCTCGCAACACCGGCAAGGCTCCCATGAACCTTTCCGATGAGGACTACAATCAAGAAGGGAAGGTGATGATGACATGGAAGAAAGCTCCGGGTGATCTCCATGGGTTTCGTGTAGTTATGCTCTTTTCCCTTTTTGGCGTCTCGATGCCAAAGGGGGAGAAGTAGTTCTATTAGGTTCTCTCCGGGATTTGCATGGGTTGGACACAAGCATGTGCTTTTATCATTTTATTGCGCTTGTGTCCTTTTATGTTATTTGGAACTTATTTGCATCTTGTGTTGTGAACTATGTGAGTGTAAGACATATGGATTTCTATTATGTATGGTTGAACCTACATTATTGTGCTATGGTTATATGGATGTTTTATCTACATTTATATGCACAAGGTATGGTTTTTATCTCTAGGCTCAACCTACTTTGTGATATGTCTTGTTTATGAAATGTTTCGTTTACATATCATGTCGCCTTGTTGTGGAACTTGTTTCTCTATATGTGTGCATTTGCATTCCAAAGCAAATGAGTTATATGCACACATCTAGGGGGAGCTTTTCCTTTTGTTAAACATGATAGTATGGTGAACTTATTGCAAATCCGTGTGTTGTCATCTAACACCAAAAAGGGGGAGATTGAAAGGACATTTTGTGATCTCTTAGTTTTGTGTGTTAGTTAACAACACTTAGGATGTTAATCTGGTGCTAAGTGATGCAGGTTTTATTGTATACAACATGTGCATCAACACCAAAAAGGAAAAGAGTTTCTGGAGCATTTCAGGCCGGAGTTTCCGGCCTCCAAGGCCGGAGTTTCCGGTCCTGGACTTGTCCTCGAAGAAACAGCAAAGCTGCTGAAGTGTTGCTCAGCCCCTGGTGTGGGGCGGAGTTTCCGGTCCTCAGGACCGGAGTTTCCGCCCCTGGCCAAACATTCCGGCCCCAGGGCACCGGAGTCTTTGCCCAAGTCTCTGCTGCTGATTGTTGCTCAGCCCCTGGTGTGGGGCGGAGTTTCCGGCCCCCAGGCCGGAGTTTCCGCCCCTGGCCAAACATTCCGGCCCCAGTACACCGGAGTTTTGGCCCAAGTCTCATGTGAAGAAGTTGCTCAGCTCCTGGTGTGGGGCGGAGTTTCCGGCCCCTGCAGGCCGGAGTTTCCGCCCAGGCCGGAGTTTCCGGTCACTAGGACCGGAAACTCCGGTGTGATTCTTCTCTGCAACGGCTACTTTTCTGGGAGGGGTATATATACCCCTCCATCTACCTCCAGCCAGCTAGCTCGCCCAGAATTCAAGATCCCCATTGTTGCAAGCTCAAGAATCACTAGATCTCCCAATCCCTCCACCCAAACTTGTTGATCTTTGGAGGATTGAAGGAGAAGGCCCCGATCTACATCTTCACCGAGCCGTTTGTCATTTCCCCCTCATTCACTTGAGGGACCATTAGCTAGGGTTTCCACTAGGAAAACCTAGCCCCCTATTGTACTCACTTGATTGTCTTTGTGACAGATTGTAGCTGTTTGGGAGCCCCCAATCCTTTGTGGGTTGTGCCCCAAATCGTTGTTGTAAAGGCTCCGGACTCCGCCTCGAAGGTTTCCGATAGTTGAAGTGAACCAAACCTTTGTGGTGCGGTTCACCGGAGAAGAGGGTGAGGCCTTTGTGGCCGTTGAACCATTGTGTTGGTTCACACCTCTCCAACGAGACGTACTCCCCTAAAAAGGAGGAACTCGGGATTACATCCGTGTCTCCGCGTGCTTTGACTTCGGTTACCTCTATCCTTGTTTACCGCCTTATTATATCGTGCTTAGTTGCTAGCTTGTCATATAGGTAAATTCACCGTAGTTGCATATCTAGAGAATTTACCTTTTGTGTCAAGCTTAAATTGAAAAAGACTAAAATTGGAGTAGCACCTATTCACCCCCCCTCTAGGTGTCATACCGATCCTTTCAGTAGGTGACCGTTGTATCACACTGACACGGGGGCCAAGCGCGGGCCAGGGGCGGACTAGGGCAGGACACAAAAGCGCTCCGCTCGCGTCCGCGGCCGACGCATCGGTGGCCCAAATTTGGTCCAAGAATGGGTCGCGGCGGACCAAAAAACGGACCGCGGTCCGTTTGCGTCGCCCCGTTGGGCCGCGTTTTTGGCCCTCGCGGACACGAACGGATGCGCGCGGACTCGATGGGTCGCCCCGTTGGAGTCATCCTTAATACTTTATCTAGCTTTTATTGCCACTAAGCCGGGTATTGCCCTCGAAGTGGGCTTCGTCGTAGGTAGTAGTTATCTTTCAGTCGGGTGCTCACTTTGCCACGACTGCTTATCGTTAAGCTGGTCGTTCTTTTTCAGCAGCATCAAGTGAAGTTGCACAAGTTGTTCTGTTTTGTCAAGGAAACACAAGTAACTATATCTTTTTTTTTTGCGGGGGAGTATAACTATATCTATATGCACAGAAACTCAAATCTGCAGAAGTACGGAGTACAGAGTATTATGCTGCGGAAATCACTAGAAAAAGGGTTCCCTTTGCGAAGGGAACCTAGCGGACCGTGACGTGATGACAAGTGTCAGCTTTTCCCTTCACGCGGTCCCCCGTGGGTACTTACATATGCGAGAAGTGGTAGCACGAGAGAGTTTTGGTGGGATTTCTGCTTCTCCGTACGGTGGGTTGCATGTGCATTTATTTTGAGATTCGTTTTTAAAAATTGAAATATCTTGAGAACCGTTTATCCAAATTCCGAACAGTTTTCACTTTTGAGCTACTCGCGTCGAGATCTTCAAAACTATATCCCATGTTGATAGGTTTCGACGAACTTTTTTTTTGTACAACCGGTTATTTATAGTTGTACAACCTGTGTCTATGTAGTTATACAACCTGTGTTTGTACAAACTGTGTTTACGTAGTTATACAACATGTGTCTGTATAGTTGTACAAGAGGTGATCCAGTGGACGGGTCAGGTGAGGGTCGTTGAGATGACCCGGAGGGGAGGGGAAGCTGCGTTTAGAGCAAGTAGGAGTTTAAACATCGGTCAAGCAAGTCTCAGAACGCGGTGTGGAGTTCGTGTTGTAACAATGAGTGGTAGTGTTCTTGTACTAAAATTCCGCCTTCTAATAAAAGTATAGTACGTCTTCAGGATACTCTCGCGAAAAAATGCGGCTGTTCTACTACGGCCCATTTATAGTGGATTTCTTGGCCCAGTGGACTGAGAAAAGGTGGTACTACCTCAGTCAGTTCGAGTCCAGCCAATTAGAGACGCACCTAAAAAAAGCGCGAATCCTTTACATCGCCCTACCACGACGCAAAACGCGTGCGTCACCTGAAGGGGACGTGCTATTGCGACGTTGTTGGGACTGCCTGCTTGGGCTTTTTTCTTCTTCTCTGTTTCTTTTTCTTTTTCTGTTTCCGTTTTTCTTTTTCTTTTCTTCTTTTTCCTATTTTCGTTTTTCTTTTTCTTTTCTGATTTCTTTTTATTTTCTTTTCGCGTTTTATTTTTCTATTTTCGTTTTCTTTTCTTTTTCATTTTCTTTTTTATTTTTATTTTTGAACGATTTTCATTTTCATTTTCTGTTTTTGTTTTCTTTTCTGTTTTCATTTACTTTTTTATTTTTACTTTAGTTATTTTAATTTTTCTTTTCCTATTTCTTTTCTCTTTTTTACTTTTTTATTTTTTGTTTTTGTTTTTTGTTTTGTTTTATCGTTTTGTTTTCATTTTTTTAGTTTGTCCTGTTTCTTTTCTTTCTCTTTTGTTTTCACTTTTTATGATTTTGAACAAAATTTCAAACTTAAAAAATGTTTAGAATATAAATATTTTTAAGATTTTTAAAATTGTTCATATATGCAACTTGTTCAGATTTCAAATTTGTTCATATTCGAATTTGTTAACTTCAAATTTTGTTCATTTTTGTTCACCGACCTTTTATGTTCACTTACCAAAATTGTCTAAAAATAGTTTTTATTTTCACCGACTTTTTGTGTTCACTTTTCAAAAACGTTCAAAATTATTTTCCGTTCACCCCATTTATGTTCATTTTTCGTTCAAAATAATTTTCGTTCACTTTTAAAATCGTTCAAAAATAGTTTCCGTTTGACCTCTTTTTCCGTTCACTTTTAAAATCGTTCAAAAATAGTTTCCGTTCACCCCATTTATGTTCATTTTCGAAAATCGTTCAAAATTAGTTTCTGTTTAATAGCCTTTTCTGTTCAATTTTAAAATTGTTCCAAAATAATTTTCGTTCAAAATAATTTTTGTTCACTTTTAAAATCGTTCAAAATATTTTTTTGTTCACTTTTAAAATCGTTCAAAAATAGTTTCTGTTCGGCCGCTTTTTCTGTTCACTTTTAAAATCGTTCAAAAATAGTTTCCATTCACCTCCATTTCTGTTTATTTTTTAAAATCGTTCAAAAATAGTTTTCCGTTTTACTATCCTTTTCTGTTCAATTTTAAAATCATTCCAAAATAATTTTCGAACAAAATTTTTTTTTTTCATTTTTACAATTGTTTAAAATAATTTTTGTTTAAAATAATTTTTTTCAATTTTAAAATCGTTCAAAAATAGTTTCCGTTCCACCGCTTTTTCTGTTCACTTTTAAAATCGTTCAAAAATAGTTTCCATTCACCTCCATTTCTGTTCATTTTTTAAAATTGTTCAAAAATAGTTTCCATTTTACTAACCTTTTCTGTTCAATTTTAAAATCGTTTCAAAATAATTTTCGTATAAAATAAATTTTTGTTCACTTTTAAAATCTTTTAAAATAATTTTTGTTCAAAATAATTTTTGTTCACTTTTTGAATCTGTTCAAAAATTATTTTTGTTCACCGACCTTTTTCTGTTCACTTTTAAAATCGTTCAAAAATAGTTTCCATTCACCTCCATTTCTGTTTATTTTTTAAAATCGTTCAAAAATAGTTTTCCGTTTTACTAGCCTTTTCTGTTCAATTTTAAAATCATTCCAAAATAATTTTCGAACAAAATATTTTTTTTTCATTTTTACAATTATTTAAAATGATTTTTGTTTAAAATAATTTTTTTCAATTTTACAATCGTTCAAAAATAGTTTCCGTTCCACCGCTTTTTCTGTTCACTTTTAAAATCGTTCAAAAATAGTTTCCATTCACCTCCATTTCTGTTCATTTTTTAAAATTGTTCAAAAATAGTTTCCATTTTACTAACCTTTTCTGTTCAATTTTAAAATCGTTTCAAAATAATTTTCGTATAAAATAAATTTTTGTTCACTTTTAAAATCTTTTAAAATAATTTTTGTTCAAAATAATTTTTGTTCACTTTTTGAATCTGTTCAAAAATTATTTTTGTTCACCGACCTTTTTCTGTTCACTTTTTAAAATCATTCAAAAATAATTTTCGTTCACTTTTAAAATCGTTCAAAAATAACTTTCATTCATAGACATTTTTTGTTCACTTTTTAAATCTGTTCAAAAATATTTTTTGTTCACCGACTTTTTTCTGTTCACGTTTTAAAATCGTTCAGAAATAATTTTCGTTTCACTTTTAAAACCGTTCAAAAATGAATTTAGTTCATAATTCTCATAATTATTCTTGTTCACCGACATTTTTTAGTTCACTTTTTAAAATCGTTAAAAATATATATTTTTTTACTTTCGGGAGAATTATTTTCATAATTTTTATCTAGCGTGTATTGTACTGTACATCTCAGAAGGTACCTAAAATATACGGGCGCTGCTCAAGCTAGCTAGTTAGGTTTCGAGTGATCGTGGGAGCTAGCGAGCTAGCTGGTTCAATAGGCGATTTTTGGGCTCCTCCTTGCCAATCCACCTCGCTCGCCGGCGAGCCGCGGGTTCCCTCTTCCTCCGCCGGCCGCTTCAGCGGCGGGAGGATGGGGGAACCCCGGATCTCGGCTTGTACATAGTGTAGATTTGGGTAGGGTTCCTCCCGGCGGCGTTGTGGTGTGGGCGACGTTGTCGGCGAGGTTTTGGGTGTCGGCGTGCTCCTTCACCGGCGACGGAGCTCTTCGGGTCTTCGGCGTCGCGCGTGCGACTTCTGGAGGTCGGGGATCCGCGGATCCGCTGGCCTCGTCCGTCCCCGGGTATCGCGAGTGGTGGTGCTGCTGGAAAGCGGGATTCAAGACGGCGGCCTCGCAGGTTTGTGGTTTCAAGGCGGGGATCTGCGGCGTCGGCCTCAGATCCGGTGCAGTTGGAGCTCGGGGGCTGCCCCCGGCCGATGCTCGTTCTTCGTCGTCTCTTCCAGCTCCTCGGAGGTGGATTCTCCTGCGGCTCGTCAACGCCTCTGGGCTAGGGGCTCTGCTGCTCCTTTGGTGGTTGTGCTTGGTGGCCGCTCCCTTCGTCGTCTCCGGCGGTGCAGGGCTCGTTCCCCAGTCGATCTTGAGGCTGAAGATGGTTTGCGCGAGCTTCGTCGTCCTCTGTTTCCTTTGCTTTCTTTTGTTCAAGTGTACTTGTTCGAGCTCTGTTCTTCTTCCTGGTTGAATACAAGTATGTTGATTAGCAAAAAAAAAAAAAGAGCTAGCTGGTTCAACATATCCTGATCGATCAGCTAGCTCAACGTATCCTGATCGATTCGCATGCATGCGTCCAGCGTACGTACGAATCAGTGGAACCTACCGTGCGAAGGCCGGCCCATTAAGAATTTTAGTAGGCGACGCGGGCTGGAGCCGTCGCTGTAAAGCGATGTACAGGAGCTCCCAAAAAAAAAGCCTATTAGAGATGGCCTGTCAGCTGCCACTGATGATTGACCGTTGTGCAGTAGTGGATTGTAGAAAGATCAGGCCACATGGAGACACACTACATCATTATGTTTAGGAAATGAACAATACATGGCAGGATTTAGTTAGTTGAGCTGTGCATAAATCAGTTTCTTAATACTTTATCTAGCTTTTATTGCCACTAAGCCGGGTATTGCCCTCCAAGTGGGCTTCGTCGTAGGTAGTAGTTATCTTTCGGCCGGGTGCTCACTTTGCCACGACTGCTTATCGTTAAGCTGGTCGTTCTTTTTCAGCAGCATCAAGTGAAGCTGCACAAGTTGTTCTGTTTTGTCAAGGAAACACAAGTAACTATATCTTTTTTTTTTTTGCGGGGGAGTATAACTATATCTATATGCACAGAAACTCAAATCTGCAGAAGTACGGAGTACGGAGTATTATGCTGCACATGCACCAAGAAAAACAAGGCCTCCACAACTCGTTACGGAGTACGGTCCAATTTTACAGAGCAGAGCAGTTGCTGATGCCGAGGCCCAGTAACTAGATTGCATATTTGCATGATGCCAATGACCCAGATATACTAGGCTGAATTATGGCCTGACACTCCGGCCCATTTTTCTCGTACTAGCCCATTATTCCCTTTGATGGTATATTATCTTTTAAGAGAAAAGAAAATAGATTTAAAAAAAATCAAGATGTCAAGCTGACCCTGATTTGTACATACTCAGCCTGACGATTGATGATCTGCACGTTGGAGCATACTTATAAATAGGGAAAGCCTTCTATTCCACCGGGATCACGCGCTAGCATCCTCCTGACGTGCGGCCGTTGGATGGGAGTGGATCAAGCGGTTGAGATGCTTTCATTTGCCCACCGCACCGTGAGTTTTTTTTTTTCGTCTTCCTTATCTGCTCGCTCCAGCCTCCACCACTCGTTTCCTAGCTTCTCTCGCGCCGCCGCCTGAACGGATCCCTTGCGCTCGCCGCCGCCGGGACGGCTCACCTGCGTGCCGCCGCCGAACAGCCGCCATGGACTCCTTCCTCCTCCTCGCCATCAACGTCGAAGGCAGTGGCACCGTGTAGCTTCTCCGACCTCGCGCGCCGGCCGTCACTCGGGGCCCAGGCTGCTTCATACCGGAGCTCCGATGCCAGCAGCGCCGCCGCGCCCCGGTGGGCTACCGCCGCTGCGTCCCCGGCGGTGCGTCTCCCTAGCTTCCGCCGTCGTGCTCCCGGTAGGCTCCCGTCGCCGCGCCCCCCGCTCGTCCGACGAGGACGGCCGGAAGCGTCGCCCTCTCCTCGTCCGCACGCCTCCACGGCATGGCCGCGGACCCGCGCGCCTCCCCGGCCCGGCCGCCGCCGCGCGCCTCCCCGGCGAGGTCGACGCCCCTGTGCGCCTCCACGGCAAGGCCGCTGCCCCTACCCGCGCCTCCTTCCCGGCCAACGGCGCCGCTCTCCCTAGGCCCACCCCATCACCGGTCAACGGCACCATGGCGGGAGCGCCAACGCTCTCGGTGGAGAAGCTTCCCGGGGGCCGCGGCGAGGAGCATGGCCTGCGTGTCGAGGGCGAGACGGAGGCTCAAGGCGGCCGCGGCGGCGAGCCAGCGTCGGCATGCGAGGGAGCAGCGGTTGTGGTCCCCGAAGCTGAGGAGCCTGAAATTGTTGCCACCAACCTAGGGTGTCGTTGCTGCTGTAGTGGCGGCGCGATGCTGCCATGGCCGGGAGGCGCTGCTGCCGTCGTGGGGCATAGTGCTGCCATGGTCCGGAGGCGCTGCTGTCGTCGTGGCGGCGGTGCTGCCATGGACCAGCAGTGGTCCTGTCATGGTGGCGGCGACGCGTCGGGGCGATGCTCCCAACGGAGTTCGCCCTTGCTACGAGAGACACGGGGTCGTGCTGCCATAAACGACGACCGTTGCTAGACACGGGGTCGTGCTGCCATAAACGACGACCGTTGCTACCAAAGTTTTGTTATTTTTGCTACAATAGCATGAAATTTTGCTACCAAAGTTTTGTTATTTTGCTACAATAGTATAAAGTTTTTGCTACACGGTCTCCGGCGATGTCTCTGTAGAAGTCGTTTTTGCTACCAAGACAATTTTTTTTTTGCTACAACGGTTTTGTAGTTTTGCCAACAACATGTCCACGACTCGCGGTGTTGCTACCGATGGCACACGACATTTCTACCGACGAGCCGACGAAGCTACCGGCGTGCGGTGTTGCTACCGACGGCACGTGGCGATGCTACCGATGACGTGTGTCGTTGCTACTGACGAGCCGACGATGCTACCCGACGGTATCCGGCAAAGCTATCAGAAGATGCTACCGACGTCTCGCGCCGTTGCTACCGACGAGCTGACGATGCGACTGACGGTATCCGGCAAAGTTACGAGCGAATGGTACAGTCGTCTCGCGGCGTTGCTACCAACGAGTCGAGGATGCTACCGACGGCGCATGTCATTGCTACCGATGAGCCAACGATGCTACAAACTGCAGTCGCATGTAGCATCGCCAGTGGCTGCTTTGTAGCATGTCGTCGGAGGCCATTGCTCCCAATCGCTTCTAGCAACGCCGGTGGCCGCTTTGTAGCATGTCTTCGGAGGCCGCCGCGATTGCTCCAAGTCGCTTATAGCAACGCCGGTGGCCGTTTGTAGCAATGCCGGTGACCGTTTGAAGCAACACCGCCGCTTTGTAGCATGTCGTCGAAGGCCATTGTCATTGCTCCGAGTCGCTTGTAGGAACGCCGGTGGCCGTTTGTAGCACAATTTATTTTTGCTACAACGGTTTTGTCGTTTTGCTAACAACGTGTCCGGTGTTACTACCGATGGCGCATGACAATCCTACCGACGAGCCGACGATGTTACCGACGTGCGGTGTTGCTACCGACGACACGTGGCGATACTACCGATGGCGCGCGACGATGCTACTGACGAGCCGGCGATGCTACCGACGACGATGCTACCGACTACGCATGTCATTGCTACCAACGAGCCGGTGATGCTACCGGGGTGCGCGCGACTTTGCTACCGACGGCACGTAGCGATGTTACTGACAGCGCGCGGTTTGCTCCATAAAAGCATCTAGGATAGTGCGACCTGGCGATGCTACGAATAAAACTTTTTTCTCCATAGAAGCATTTGCTACGAGCAAAACAAAAAAATTGCTACGAATGAAACTTTTTGCTCCATAGAAGCATTATGTGCGATTTGAGAGAAAATTGAACTTTTTGCTACAATAGTACAAAATTCTTGTTACAAACAACCCGTTTTTTGCTTCGTAAAAACATTTACGAGATTTTTGGTAAAAACTGGACATTTTGCTACAATAGAACAAATTTTTTATTACGCGCGGATCGTTTTTGCTTCAATGAACCATTTGCGGGTGATTTTTGGTTGAAATTGGATTTTTGCTGCAATAGCACAAACTTCTTATTACGTTCGAACCGTTTTTGCTTCAGTCGCGATTTGGTGAGATTTGAGTCCAGAGACGTGGACACGTGTCATGCAGGGGACCGGGGGATTTTTCCCCCAGATCCCCCGGGGGACGCCTAGCGCTTCCCTTTTTATAAATACTGCAGTAATTAAGCTAAGCAGAGCTGACCATCCATCCAAAGCATTTCGAACAAAAGACAAGATTGTTTGTAGCTAAAGTTTTTTTTTGTGAGGAAATTACAGATACCACCCCAGGAATCTTACAGAGATGTCCAGAAAACATAAAAGATAACAGAAAAGCCCTTCTGCACTTCGGTGCCATCGTCTTCGAGAAGGACGCTGCGCCGGCGAAACCCGCCGCTCGACCTCCGAAACCATGGACAGGGAGGCTCCCCCACGCGGCAAGGGAGTCGACGCTCCTCGGTGCCGGAGCACCTCCACCCTGCTCGACGAACGGCGACACCTTCCTGGCGCCCTGCATCTGCAACTTCAAAGTCGTCAATCACCGGCTCCGCCATCTCCCGGACACCGGCGAAGGGGATGTCCTCCCGAGCGTTCCGGAGAGCCGCGGACGAGGACGGCGCAGCAGATCCGCGGCGGAGCTCCACCGGAGCCACGCCGACAGAGAGGAAGACCACCGCCACCAAAAGGGACACCGACGTCGCCGCTTCCACCTCAGCGCCGCCAGCCACACCACCACACACACCTAAGCTATTTACACGCCGGGATCCGTGGATCCCCCGTCCTCCCGCCGCCGAGGCGGCTGCCGGAGGGCGAGGAAACCACGGACCGCCGGCGGCGAGCTCGGTCGCGCAGTTTCGCCCAAAAATCACCTATATGCACTGTAGATGGGGATAGGGATGAGGTCCAGGCTCTCTTTTACACCAAAGGGTTTTTGTTTGTAGCTAAAGTTGGAGCCACGTGTACGGGAGACGAGCAATTATATCCAATCAAATATACTTCAGTTTCACAAGAACTGGCGGCCGGTCCATTCCGAGCAGCAATGCACTATTTTCTTCTTCTGTTGGAGTGACCGCCCCAGTTCTATCCCGTTGCAGAAAAACACGACCATCAAGTGTAGGCACCAATGACAAATATAGATAACTGGTCTCTTTCACACATATATATAGAATGTTAGTACCGGTTTAGCACAGCAATGGCGACTGAAATTGACAGTCAGTTCGCCACAAGAAGCACATCGAGCAATGCCGTTGGCATCGATCTAGAGAGCAGAGACACACGTACACCATCCTGCAACAACACTTACCATCATCTCTTTAATTATGACTTACGACAAGGGAGATTTTTTTCCTCAGCAATATGCAAAGACGAAAGTTAAATGTATTGGGCTATTGGCATTTGATACTATACCTCCTCTGGCCACCAGAACTATTTACATTATTGTGAACAGAGGGACAAACAAACCAGTGTTCGTAGAGATGAGTCCTAGCTACAAGAAGAAAAACTCACCATTATTTCGGGCCCGACGTTTTGACTAGTGGGAACACATATTATTTCATAAAAACAGTGAAAATACTATATTAATTTAAATGTACATCAAAACAATAAAGTGACAATTTACATTTTCTTGACGTAAAAGGCAGGAGCTCTGCCACATTTCATTTAGATAGGAAAAAAAATACAGAGGGTGGCCCAGTTCAAAAGGGAAACTAGGCCAGAAACCACACAAAGAATGGTTGCTTAGGAACAACCATGCAAAACCCTCACAACAGGAAACAACCTAGAAAAACTATGCATAGAAGAAAACTGAACAAAGATCAGGGGCGATCCTCTGCTAGCAACGCTCGCCCCTCTCGGGAGCACCCCCCAGAGCAATCTACCTCCACCAAACACAACTGTCAAGCAAAAGCAGTGTGTGAACTAGATCTTAGACAACGTCTTCAAGAAGAAAAAACAATACCACATGTGGCCACCGGTATCAACCCCCGTCGACGCATAGCTTTCGCTATGAACAAAACAATACCACATGTGGCCACCGGTATCAACCCCCGTCGACGCATAGCTTTAGCTATGCAGAGGCTGGGTGTAATACTTAAACTTTTTAAGTAATAAAGCTCCCTTTATCTAAAAAAAATGAACAAACACAACCCCACTACCCCGAATCTCAGGTAAGCGTCCCGCCACATAGTAAACCACCACAGCCGCCATAGATCTGTCAATGCATAGCAGAGGAGACGAAGCAAACACTTCGACGACACCTCCGGGGAAGAGGAGGACACCCACAGATGCCCTCGCATGCGGTTTCGACCCTCTTCGACCCAAGTATTGCACTTAGAGCATAGTCTCTCCACCCATTGAAACCTAGGTCGAAGCTCTGCATCACAACTGATGTGGACAATCCAGACAAGCTGACATGCTGTAGCGCCACGAACACCACACATCATCACATCACATGACTGATGTGAGCTCGCGGTCCGTCTTGCACCCCTAGCAGCCGAGGACGGGCAAAATCCTTACCCACCCACCGCACACGGGCGATACCGCCACCACGCCAACCACGATGCCGAGCAAATGGCGTGCCCCGACCGTGACCCATTCGAGATCATATTGACCCCGCCAAACTCAGCGTGTGCCACCGAGCTCTGCCGACATCAACAATGAGCCAACGCGTCAAAGGAGGAGGGAGGCTACCACTGGCCGCCCAATCGCCGCCAGCGCGAGCAGATAAGCTACTGACAGATGGTCACCCGAGCCCGCGCAACGGATGCCACCACCGTCCCGTAACGACGTCCACCAAACCTAGTGAACGCATTGCGCCGCGCGCTCATGCTCAAGACCAAGCAATATAGGGGCCGCCGGATCTGCGCGGTCGGCCCGGCGGGGGAGCCGTCATCGGAAGGGGGAGGGGGCTCGCGCATGTGAGAAAGTCGCTGCCCGACTCGCCCTACAGGGAACTCCTTAGTGTGAATAATGCATGCTAAGAGTTGTGATATATGTTTGTAACTCATCAAGTGTGTAAGCTTAACTTCGAACTACTGAAACTTCTAATCATAAGCTTTAACTACTTTTTCACACATTTTTGTTGGGTTAGAACGAAAAAAAAAGTGACATCGGGCTTTAAACTTCTAATCATAAGCTTAACTATTCCAGCATCCATTCCTATTATAAGATGTTTACATATTTAAATATGGACTACATCCAGACCGAAATGAATGAACATATATAGTAAAATATGTCTAGGTACATTCGAATCAGGGAAAAAAAGAAAAGAACTTAAACATCTTAAATTTAGGAACGAGGTAGCTCTTTTACACATTTTATTGTTTTACAACGAAAAAAAAGTTTCTAAAGAAAACGAAAAATGTGATATCGACCTTTTAAACCTTGTGGAGTAGTCGAGGCTATAAAATGATACTATGAGGGAGGCAGCCGAGTAGCGCGCGTGCTGGGTACTCCATCGTGACACCAAAACAGAGATACAAACATGACCCCGCTCCCAGAGACCATGACAGAGGCCACTCCGGCGGAGGACGGCGCCAAGGTCCTTAGCGACGCGTGGGACTACCGCGGCCGCCCCGCGGTCCGTGCCTCCTCCGGCGGCTGGTCCAGCGCCGCCATGATCCTCGGCGTGGAGCTCAACGAGCGGCTCACCACGCTGGGCATCGCCGTCAACCTCGTCACCTACCTCACAGCCACCATGCACCTCGGCAACGCCGCCTCCGCCAACGCCGTCACCAACTTCCTCGGCACCTCCTTCATGCTCTGCCTCCTCGGCGGCTTCGTCGCCGACACCTACCTCGGCCGCTACCTCACCATCGCCATCTCCACCGCCGTCCAGGCCGCCGGCATGACCGTGCTCACCGTCTCCACGGCGGCCCCGGGGCTGCGACCCGCGCGGTGCGGGGACCCGACCGGCGCCAGCGCGGCGTGCGCGCAGCCGAGCGGGACGCAGCTGGGCGTGCTCTACCTGGGGCTCTACCTCACGGCGCTGGGCACGGGCGGGCTCAAGTCGAGCGTGTCCGGCTTCGGCTCCGACCAGTTCGACGAGTCCCACGGCGGCGAGCGGCGGCGCATGGCGCGCTTCTTCAGCTGGTTCTTCTTCTTCATCAGCCTCGGCTCCTTGCTCGCCGTCACCGTGCTCGTCTACGTCCAGGACAACCTCGGCCGGCGCTGGGGGTACGGCGTCTGCGTCGTGGCCATCCTCGTCGGGCTCGGCGTGTTCCTCGCCGGCACGGCCAGGTACCGGTTCAAGAAGCTGGCGGGGAGCCCGCTGACACAGATCGCGGCCGTCACCGCGGCGGCCTGGAGGAAGCGCGCGCTGCCGCTGCCGTCCGACCCCTCCATGCTCTACGACGTGGACGACGCGGCTGCCGCTGGCGAAGACGTCAAGGGGAAGCTGAAGCTGACTCACTCCGAGGAATGCAGGTAAGGCAATTGTTAATTGAATAATCCTAGTTTATCCTCGGCTTAATTCGAACATTAATTAGTCAATGCTGGCGCCGACGTTACAGGGCTAAATTAATTAAAAATGATATATAGATTGATTGGCGCCGGAATTATAGTTCTTATCGATATAGCTGGCATCGTTACTGGGCAAATCAGAATTTCTTGATTGGCGCCGGAATTATAGTTCTTATCCATGGATGCATGCAAGATGAGCAAGCACAAGTAGTTAGATAGCTAGCCTGTTAATAGGGACCATGGACGACAGACATGATCTGATTGACAACGCCAACATGCTGGCTAATCTAGCAAGCTAAAGTGTTAACAAAACACTGAAATAAATCATTGGCAGATAGCTTGTTCCAATGTTGTGAGGCACGGCCGAGGCAGATAGATTTGTGGTACTACTCCAAATGTGTGGTGTACCTAATTAACCTATCCGGCCGATTGATTTCATTCCCTGCATTAAGCAGAGCAGACAGGTACCACTCCACATGGCCGATGGATGGCTGCTCATGTGTAGATGTTTCCACTAGCTGGCTATCAGCTGAGTAAGCACGGTCTTTGTGTCTTGCCGTGCATGATGCATCTTGTCAAGGAGCAACCTCTGCACATGTAGTACTATACAGCTCTCATTTTGTATAAAACTTATATATTAACGAGTGCCCCAAAAAATACTTTGGCGCATGCATTGGAATTGGAACAAACAAGTTAAACCCAATCACCTGCATTTGCTATCAGTTCTAATAGTCTCTGTGCAGCTTTAGAATGATTTTTTTTTAGTTTGGAGGCATTGTTATTTGGCAGCAGTAGCAAACTTAATTTGAATCCTGTACTGACATTTATAAGAGATTACGCTTTTTTGCATCCTAACCAAGCCCTTGCCACTGCTTCACACGTGAATCTGCAAAGACCACGAAACAGTATCCGATAGCTAGACCAACTGAATGTTACGCAGTGCAGGTTACTTAAGTTATTAATTGCCATGAATTAATGATGGACCATCCACCCCCATGCATGCAGGTTCCTTGACACGGCGGCGATCGTGGAGGAGGAGGAGTCCCCGTCCCCGTCGCCGTCTTCCGGGAAGAAGAGGAAGAGGAAGTGGGCGGTGTGCACGGTGACGGAGGTGGAGGAGGTGAAGCAGGTGGTGCGGATGCTGCCCACATGGGCCACCACCATCCTCTTCTGGACCGTCTACGCGCAGATGACCACCTTCTCCGTCTCCCAAGCCCAAGCCATGGACCGCCGCCTCGGCCCCTCCTTCCTCATCCCTGCCGGCTCCCTCACCGTCTTCTTCGTCGGCTCCATCCTCCTCACCGTGCCCCTCTACGACAGCTTCCTTGCACCCTTCGCCCGCCGCTTCACCGGCAACCCCCACGGCCTCTCCCCGCTCCAGCGCATCTTCGTTGGCCTCCTCCTCGCCACCCTCGCCATGGTCGTTGCCGCGCTCACGGAGCACCGCCGCCTCGCGGCCGCCGCCACGGGCGTCCAGCTCTCGGTCTTTGTCATCGTACCACAGTTCCTCATCGTTGGTGCCGGCGAGGCCTTCACCTACATTGGCCAGCTCGACTTCTTCCTCCGTGAGTGCCCGAGGGACATGAAGACCATGAGCACCGGCTCTTCCTCTCCACGCTCTCGGTGGGGTTCTTCCTTAGTTCGGGCCTCGTCAGCGTCGTGCATGCCGCAACCAGCTCCGGTGGCCGAAGGCCATGGCTCGCTGACAACATCGACGAGGGTAGGCTCGACTACTTCTACTGGTTGCTCGCCGTAGTCAGCACCATCAACCTCGGGGCCTTTGTCACCGCCGCCAGGGGGTACGTGTACAAGGAGAAGCGGCTGGCGGACGACGGCATCAAGCTTGATGACGACGAGGTCGTCGTCCATGTATGATGCACCATAGCTCAGTAGAATAGTTTCTTTCGATATTTATTTATTTTTGATGGAATGTTTTAGCACCTAGTAGGATCGAGATGGCGATGAAAATTTGCAAGCACGGAATAATAGATGTATCAGTTGTTATAAGATGGCTCTGCATAATGCAGGAGCTACTTGCTTGTTAGGGCTAAAGCAGCTCCTCACATGCAGCTGATAAGGAAATTTATCAGTGTCTAGCCTGAGCTCTTGATGGAGCTGGATCACTAGATATAGGATAATATTCCAGCTATTGATCCACAACAATTTCCGGTATGATTCAGGAGAGATATGCTCGGATTGGTTAACTGTAGAACATTCAGGCATCAATTTTTCTGCACTCAGATGTGTCTCAACCAACGAAAAAAATACCACGCTATTTCTCGGTTAATAGCACGATATAGCGTATTTGGAGAGGCTACGCTATATTTAAACTAAAGTTGACGCTACGGCGCTATTTTCGTCTTATACGCTCGAAACCACACTAAACGTGGTAACGTTATAGCTACGCTAAAAAAAATTCTGAAAATAACGTTAGGTGATGATGATGACAGGCAATCTGGTGGTTTTTCTAGTTATTCTGAAGATGATGTCAATGATTCTGATTAAAGTTTATAATATTTATCATTTAGTTTATTACTTTTTTATGATTTTAAGCCTCATATTTGTATTCGTGCCATGGATTTGGACTTGACATTTGAATATGGTTACCTGGTTATGCATGTATTGTTTCTGGAAAAAAAATAGTGCTGAAATTCTTAATATTTAGGCTATTTCTTACAACTTTTTCATCACGCTATTTTATATGTAACTTCGCTATATCACGCTATATCTTGTATAGCTTCTAGAGGAGGGCCACGCTATTTTTGATAGCACGCTATTTTTTTCCTTGGTCTCAACATAGGCAAAGAAGAAATTATTTTTTTAGAACACAGTACAACACAGACGCTCACAAATACGCACATACACTCACTCCTATGAACGCACGCACGCACACCCTACCCCTATGAGCACCTCTGAAGGACTGAGTCGGCAGATCTTGAGGTTGACGAAGTCACCACAGGCGCCTCGCTGTTGACGGGCACGTCACGTACCACTGAAAGAATAGCGCCGGATAATCCTGGAATAAATCAAGAAATTATTATTGACAACTTCAAGAACAAACGCTAGCACCTACATCTTGCAAACATATAAGCACAATATATATTGTCCATAGTCGTATATCACTTTGTCTATATAAAAGGGAGAGCCTGGGTTAACTCTTCCTTGCACAACGAGGAAAGCCAGCTAGTTGTTGTAATCTAGTATATATTTTCAGTGATCCTTCTCATGCTAAGACCTACTGGTGGAAATGGATCAGCTACATACTTGAGCTATCCACACCGGCGAGAACCAGAGAAGTTCGGTTCCCGGATGATTCGCCGAATATATCACGGCAGCCATCCCATCTCCCCTCCTCTCTTGCCTCCCAGTAACCTCCGGTGTAGCGGAATGACCCGTCCTCGGTGTCCCTGTCAAACCATCTCGGTTTCCATCCATTTTCCTGCATCTTCCGAGCCTGCCAAAACAGACAGAGCAGATCCGGCTTAGAGACCAAACAATGCGATCGTGCATTGGTATAGTTCAGGCTAATATAGTCATCTGCAATGAGATACTTTGCCACATGAGCCATGTGATACTTTTAGGAACTGCATCCAAAAAATCCAAAGCTAAGCCTACTACTGTACCACATGACCAAGTCATTAGGACATGTTGCTCCAGCACAATACGTACAGAGAACAGAGTTCAGTCAGAGATTTAGGTGGAAGATACTCTGGGAACGATGCCGGAACTAGGAACGCAAAGATATTGTTCCTGGACGTATAGAAAAACATGACGGGAAGATGTACCATTCTTTGCCTTGTCTCCAACCGCAGCTTCTCAGAGTTGGCCTTGTCATACTCCCCATTCTCCAGATGTCGCTGATCCGGTCTGAGTCTTGAATCTGTAGGCGGAAGTTTCTCCTAACAGTAGACAAAAGTCATGCTTTAGTATCACAGGCTCAGAGCTAAGAGAAGTACTGATAGTGAGTTCAGTCTGCCGTGCTTACCTTGAGTCTTGGAGTCAGCTCATTTACAGTTATTGCAAACGATGACAGATTGTATCGTGTGGGGTTAGCTGGAGGTTCGTTTTTCTTCCACAACAGAGTGGCTTCAGATTTATCATTCATAACAGCGCAGTACATGCTCTCGTCCCACTTTCCAGTCAAGGTCGCAACCTTATTACCGTCAATATCCTCAACAAATCCTTGAACCTTGCATAGAACTATATCTTAGTAAGATCCATGGAGATGATAGGGAAGGTGAAAACATACAAATCGCGGGAACCATCGATTACGTTGTCTTTTACCTGGCGAGGATTGCGTTCACGAAAAGACTGCTGTTTAAACGTCAGCTTGCATGAATATTGCCTATTCCCACTTATGGTCATCGTGCCATGGTGATGGCAATAAAGTTTACCGATGATAAGGTTATTAATGGCTGTTGTAACCTGGTACAGAGAGTAAGAGTTTAGGCATTTAAAAAAAGATTTACTAATATGAGACAGTCACAACTCACAATCAATTCTATACTGGAATTTGGAAATAGGTGAATGTGAGGCAGTCTGCTAGCAGCCTCTAGCAAGGACTATTACCTTGCTCCATTTGAAAATTTCTCCATCGTCAAATTCTAATGTCAAAACGCCAACAGGATCAAGCTGAATTGTCTGTCCCCAAAATTTGCTCTTTACATTGCTCTCTCCCAGAATTTCCAACCTCTTCCTTCACAGTGACAGGCCATGACCATTGGATGATGACTAACCTGGTGCCAAGAAGTGAATAACATATGACTCCAGGTATAGTTTCTAACAATGTCATCAAAAGGTCTAACAGCATATAGCAGCAGACAATGAAATTACAACAGTTCGTCGACAGGAAATAGGAATATATGATACCAATCCTCACAAAGTAAAACTTGCCAAACTTAGTGCAATCGTTATCAATAACTGACCTTTTCAGAGAAGAAACGGATTCCACTTTCAGGATAATCGGCTTCATAAGTTTCCCCTAGCAACGGATTAAATGGTTTGCAGGGCCGGCCATCTGACGACGCATACCCAGAGACCGCGAATGCAGCAACACATAGAATTCTCATCACACTGTTACCCTGGATTCAGAAGCATAATAATGACAGGAAATTCATTGCCAACTCTTTTCAAGACTAACAGTCAGAACTGCTCAGATAACTGGACATGAAATTTTGAATACTCTTCTTGTTCTTTTGAACAGAGTTGGCAGAGAAATAAGAGCTGCCGTGTTTTTTATCTAATGAAGAAATAAAATGCAGATTCGCCACATATAGTCCATTTTAAATGGTTCGTGGGTGGAAACAGATACCTTGTTGTTCATTAATACTTCAAAAGCTACCATCGATTTCAAAGATCAATATAAGATAATAACATACAGTTTATCTTCTCGGAGCACATAAATCACAAGAAAGAACAGAGTTGGTATACACGACAGCTGCCATGTTTTTTATCTAATGAACAAACAAAATGCAGATTATCCAGATAAGGTCCACTTCAAATGATTCATGGGTGGAAATAAGAATCTTGTAATTCGTTAACCTTTAAAAGCTATCTTTAATTTCAAGCATCAGTGATCAGACAAAAACATGCGGTTTATCTTCTCAGAATACATAAATCACGAGAAAGATGTACAAAGGATAACACTTCCATACCTTTAGGCCGTAGTCATACGCATGGTCCAACAGATGAGAATATTCCAAGTCTTCAAAGCATTTTTGAAGAGATGAAATTGGTTCATTGAAGTAAACAGGCAGACAGACCCGTGTCAGATCTTTTCCAACATTGCCCTTGATCATTGACCAAAGACTAACGCCCTTCTCCTTTTCAACTGGTTCGGGCAACTTTGTGCGACGTTTTGATGGCAGCAATAAATATTCACTGTCTCCCTTGCAGGACCTTGATTCTACAAATTCATGATCATGTTGATGAACATCGTTGCTCGAATTTGAACATTTCATCCTCAAGTCAGGACTTGCAGCAGAATCACTGAAGCTTTGTCTTGTATCACAGTAATTATACTCATCTTCATCTGACAATTCATCTAACTCCGGACCCGCAGCATCATCGGAAGATTCTGTATTGCTGCTCTCTGATAAAAAGGAAAAAAAACACTTGTCAGAATGACTGTAGGCTAGAATTTTTTATTTATTTTCTTTGGTGCCACATGCTATTGAATATTAAAGCTCAGTGGATAAACACACATTCTACACTTTCAAATCTTGATACGACAACAGAAGTCAATGAATAACAGAAACAATTATCAAATTAATTGACATTAGTAAATTGTTCAAACATCAACCTAAAGATAGCATTACAGCACCAGAGGAATTAGAAATTTGTGCATTAAAGGCTTAAACAGAGAAGGTCGAAAGTCCGAATACCAAAGAAACAACAGATAGAAATGCCAAAACAATAGTGTTCTTGAAGCTCAAAACATGAATCACAAATGCAACACATGATGATAAAGCTAGCATAGGAATCAGAGGAAACATAAAGAGTTCAAAATATCAAGTACCACTACATTTTCCATGTCCAGAGCAGGAACATTCAGGCCTGATCGAGTGTGTAGTATCTTGTTCATTAAGTACCTGCAAATCACAGAATAACAGCATGATGAGCAAGGTATTGCATAATCAACATGGTGAACATACTGACTAACACAGTTCACTATGTCATTCATTTCAGTTCCTAATTGGGGGTAGGGCACAACTGTTCAGCCAAAAGAAAACCGCCATGGTTATGTTACTGAAAATTTTCAAATCTTTCAACTGTGTAATAAGTGAATGTGATACTATGCAAGAGGGTCCAATGAAACTTGAGATAACAGAGTATATGTATCCTTAATTCTTCGACAAGGGGAAAGATTTTTTTTGGGTTGTAGTTGGTATATTTATCTCATAACCCATGCTGGATATCCTAGATAAATCTACCAATATATCATTTGTTTCACAAAACTGAAAAAGTCACTTGAATATATTGTACTGACGGATCAGGAGACCACACAGTACATTTTTTAGTTTATTTTAAATAAAAAGTTAACTGCGCACCAAATGAGTTCTTGCAATCCACATTAAACTTATGACTTCGTCAATCAACAAAGAAGTGGGAATAGCATGAGTTCACTAATACAGCTAGGACCACTTCCTGAGAAAATGTTACCTCAAGCTGTTGTGGAAGACTGCCAAGAAAACTCAAATACTCTTCACAACGTTGCTTCATTTGTGTATAATACTGTGAGAATTCTGAATGGACAATCTGTTCGCAGTCTTTGATAACCTCTTCACCGAGGCCTTCAGCATGCATGCGATTTCTAAGCCTATCTGTAGAAAACAATGCATCATTCTGGTCATACAGTAAACCTTCACTGGGGGAAGATTCCCTTCTTGCAGAAACAAGGGCTTCAATCCAAGCCACACGATCCTTAGGGGAGTCGGTTCTCAGCTGAAGCGTCTTGGTTGGAGTGATTATATAGAACCGCTTATCATCTGATTTACTTTCACGGAATGAAGAGATCTAGCAATAATTTAGATGAAAATGTCAGCAACCAAAACCTAGAGATTAAACAAGTTTGGCATTCTCTCTATACACTATACCACCAATGAATGAACCTTATAAAACAAATCATGAATGAAGATACCCTGAGCCATTCATGTTATAGAATAACTAACAGAATACTAATAATTTAAATATGCATTTCAGAAACAACACACATGCTTTGTGACCATGTTTTAATAAAACCTTACCGATTCCTGTGATAAGAAAGAGTCCGACTGTTTTCTCGAAAAAAAGAGAAAGAGTCTGACTGGTGGGACCGAATAATCAATGTGATTTTCATGTGTGACACGTTAACCAGCACCCAGAAATTTGTGTTGTTCAGTGTGGTGTGCAGTTTCCTGTCAATATGTGTGTAACAGCTGTTTGTGTGGTTCTGTCAATTGCAAATCAGAAAGTATTGTGGCTATGAAAGTTATATAGTTGTACAAAATCATGTGTAGTACTACAGAGCTGCAGGAATCTACAATAAAGAGCCTGTGCTTTACTATGCCCCTTTCCAATTTAAACCGTTGAAGGTATGAATTATGAATGTTGGCTAGCCGGCAGTAGTAACAACAAACAGACAAGCAAGCAAGACTGTTCACACTTTCACACAAAAAGAAAGGCCCTAAAAGTGCCCCTCCCAGCCTTGCACATCAGATTCCCAGCAGATCAAGGACATGCAACGGTAAGGCCCCATGAGTTCCCAGTTTAAACTCCAAGAGAACAAATCCAGCTGGAAGCCGGGTGGTTCCTTGACATGGCCAGCACTGAGCCAGCCCAATGAATAGTCCTCCCAGGACTATACTATAAGTCATTTTGCCTATCTGGAGAGATATTTTTTCTTCACCGTAAGGCGCTGTAAAATGTAAAAGGGAGGAAAGAATTTCATCTTGCAACTCAGCTGAGAGGCCAAGCAACATTGTTAATCTTGTTTAGCCTAGTGGTTGTATGAGTGTGATCTCCGGAGAAATGCAACCCCACCTGCACCTGGGTGGGGAGGTCGGATCCCACAACATTCGCATGAAAGCTCAGGCTTTCTTTGCTAATCCGGAAAGGGACAGAAAGACAGACATAGCTAAGCAGTCCATGGCCGTTTCCCCTCATCTCTATCGATCCGGACAATTGGTTTAAACAAATGAGACGCGCTCCGCTATAATAGGAGTATATATATTTAGCTTGGTAGCTTGGTAAATGTCGCTGCTGTAGCTTCTAGTGAAGATCTGGGAAGTGCGGGTGTAGATAATTCTGATGCGGGGGGAAGAAGCTAAGCTAGAGTCAGTGGATGTGGGGCGAGTGATGTGACGGGTTGGTTGGATTCGCTTTACAGCTCCCATGATTTGTCTGTTGTATGCGCATAGCTCCGAATCCATTCGTGCTAGGAATAGCAAGAATGTATCAGGGCATTTGCCTATACACATTGACTAGCAGTAAAAATCGATTCTTTCAGAGAATGCAGAGCGCAGGAAGTGAATCAGAATGAAGATATACTGACCTTGAGGTGCACGAAGCCGATGGGGCGGTCCTCGGCGGCGGCGCCGTACCCCGCGGGCCCGATCAGCCTTGGTCCCGGCGGCGGCGAGCCGGGCCGGATCTTGGAGTAGGCGAGGAGGCCGCCGCGGAGGATGGCAAACCAGCGCGGGCGCCAGCCCTTGCCGATGTTGGTCCACTTGTGGAGCAGCCCCGCCACGGCCGCCGGCGCGGGGGGCTGCGGCGGAGGGGAGGATCGGTCCCCGTCCCCGGCTGCCGCGGCGGAGCACCACCCGCCGGGGCAGTCGACGGGGAGGCAGCAGAGCGGGTGCAGGTCCCGCGCCCGCATCGGGCGATGGGATCGATCCCCTCTCTTCTTCTTCTTCTCGGTGACGCAATCACACTAGCTTAGCATTTGTTTGAGAATTTTTCTTGGTCCTGAGCTGAGCTGCTGCTGAGGTAGCTGACGACCGAAGGAGACGAGTCGTCTGAATTTATATATAAATCGCCGTGGTGGAAGTGGACGTGCAACAGCAGAGAGTGGGGGTCCGGCCCACTTAGCTACTAGGTGACACGAGGGCTCCCTTTCCCAGTACACACGAGGACATGGAAACAATATTCATTGGAAGTTTATGCAATCTTGGAAAAAGATGTCTCGCTCGCTAGAACAACGAAATAAATGTTACTCTCAATTTCAAAAATTATAATAGTAATAAATTACATGGTACATTTCAACTTATATATCATCTCGTAACTCTCGGAAAACCAATAACCCCCTCACCCTCTCGCCGTCTGGACGCGACGTGGCCGCTGACGAAGCTCTCTCCCACCTCTTCAGCGAGAGAGCGCATTCGTCGTGTGAGTGCACGATAAATCCTCCTCGTCTACCAACTCCTCTCCACTTTGGCTAGATCCCACATCTGGTTGCGCCGAGTAGGAGGTGGTTTGGGAGGCGACGAAGAGGAGACGAGGCGGGGACACACGATAAATATCCAATGTCCTCCTTGCAGTATCTTGATCCTGCAACTTTATGATCATATTGATGCACATTGTTACTTGATTTTTAACATTTCATCTAACTCATAACCCCATCATCATGGGAAGATTATGTGCAGTTTAATGGCCAATGGTTAAAGTTAGAACATATGCATATTAAGTGTGTGCTTGGCGTTGCTTGTAAGTGTTGAAAAATTGCTGAAATTTCTTAAGTCACGTGGGCAAGCTTGGCACACATTTTATGTACTATTATCATCATGTATTCTGAGGTCTAGATCTAATCAGCCCTCTTTCATTCGCTCTTGACTTCTTTTCTCCAACTAATATGCCATGTGGCTTAAAAGAGGAGTTATTTTAGCGACACTACACAAAAGGATATATATGGGACTGAGTCTTCCCACGCATTTCCATGTTGTCCTTAATTCCTCATGCATTTGCTTCATTGAACATGATGCATGCTCACCCCATCATGGTGCAGGAGGAACAACAAAGACTCCACATTGCGGTGTTCCCGGTGTCGGACTTTCAACTGAGTGTGTCCTCGCTGTTTTCTATTGCCGATGAGCTGATACCATCTGTAAGTGACATATGTGGTTGTACGTCAACATTAAGGGGTCTCAAAGGAAACTGACAGCCTATGTAGGTGATGAGCGCTTCACATGGCAGACATGATCCCAGTGACAGCCTGACAGGAGCCTTTCTCGTTGCCGAGATGAAGGTTTTGTCAGATCATGTAGTTTAATTACTCAAACGGGGGTATAATTAGGTGTGTGTGCATTGCATTCGTGCATTTGAAAATCTAGGTTAATTAAAATATTATTAAAGATTTCAAATAGATCAAAGTTTCACTTCACACAACGAATTAGCTAGGTCTAGTTCCCTGTTCTGCGCGTTATAAATTTTGAAGAGACCTTGGTTGAATTTGAAATTTGGAAACAAATATTGCATGTATCACAATTAAAGTATTGCATACAGCACAATTTCACGAAACATTATAATATAATTCAAATTTAAAATTAGTATTTCAATAAATAATAGTAGATGAATCATAAATAATTCAAATTAAATAGTAATAATTAGTACAAAATATGCACAGAAAAATAGCACTCCCTCCTTTTTGAATTAGTTGACATAGATTTGTCTAAATACGGATGTATCTAGGCGTGTTTTAGTGTGTAGACACATTTGTATCTAGCCAAATCCAAGTCAACCAATTCGGGACAGAGGGAGTACAAGTTTTCATTGAACATTTAGTAACATTTACAATATTTAAATGAATATATTACATGATTACAAAAGAATAAAGAAATTTTACACTTGAGAAAAGGAGAAGTCCGGCCAAATTATATAATATTGACTTGATCTTGATCTTCTTCTTTACTTCAAAAATAACAAATAATAAAAACAAAGAAAAGGAATTTTTAATGTTATAATTTATGCCTTCACCATTGGTGAGGAAAGTTTATGTTTGGAACTTAACGTAGGAAGAATAAGGAATTGATCTTGATATCCATTTTAGACTAGGGGTTAATTAATCTTGTTACCAAAGGCAACATTAGGCATCATTAGGAAACAAGAGACAAGGCAACCTAGGTGATGGGCATTGAGTAATCTTAAGCAATATAATGGTAATATTATGACTATTAACCATCTAATCTATTAAGTTCCTTAAAAGCCCACATTACTGAACTAATAATGGATTCTAGGTTGTTGAATGGTCAACTAGAATCAAGCCACAAATTGATCTTATGTATAGATCAGCCCACAATTATTGCTAAATTTAATACTTTTAATTAATGCTTTCCCCACATGAATCAAGCCTACTAGATTTAATCTCGAATCCCACATGCGGATTAGCCCCCAAAGCCCAGTAGCAACAATTTCCACTTGACATGATAAAAAATAAAGCCATATGTGGATAATAGCAAGGAGTCAGGCCGGAAACCTAAAATGGAGCGCGAGCTACATGGGTTATGCAAAAAAAAATCAAAATTCAAATTCAACATTTTAAAGTTTCAAAAATTTATGAATTTTTTTTAGATGTAGCCAATGATGCATTTTACCAACGGGGAAAATCTCATGGTGAAATACATTGTATTTTTGGCTACACAAAAATGACAAAGTCTGACAAATGTTAGAGGTTTCAAAATCTTCACTATTCACTATTTCAAATCCACAATTTTGTCAATTTTACACTGCCAAAAATAGAGAGTATTTTGAATTGGATTTTTGCGCACTGGTAGAATACATCATCATCTACATCTAAGATCTTTTTCAAGAGTTCTTAAAACTTTACACAATACCGTTTTCAAATTTTTAAAAATCCGGGCTCGATGTAGCCGGGCTCCAAAATGCCACTCTCGGAGTCAGGCCGATTAGATATATGGTCTGAAGCTTCCATGTGAATGGACATGTTGGAAGAAATGCCTGAGCAGCCAATGATATTACTAGGCGGAGTGTCGGACCAAGTCTACTGTAGACGCATTGACCAAGCTGTACGTTAATTGGTCTCCCAGTTCATCTCCCTAACCTTTCGCATGGATGTATACAGTTAGCAAATTAATTAACTGATTGATTGGTGCAACGGAGTACACTAAACAGAAACGTGAATGGATGAGACGTCTGGTGCGTACGTGTCTCCATGGTCGTCCATATATACCTTTTGCAAATTGCGATCGATCAAAAGGTCACAATACTGGTGCTGATGTTCACCTATGCGAAGAAGAGAAGAAGAACGAGAGACAAAGTGGGCGATTCCGTATGATTGGGCACGTGAACTTCACGTTGGCGCGCGCGTGTCCGAGAGTGAAGCCTACATATCACCTCACGTAGCAGCTGGGTGGCGGTGCATCGGCATCATATATATCATCCCACGGTAGCTGGAGACTTGCATAACCCGCGTGATTTGGTCGTCGCTAATTTGCTGCTCCTATCTGATTGCTAGCAGCTTATCTTAATTTTTTACCGGATCACAAAGCTAAAGCAGCCACACAAATCAAAGCTGTAGGGCAGATCTGGATGGTGGCTAATGATTGTTCTGCGGACTGAGGGCCCCTTTGATGGTGTGGGATTTTTGAAGGATTGGTTTCATAGGAAATTTTCCTATAGATGTTGTTTGATTCATAGGATCACATCATATAGGAATTTTTTCCATAAGAATCTTGTAGTGTAAATCCTAAATAAAAAAAACATGAGGTTGGACCTCAAGGAAAATTCCTTTGCCACAATCAAAGAGAATCCCTCTTTCCATAGGATTCATTTTAGACATGCCATGTCAATCCTATAGAATTCATATTACTATACTTTTCCGATCCTATGAATCAAAGGAGCCCTGAATGTGCATCTTGTCCGAAAGAGAGTGAGAGAGGGATCCTAAGTTTACAGACATGCTAATCCATCACCAGAAATTTGGGTCCCAGCGAAATGCAAAATAGGACCCTAATAAGTTTTAAATATTCAAATAACAGAGTATTCTTGCACTAAATTAGTATATACCTTCATGTTATTTCATGAATTGAATTATTCATACTGATTCATCGTAGCTTCCAGTAAGACGTAGTATAAAAATCTAGTTCACAGTTTGAAAAACCGGACCGGTGACCGAACCGGTGAGAGCCTCGGTTCACGGATCACCGTTTGGGCCGCCGGTTCGTCTGTTCACTTGCGGTTTATTAAAAATAAAACAGGGGAGAAATACTAATGTGGACCCTTATATCCCGATTATTAAAAGCCATGTAAAGAAAACAAAAGAATATGTTGTACATTGGATTAATTATCTCCATCTTAGTGTTATTTATAATAACTAGGAAAAGTGCCCGTGCGTTGCAACGGGAGAGAAAAATCTGGTTGGAGAGGCGCACAAATTAAATTCTTATTCGTACAGTCGCCTCCCGTCGTTGGTTTGCACGAGAGATTCATTAAAATATGACGGTGCGATTCTTTTTTGAACAATATAATCCACTTCAGCATTGGGTTATCCACAAATGGTTCTAACCATACATTTATAAAACACTGTCTATAACAAAATTACACTCTTCATGTAAAAAAATATCCAAGCTCATGAGCTTCTCGTATCAATTTTTTGCTCGACTCGACATCAACTTATAGGTTTCACAATTTGGTAGCAAATGCGCCCGTACGTTGCAACGGAAAAGAAAAATTCTCTCGAAGATGCAATAAGAAAATTATTTTTGCCATTCCTACGTTTTTTACAAATGCAATTTAATGAAGTTAGCCACCATGTTGATTGGGATCCTTATCGCCTTATCCTTATTGGCCCCATTGGGTTGCGCAAAAGCCTACACCGTGACACGTGCGACACTTTCGACGTGTCGAGTCCCATTCGTGAAGATGTCTAGAAGTTATTCCAAAAAGCTTCGGATGACCTCGAGGCAAGCCGTCACACTTGACATTTAATGTAGAGTAAATTGTAATTTAAATCGGAACTGATAGACCTAGAATCGAATGCATAACCAATACATTCTTCCTTTTTATAGATGTGTAGACATTTCATAAAAACCTAACAACATTTAAGAAACCCTAAAAAGTATATTTACAAGACCTATTTTTTGATACAACATTCTTTATCATTTTTAATTAAACCAAAATAATATGGGGTACGTTTGCAAAACTTTTCTAAGAACATTGCAAAGTTTTCCAATTTTTCTAACTTGTTTGAATCTTTTTTTCAAACCCATTGCGCCAAACCGTCGAGCCATCCGCTCCCACGCCGACATCGATGTTGGAGAGGGCCATTGTCGGAGATATGATTTGAAGGGTTGGGAAGAAAGGAGGGCGACCAATAGGGGTTGCATAATTTGACCACATTGAACATATAACAAATTCTACAAAAAAAAATACTTTAAAAGGTTAGACAAATATTCTATTGTCAATTGCCACAAAGCCATCTGGGTGGTTGACTACACTGGAATTTATGACCGAGCGCTAAATAGGGACATGTAGGAGCTTAACGTGAATATTACAAAGTGAAATAACCAAAATGAGAAATTTCCAAAAAGATAAGGTTCTTCCGCGTGCGTTAATATGGAAGCAGTTTTCCCCAATCATCGCACTGAGTGATACTGGTCCGGGAAAGCGCAGTCCCACGCCTGCCATTGGAGGTCTTCGCGTTTATGCCCGCCACTGCTTCCGCTCAGTGTCGTTTGCAGACACGCTGGGAGGAAGTTCTCGCGGGCGTCGTCGCGAGGTTGCTTTCTGAGGACTGCATCGCCTGGTCCTGTCGCGGGGAACTTCCGCGAGGACGAGAACATCACCGGGGCTGAGGGCCATCCTGCACCCGCCATGGACGCTGACGCGCAGCTATCCTCCTGGGCCTCCCCGACCAGCACGCGAACATCACAAGTGGAAGGCGAGCAACAGCTCGATACTCTGGGTTCCGCGCACAGTCGACCGTCGGCTGCTACGTCGGTGTTGAGGAAAGATGCCGGACTTCGTCGCTGCGGCGAAGCACTTGTTCCTGCGGGCGTCAGGCGTGCGAGAGGAGCGGCAGGTACGGATGCGCGTGACCAGACGAAAGACGACGAAGGATACGACGCGCGGATAGAACAAAACGAACCGGTACGACTTAATCGTGGTAACGTGGGTAAAATTTGCTGACTATGTAGGAGTAAAATCGGAAATAAAAATGACGTACCACAATAAATCTTAATACTTTTATTATTAGGTATAGACTAGCAAACATGCCCGTGCGTTGCAACGGAGAGAAAATTAATAGGATCATTTGGAAGCCCGTTCAATAGAAAATAACGGATATTTTATCTAAGTGATCAAAGGAGCATTTGATCCTTTGAGGTGTAGAATGAGGAAAACGCATGCGTGTTGCCGCGCATTCTAAATATCAAAAATACATTCACTCTCGGCGTCAGAGAATCCATAGTTAAAGAGCTCTCAGTTATTGTACATAATTAATTTCTATATAACGAACACAACCATCGGTTAATAATTTATTATTATTATCTCAGTAAGATGATGAACAGTTGCATATCTTATAAAATTATGTCCTATCTCATCCATAATAATTGAATGATAACATATACAATCACAAAAGTATATGTCACATATCTCCCTAAGCTCTAACAAATGACGATCATGAAGTCGTTGACTCTTTTCATGCAATAGAGGACATGGAGAAAATCGTGCTAGAGTCGGCACTTCTTAAAAAGGCCAGAAATATAATACTCCCTCTGTCCAAAAATAGGTGTATCAAGTTTACTCAAAATTAGATATATCTATACATGAAACATGTCTAGATACATCTATTTTTTGACAAACATGAGACACTTATTTTGAAACGGTGGGAGTAACAACGTAGCTTACTTGGGAGAAGAGAGAGAAGACATAAACAGCCAATTGAAGACTAAGGTCTCAGGGACAACCTAGTAAGTTTTGAGATAAAACTGGGACTTTGGGCTGGGATTTTCCATGTCCAAAGCATGGCTTGCGTCGTGTTATTTCTATACTTTTTTAGTCTGTTCTGTTGCCTATCTTTTCTACTGCCTCTCACGTGAGACAGAGAGAAAGAGCAAGAGGAAAATAGATTGGAAAAAAAAATTGGAGTGGAGAAGAGAGGCCGGGAGAGGGGATAATAAATCAGAAAATAGACAGAGAGAGGGATGCGCGTGTCTTCGTCAACCTGCCCTTGCTTTGTTGTCCTGAGTCGGCTCCTCTGCGGCTGCACGGACATGGCCTTCGCGCCGGCCGGACGCGCATGACACATACTGCCTCAACGTGCACAAGCTCGATGTGCTCTGATGGCTGCGTGGAGCGGCTCGCGAGCTCCTGGCCGGACATCTCAGCATCGTTGGCTGGCTTGTCCTCGGGCTAGGGCGCACCACGGCCAGAGAGAGCGCGGCGGGGCAGAACCCTAGCTGGGAGGCACGAGGAATCGCTGATTTTTTGGATTGAAGGGCTCAGGAACAAAGAGATAGGGATCGTCTCCTCTGGACCGCAGGTACACATCACGGGTTAGGTACGCGCCATGGTTGGAGATAGAAGTCGAGGGAGGCAGCGCGGATGAAAGGAAGGAGCGACCTAAGGTAAAACTGAACCGTTATTTTGACTTATAGGTGGCACATGTGAGTAATTATCTACAACTTTAGGGGCAAATCTAATGACCTACCAAACCAAACGGCGGAAGGCTTAGTGCTTTTATTATTAGGTATAGATTTGTTTGGATGCTCCTAAAACTACTACATGATTAACTAGCAAACATGTAACTAGGAGAAGTCATCTCTTACAATGGAAATGGATCATGTCTTAGTTCAGAGAAGATAAACCTAAATTTTGGGTTTGTCTCTCGTCCTCAAATGTGGACCCTTATATCCCGATTCTTAATCCACAATCTCTGGATTAAAGATGACTTAATGAGCGTGTGTAACCGATCGAGGTGGCATTGGACCTTAATTCAGAATAGAAGTCGTATTGTAGTTCAAACTAAGATGTGCTTCTCCTAGTATAGAGATAGTATTTATATATGGTTCTGGAACACTTCGCTCAATCGGTTTCTTCCTACCATTTTGAGCAAACTAGAACTAACACTTCATCTTGAGAAAACTAGAACTAACACTCCATCAGTTGATCACATAACCATTTCATCACACAAGAAATTAGCAAAAAACGACATTCACATTAGTATCAGATTAAAAGTAGCTAGCAATGTTGTATAAGATCACAAATCAACATGGCAAATGACTTGGCGATCCCTTGACAACTAATCACACAACTAATAACTTGGCGATCATCCAGATCATCGACAATCTTGTACCTATTATGTGGTGTTTTTAGAATAGGTGAGAAGGTTTTTTAATTAGAAAGGTGAGAAGCCCCCACCTAATTCGTTTCCACAAAGGATCGAACCCAACCGGCTCGGGTTCACTACTGCAACCACTCTAGCCAGACACGGTTCTCCTTGTACCTATTATGTTACTTGGCTAGCTGCTCATCTCTCTCCGTTTTCTTCCATCTTCATGCATGGAAGGGATATCTACCTCCGGCCAGATCTCCGCACTCTGCACACCACATCCTTACGCTTCCCTCCACACCCATGTATTTGCACCATGTGGAATCACGGCCGATCCAAACATATTTTGGTTAAGGGACGAGGTAAAATAAATATATTTATATTAAACTTTTATAATTATTTGTGACATAATTTAATCATATTATAATCTTAACAACTATAGATTTATATCTATTAGTTTCCATAGTTAACCACGTTCAATGTTGCTAATATAATTATATCATTTGGTATTATACAATTGCAAGGTATAGCAATAAAAAATTGTGTTGTAAACCGTATATTGTGTAAAAAGATTCTCATTGTGTTGTTTTCTGATAATAACATAACTTATATTATGTATATGTATATATTTGTGCATGTGTGGTCGTGTGTATTTTAATATCCTTAGTATCATGGTAGAGATTGTAAGGCTATGTCTAATAAGTAAATATATTAATGGTGGTTTCTCGTGAATGATTAGGTAATCACATTTATATAAACTTCTAGATAAAAACTTAACAATTTGTCCGCTAACAAGTTGAAAATATAGGTATACTTTCTACTTGCTATTGAAATAGTATTACATTGTATTAAGCACCGGCTAATCTACTTTACATATGTTTTAATTATCTTATATGGTCGTATTTATTGTGTTTGACATAACCTATTGTATATATGCAACGATCTATTTATGAAATAAAAGGTCAAACACAAATCTAAACATGAAAATATTGTCAACATAGATTTGAGTACAAGATGTAGAACGTCCTCATGAGAGAGATTAACAGTCTAACTAAAACTCATGGTTTTCGATCGAATTGGTTTGTTTCAACGTCGTACACGATATTGGTACATTGTGTCGACTTGCTCCTCCAAACTGATATTTGTTTAGATGTTTAATATTTGTTTGAATGTAATGGAAAATAGTACAATGATTAGTAATATACTTCAGTATTAGAGGCTCTTTATTCTGTGCCGGGGCGGTCACCCTGTTTGTCCGGCCAATGAACTGGCTTTGTGTGGAATTCTCGGCCGTTTTCAGGGCCCAACATGCGTTCCACCTTGACCACGACCCTCTTTCAACATTTACAAGGTTTTCCTTTCTTCTACCGCTAAACGCAAACTCGCCTCAAAGGCAATGACATTGCACTCTTGGGATGGAGGAGTTCACCATCAAAACTTCAACCGCGCCATATATATTTTTGGATTGTCACTGCGGCGGGCAAAGCCAGCCTGAACAATTATACTACATGAACAAGTAGTTTTGCATGGTCAAATTACATAAGAGTGGCCGGGGTTGGAGGGAGAGGATACATAGAGGGCGAGCTCACGGAGGCTCACAGAGGTTCACGTGGGGGTGCACGCGGTGCATGCCCATGTCTGAACCGAGAAAGTATCCGGTGGAAACCCAGTTTCAATGGAAACCGGTGAAAACCACAAAAAAATCATATTTAAAAACTTCAAAAAATTCTTAGCAAAAATGTATTGCGTTGGGAATGTAAAGTTTTATAGGCATGCAAAATGGCAAGTTGAAATTCAAATTTGTTTAGGAGCTATGAAAATGACAAAATCAGCAATGAATAGTAGTTCAGCACTGAATAGTAAAATCTGGTACTATTCACTGACGAATTTGTCATTTTCGTAGCTCCTAAAATGTTTTGAGTTTCAAGTTGCCATTTTGCATGTCCATAGAACGCTACCTTCTCAATGTAATGCATTTTTGTCCGAATTTTTGTGAACTTTTAAACATGATTTTTCCGTTGTTTTCACCGATTTCCACCCAAACTTAGTTTCCACCGGATATTCTCTCGGTCCGAACCAAGTGTGCATGCAATGCATGTCACCTCAGGTAGCAGCTGGGTGGCGGTGCAGTGTAATTGGCCGGCCGGCCGCCGGGGTCCGGAGAGATCAGACTTGGCAGCCGATGATCCACGTACGTACCATGCATGGACAAATGAAGAGTACAGTACCACGTACGGAAGGGAAGGCGACGTGATGAGGCGTACGTTGCGATGGACGTACCTGATTGTCTTGACAATTTTGACACCACGACAAAGCTAAGGCAGATTAGGATCTACAGTATCTATTGACGATCGACCCAACTACCTCTATATAGGACACGAGTGGAGCTGTTTAATTCCAGAGTACATGCATGCATATATATATATATATATATATATATATATATATATATGTCACTGCACTGTTTTCGCGACATTGGCAGTGCCAGCCTAATACATACTCCACGTGCTCCGGTTCTACAGTCCACGCACAATTATCTATGACCACTAGTAGAAACATAGCCTCTAGTCCGGGCTGGTGAGGGCCTCTAGTCCCGGGTGCCCACCCGAGACTGACGAATCGAGACTAGAGGCTCCCCCTCTAGTCCCGGGTGGGTTACGACCCCAGATAAAAGGGGTCCGCACGTGGGCGCCCTGGCCGCGCGTGGTCGAGGACCTCTAGTCCCAGATCATAACACGACCCTGGACTAGAGATGCTCCCACGTGGCAGCGTCTAAATTTTTTGTTACCCCGTTATATTGAATATTTAAAATTGTGATCAATATTGCAAAAAAATATGGTTAATTAGTTACAAATCAGAAAAATATATATAGCATATCAAAATGTTCACAAAAAAATTTATCTAATAAAAATATATTTGATTACATAGAGATCATAACGGGACTAGAGCCCGTATATTCAATTACATGGAGATCATAACCGGGACTAGACCCCGTCTATTCATATTTACATGGAGATCATAATCGGGACTAGATAGTGCCATCGCATTTTCCCTTTGCTTCTATGACCTGGTTATTAAAAAATCCCGCAATTTACTCTGCAATTGGTAGAAAGCGCTCCCTGTATTGCAGCCTCCTCCGCTTTTCATTACACTATAAAAGAAAGAGATCAATATGAATATCAATCATCGTAACAAAAATTATGAATGACACTCAACACAACTGATGGTAATAAAAAAGAATTATGAATATATTTGTTCACGTACTTCTATCCATGTCTTACTGTTCCGCTCACTGACTTCCATGCGAATCCACTCGCAAACGAAGTATGCACACAAATTGCTCCCCGAGGGCTGCCTCTCGCATTGCAATTGCTTAAAAGTAAGCTCCTCTTTAAGACCTTTTATCTTCGTTCTGAAAATTTTCCAAACCCTGCCCGGCAAAAAAATGAATAAATGAGTTATTAGTTACTAGATATCTCAGGAAATAAACAAAAAAGACCGATATAGTGCGATAATGATTGAAAATAACTTTGGAGCGCATCTAAAAGGTTTTGGTACTTCTCTTCGGGATACGCCAATGAGTCTAAGATGTCAACAGTTCCTCGATCAATTTCAATGATTAGCAGAATATAATGAAAGCTGCGCACGTTTATATATGTCAGTAACTCATCAGTTACACTTAACATCGAGTAAGGAAAAATTAATGTGTACAAGATAGTAACACTCTTACCCGAAGTTGTAAGGAAACAGTAACTTCTTTTTATAATTTTGCTTAAGCATGAACCTTAGCAAGTTGGTCTCCGTTTACTTGGGGAATTTCCGTAGCAACTCCTCGTTAATTCGTTTTGGGTCAATGAACCCAGTGTCAAAGATTCCTTTTTTGTCACATTCATCACTCTTCATTCTGCATAAATAGTGAGCATAATTACTATAGGTACTGACGATAGGTACTGACGATAGCCAAGTCGAGGGCGTCAATCTTGTATAACTGATAGAGTTCTTCAAGATAAATTTGTATCTCATCTGCACCTGCGAAATGTTCTTTTGTAACTTTCACAATGAGCATTTGTCGCTCTAACTTTGTGACTTCCATGTACCACCTATGCAGTTTCCGCATTTGTGTTGGTAGATCATCAATCTGATCAGGTGGCAACAAAGACTTTCCGTATTCCCATTTCCATACGATCTGATCCGAAATGGGAAAATCTCCGCCGCTTTGCAATTGAGAAAGTGTCATACCAACTTCTGCAGCAAATTCCGCCTCGTAGGATAAAAATGTCCGCCGCGGAGCCCTGATGATCAGTGTGCACCTTGAGCGGGGAGATCGATGTTTTGCTTGTTCTCCGAGCTGGGCAACGTCTTTTTTCCCGCTGGCACTAGTACTTGTCGTCGGCTTGGAACGAACTCTCCTAATAGTGCGTAAATAGTCATCTGGCCTATTTATCTCAATTTGCGATGGATGCTCAATAAAGTCCTGACGCCACTTTAGTTGATCTGGCGTATAAGTTGGCTTTGGCTCGGGCTGTTTCGTGCAAGAAAGCTTTTCAACTGGGCATCGCAGATCGCGGCGTTTTCCTCTACAGTCCTGTCGTAAGCTCTCGGGGGAGGAACCTTCGGGACTTTTGGGAGGGGCTCCTGTCGGGGTGTGCTTCGGAAACTAAACGTGGTGTCACGCTGCGTCCTCTTTTGGCCCTGACCCTGTGTAGTGGGCGGAGGCGGCGGAGGAGTCGGCTGACGCGGCGGCGGAGTCGGCTCACGTGGACTTGTGTTGTGCTGCTCGTCGTCCATGTGGTCATCATGTGGACTTGGAGGTGGTGAATCGCGTCTCGGAGGAGACGATGGTGGTGGCCTTGGTGGCGCCAAGCCTGGAAACACGATGTATTTCTTGCGCCATAGAATGATACCACCACCGACGTCTCCTAGTGCCGTCACATCATCACCTCCAGGGATTTCAAGCACCATTGATTCATATCCTGTACGAACTCTATCCACGCCGACACGAGCATAGCCATCTGGAATCTCTTTGAAATGCCACACTGCTGTAGATTCACAAGTTAAAGCATAGCCGTCTGCCACCTTCAAGGATAAGTTCATAATTGGCACATGTAGGTCACAACTTGTCTTCTCACTGATATTGTCCACGGGGTAGGTACCCGTTGACTGATCAGCACCGACCCCCGTGGAAGCCACGCTGCTTCTCCGCTGAGATGGGTCACTATCTTGCTGCAGCTGATAAGTTGGCGCTTGTTGCTCGCGCATTTGATCTAGTTGCTTCTGTTGCTGCTTAAAGAGATCAATTATCTCCTCGTTCTTTCTTTCTAACTTGCTGAACCGAGCTTCCTCCTCCAGCTCCTTCCTCCTCTTTGCTCTCGCTCGGCTTCTATAAGAATCACGGTCCTCGGGAAACCCTTCATTCCACGGCACATCCGGTCCAAAACCTCGTGTTCGTCCTCCTTTTTCTTTATTCCCGAGGGCCTCTGTCAGCTCGTCGTTCTCTCTGTCGGGAATAAACTTTCCCTCTCGAACCTTGGCGATTGTATCAACAATTGCTTTCTGGGGTACATAAATTTGTTTTTGTTTATCAACTATTAAGTCCCATGTTTCCATGTCATACTCGGACCCATGCGCAAGTACCCAATTTCTTACCCTAAGGGGCCAGGAGTCTGTGGATGGAGTGATCCCCTTTTCGCGCAAATCGGCCTCAACTTTATCCCACTTAGGCTCGGCACTTCTGTAGCCACCTGGCCCCAACTTGTGGTGATATTTCTTTTTCGCTGCATTTTCCGTATTCTTTCTTGACCTTTCCTTAGCTAATGCCGATTGCTTGTACTCCAGAAATGAGTTCCAGTGAGCCCGCTGGCTCTCTAGTGAGCCAGTGAAATCTGGAGCTTTCTTATCTTTGACAAACTTATTGTACAATCTGTTCTTGTACTTATTGAATTGTTCAGCCATCTTCTTAAGAGCGAAATGCTTGACTTTGTCCGTCATGGCTTTTGTCTTTTCTGCAGTATCCAAGACCGGTAGGGTGAAATATGAAATGAGCTTTGTCCAAAGCGTCTCTTTCATTCTGACGCTGACAAAAGTAACTCCCTCCTCTACCTTTGGCGCCTGCCATTCCTGAATGCTGATCGGGACGTTGTCCCTCACAATGACTCCGCATTGATGCACAAACTTACTGGCGTTCGCCTTGGGTTCCAACGGTTTGCCCTCTGGAGAGATGACCTCAATTGGGAGATGTGTACCGGATTTCATCCCTTTGGCATGGCCTCGTTTACTTATTTCAGATTGGGTCGATGCGGAGGTCTAAAAATAAGAAACATTTGTTAATACATACATACACAAATCAACTATTGCATCTGATCAACAGAAGCTTAATATACCTCGCCAGACTGCGGCGGATGTCCACCAATCTGCGAGTCGTCATCGCAGTCGATGCTCGTTTGAGATTCCTCTCTTCGTTCCAGCTCAATTCCTGGACCGGACTCGTTCAAAAAGTGTGAGCCATCTTCTGCTCCATTGTCTTCGAGTGGATCGACTTCTGCTCCAAGAACGGGGTGCCGTATAATGTCGAACACAACTTCTTCACGGTCTCTGCTGTTGAAGTTATCCATTGCTTAACTAATACAAAAGAAAGATAAAACAATGTTAGAATTAGCAGAATAATAAACTAAAAACACAATTTTCAAAATTCGTAAGATAATTTGAACTAACACCTAAATTGTTTGCTAACACCTAAATTTTGCTAACTATAAATTTTTTGACTAACACTACAAATTTTAACTAACACTAAATTTTTACTAACACCTAAATTTTGCTAACTCTAAATTTTGCTAACACCTAAATTTTGCTAACTAATCTGGGCTGACCCAATTCCAGCTCAAATTTGGGCCAGCATTGGGTCGACGCGCCCCCTGGTCTAAACTGGCACGTCCCCACGAACGGCCAGCGTCCACGAACGGCCAGCGTCCACCCTGGACACGCGTCAAAGGGGGGCCACCTGCCAGCGACCCACCGCCACCTCGTCTTCCCCACCCGTCCACGAACGGCCGCGTCCACGAACGGTCAAAGGGGGCCACTTGCGACCACACGGCCACCTCGCCTTCCCCACCCTGGGCCACCTGCCAGCGACCCAGCGGCCACGTATCCCCAACCACACGGCCGCGGCCACGTGAGGCTATCCACACTGGCCACGCGTGGTCAAAGCTGGCCCACCGCCCCTCGTCTTCCCCACCCCTGGTCCTTTTAAATGGACTCGCCGCCCGTACGCCGCCCCACCAAATCCAGCCATCCCCCAGCCCTAACCCTAGCCCAGAGCCGGAGCCATGTCGCGGTGGTTCAAGAAACCGAAGAACCAGCACGAGTCCAGCAGCTCCTCCGGCCAGAGAAGGCCGCCGCAACCTCCTTCTCCTGCCGCGCGCCGCCGCGTTCCGCCACCACCGCCGGAGGCGTTCGGCCTCGCGCCGCAGGGCGTGCGGATGGTCGGGGAAGGCCGGCGCTCCCACCACCTCCGGCAGGGCGCTCCCCGCCCCTCCGGCGAGGCAAGGCACCCGGATGCGCCGGTACGTCCGGGTCGCGGAATGCTGGTGGCATTGGAACAATGCCACCCCGGTGTTCTGGCCCGACGTCCACCTGCCGGACAACTGGCACCTGAATCCCCAGCGGATTCCGGTGCCGCCGATCCCGGCGCGCGGCCGGGCCAGGGTGGTGGAGATCGCGCGCCGCCGCCGCCTCCTCCCGCCGGACCTCTACAACGACCCCGCCTACGCGCCGGAGTCCGCGAACTGGGACCAGTGGTTCGCGGACGAACACGACGACCGCCGCCGCGCCTTCTTCGCGGCGGCCCCAGCACCGCCGGCGAACCCCGAGCCCTACCCCGCCGCCGCCGCCCGCCAGGAGCCCGAGCTGTGGTTCGAGGAGGAGGTCATCGACGACGACGACCCGGAGATGCAGGCCGCCTACGAGGCCTCCCGCCGCTCCCTCGTCGACGACGAGATCAAGCGCTGGGAGCAGGTGCTGGCCGCGGCCCAGCCGCCGCCTCCACCACCGCCCCGGGGGCTCCACTTACGTGGTGGCAGCACCTGGTCCAGGAGCAGGAGGCCGAGGAGAACGAGGAGCTGGCGCACGTCGAGCCACTGCCCGTCGAGGAGGAGAACTGGGTATGGACCGGCGGCATTTGGGCACCGCCGTCGCCGCCACCGCAGGAGGAGCTGCCGCCACCGGCGCCAATGGAGGAGGATCCGCTGCCGCCGGCCCACCTGTGGGCTCCCCCTACTACCTCATCGACTCCGACGAGGACTAGACCTGGCGCCGGCGAGCCTTTTTTAACTTATGTAAGACGGCCGTTTTGTGGCCACCACCCCCTATGTAAGAACGGCGCCGGCGCCACCGTGGTTCCATCCACCGTGGCCCGCCGCCCCTATGTAAGAACGGCCTTTAGGCCCTATATATATCAATGGCCTTGGTTCCATCCCCGCCGGCGCAGATCTAGGGTTTGAGGGTGAGAGGGGCGAGAGGGCAGAGAACGGGGAGCTCACCAGAGGCGTCGACGGCGGCGGGCGCAGAGGAGGCGCGGGTGGCGGATCGAGAGGCGACGGCGCGAGGAGGCGACGGCGGCGGCGCGACGGAAAATTTCGGCAGGGCTTCGCCTAGGCTTATCCGGTCGGTCCCGGGTTTGCTCGGCCCGGGGCGGAGTCGTGGGTATTTATATCCACGGGCCTCTAGTCCCGGCCCGTGCCACCAGCCGGGACTAGAGGTACCCCCTTTAGTCCCGGCTGGTGGCACGGGCCGGGACTAGAGGTGTTTTCGCGGTGCCACCAACGGCGCGCCCAAAAAGTGTTTGAATATGAATTTTTTAGCGCCAAAATTTGAAAAGTGTTTGAATATGAATTTTAATAACTTTTGCATACTTTTGAATCTGACAAAAATTTCAACATGAAAAGTGTTTGAATTTGAATAACTAATCCAAATCCATTTTCTGTTTTCTAAAATAATTATTCTAACTATTCAAACTATTAACCATTTTGCCATTTTGCATATTTTTGAATCTGTCAATATCTAATTGTCTTAAAATTTGTAATAATCATCTCTTTTATTTTAATCTAATCATCATTAACAACATCCGGTTACATAAAAGGTTTAATACATTATTACAAATCACTAACAGTTACATTATTACACATCACCAACAACATCTGTCTCTAGTGTCGTGGTATAAACTTCTTCTGTGTCCCTTTCTTCGGATTGCGCCGCAACCATGGACAATCTTCATCATTTAACACGATGCTTGGGTCAGTTTTCACTCTGAAGGGCGGAATCTCATGAAAGTTATTGTAATCTTCTGACATGTCTGTCTTGTCCTCCACTCCCGCGATGTTTCTTTTCCCTGAAAGAACTATGTGGCGCTTTGGCTCATCGTATGATGGATTCGCTTGCTTATCTTTTCTTTTTTTCGGTCTGCTGGACATGTCCTTCACATAGAAAACCTGAGCCACTTGACTGGCTAGGACGAATGGTTCCGTGACGTACGCAAGATTCTGGAGATCCACTGTAGTCATTCCGTACCGCGGGTCTATATCTACCCCACCTGACAGGTTGAACCATTTGCACCAGAACAAAGGGACCTTAAAAGAAGGTCCATAGTCAAGTTCCCATATCTGGTCTATGTAACCATAATATGTGTCCTTTTGCCCATTGTTGTTTGTTGCATCAAAGCGGACACCACTGTTTTGGTTGGTGCTCTTTTTATCTTGGGCGTTCGTGTAAAATGTATTCCATTTATCTCGTACCCTTGGAAAGTCAATATAGTCGAAGATGGTTGACTGGCCAACAAGTATAGCTCGTCTCCAACTGTGTCGTCATTAATGAGACGTGTTTGCAACCAACCGCCGAAAGTCTTCTCGTGTTCTCCAGCAATCCAATCTTCAAGTTCCTCCGGGTATTTCGAGCGTAACATATTCTTGTGTTGCTCGATATATGGAGCCACCAAGCTGGAATTATGTAGAACTGTGTAGTGTGCTCGAGTGAATGAATGCCCGTCCCTACATATTATTGCTTTTTTCCTAGCGTGCCTTTTCCACGCAGTCTCCCCTCATGGCGTGATTGAGGAACACCGATCGGGTTAAGGTCAGGAATAAAGTCAACACAAAACTCAATGACCTCCTCTGTTCCATAGCCCTTCACAATGCTTCCTTCTGGCCTAGCACGGTTATGAACATATTTCTTTAAGACTCCCATGAACCTCTCAAAGGGGAACATATTGTGTAGAAATACAGGACCGAGAATCCTAATCTCTTCGACTAGGTGAACTATGAGGTGCGTCATAACATTGAAGAAGCCTGGTGGGAAGATCAACTCGAAGCTGACAAGACATTGGACCACATCCTTCTGTAAACTTGGTAGAGAATCTGGATTGATTACCTTCTGAGAAATTGCATTGAGGAATGCACATAGCTTCACAATGGGTACTCGAACATTTTCCGGTAAAAGACCCCTGAGTGCAACCGGAAGTAATTGTGTCATAATCACGTGGCAGTCATGAGACTTTAGGTTTTGAAACTTTTTCTCTGCCATATTTATTATTCCCTTTATATTCGACGAGAAGCCAGACGGGACCTTGATACTGCTCAGAACTTCAAAAAAGATATCTTTATCATCTTTGGTAAGAGCATAGCTGGCAAGACCTTGATACTTCTCTGGATGCAGGCCGTCTCGGTCGTGCATACGTTGGTGGTCCTGCCGTGATTCCGGTGTATCTTTCGTTTTTCCATACACGCCCAAGAAGCTTAGCAGGTTCACACAAAGATTTTTCGTCACGTGCATCACGTCGATTGCAGAGCGAACCTCTAGGATTTTCCAATAGGGTAGATCCCAAAATATAGATTTCTTCTTCCACATGGGTACGTGATTCTCAGCGTCATTTGGAACAGATAGTCCGCCAAGACCCTTTCCAAAGATTACTTTTAAATCCTTGACCATGTCATATATATCATCACCAGTAGGGCAGGTAGGCTTCGTCCGGTGATCTGCCTCACCTTTGAAATGCTTGCCTTTCTTTCTTACGGGATGTTGTCTTGTAAGAAATGACGATGGCCCAGGTACACATTCTACTTTCAGTGTCACCTAAACAGTGTGTGCATGCATTGTATCCCTTGTTTGACTGTCCTGAAATTTTACTAAGAGCAGGCCAATCATTGATGGTTACAAACAGCAACGCTCGTAGGTCAAATTCCTGCTGTTTGTACTTATCCCACGCACGTACACCTTCTTCACGCCACAACTAAAAGTTCTTCAACCAATGGCTTCAGGTACACATCAATGTCGTTGCCGGGTTGCTTCGGGCCTTGGATGAGTACTGGCATCATAATGAACTTCCGCTTCATGCACAGCCAAGGAGGAAGGTTATAGATACATAGAGTCACAGGCCATGTGCTATGACTGGAGCTCTGCTCCCCAAAAGGATTAAAGCCATCTGTACTTAGACCAAATCTTAAGTTCCTTGCGTCATCTGCAAATTCCTTGAACTCTCTGTCGATTTTCTCCACAGCGACCCATCAGCGGGGTGTCTCGACATCTCGTCTTTCTTACGGTCTTCTTTGTTCCATCGCAACAAATTAGCATGCTCTTTGTTTTGGAACAAACGTTTCAACCGTGGTATTATAGGAGCATACCACATCACCTTAGCAGGAACCTTCTTCCTGGGGCACGGCTCGTCCTCAACATCACCAGGGTCATCTCGCCTGATCTTATACCGTAATGCACCGCATACAGAGCATGCATTTAAATTCTCGTTCTTCTCACTACGGTAGAGGATGCAGTCATTGATGCATGCATGTATCTTCTGCACCTCTAATCACAAAGGGCAGACAATCTTCTTTGTTTTGTACGTACTGTGGGGCAATACGTTATCTCTTGGAAGCATCTTTTTTAATATTTTCAGCAAGTTTTCAAATCTCTTGTCAGTTAGACCAGTCTCTGCCTTCCATTGTAGCAATTCCAGTGTGGTACCCAGCTTTTTCTGCCCATCTTCGCAATTTGGGTACAACAATTTTCTGTGATACTCTAACATGCGCTCCAACTTCAACCTTTCGTTTTCATTTTCGCAGTTCATATGTGCATCATTAATGGCCCGACGAAGATCATCATAAGGCTCATCAACAATTGGCTCTTCTTCATCTTCGTCTTCCCCCATTGTAGTACCACCGTGTTCAGGAACTTCCATTATAACCCTTTTTTCTCCGTGCTTGGTCCAACAATTATAGCCGGACATGAAACCGTACTGAATCAGGTGGATGTGAAGGGTTTTTGAGGAAGAGTAATCCTTCTCATTTCGACAGTTACGGCATGGACAACACATAAAACCATTCCGCGTGTTTGCCTCAGCGACATCGAGAAAAGAACGCGGGCCTTGCATGTACTCGTTAGAGCGTCGGTCAGCGTACATCAATAAAACTGCTATAACTCATTACGGCAAACGAACATAATCGACAAATTACACTACATCATGAGATACGTGACCAAATTCATTAATACAAGTTCACCACATTTTAAAAAAAGTAGAGTAGTGACCAAATCTAATACATAGTTCTCTTAGACATACATTAATTGAAACTAACATACAACTAGCTAAAGAATTTAAATTCAATGATAAATGCGATAAACATCGCAACTAAGGTAAATATTGAACCAACAACATAATGATACCAAGCCTCTTGACTAATGGCATATTTTCTAATCTTTTTAGGCTTCCAGCGCATTGCATTCATTTTGATCTCGTAATCCAAGCGCATTGCCTCCATCTTTGCCTCCATCTTGATCTCTTGCTCATCGACGACATCGGCAAACTTGAACTCCAAGTTGATCTTCTCTTCCGAGCATTGGAGACGAAGATCTTCGCTTCTTTTCAATTTTTCTTTCAAATCATTGATTTCTTTTTCAAAAAACTCGATAATAGGGTCTTTTGGAATTTCCGGTTCAACTACCTCCTAGATAAAAATATATCTATGTTAAGTTGGTCGGCATAATTGTTATAAACAGGAAATTAAACAAATAGTTATAACAAACAATCGTACCACATCTGAATAATAGAGCGGACGAGAGCCGGTGTGGACAAATGTCAAAACCATGACACTATATATAACAAACAATTATACAAATAAGAAAATTATACAAGTAATAATCATGCATCTAAATCATACAACTAAGATTTTTTAAAATAAAAGATAAAAACAAGAGGCTCTCCGAGGTGGTGTCGGTTACGGGGTGGCGCAGGCGATCGACGACGGTGAGGATGGGGACGGCGCAAGCGATCAACGGCGGTGAGGGCAGGGACAGGACGACACTAAAACCCACAAATCATAATTTAGTTTGAGCTTAAATTGCACATAAAAACAAATGAAATCCCCTACTTAGGCATTTCATCAAACACCTAGCTAGCACTAGAAAAATGAAATGAGCTAAACTACCAATGAAATGAGCTAAATTAGGAAGGCCGAAAGAAGAGATGATGTTGCTAACCCTTGGATAGCTGGATGTCGTCAATATTGACAAATAGTGGAGAAAAATGGGGATCAAATTGACCTTTGGAGAGTGAAAAATGAGAAAAAATGGAGGTGTGGCCCGAGCTCAACAATCGAAAGCTGGCTCGGGGTGGAAGGAGAGATATAGGGAACGTTTGGTCTCGGGCCGTATCACTAGCCCGGACTAAAGCTTGAGCTCTGGTCCCGGCTCGTGATACGAGCCGGGAATAGAGGTGCCCGCGCGGGCCCCGCCATGCGGCAGCCCTGCCACAAACGTTTGGTCCCGGGCCGTATCACGAGCCGGGACTAGAGCATCCCCACGACCCGGGACAACTGCTCTGCGGCCTCGTATCTTTCGACCCGGGACTAGTCCCACCCTCTAGTCCGGGTTAAAAAGTTGCCCGGGACTAGAGCCCAAACTGGCTCTGGACAAAAGGGCATGTTTCTACTAGTGGACTTAATAATCAATAATACTATCCTGTGTTTCACTCCTACCATGCCATGTCCTCATCACTCCACCTCACATTCTTCGATCTATTCATCACACACCCATCGACCTCTAGCTCTAGCTCTAGCTCTAGCTCCAGCTAATCATTATCTTAGCTGATGGCTGGCCGTCTTCTTCGCCATATGGCCTTCACGTGTGACTAATAATTAGGTCCCTGCTCATATTGAGTAGACGTCCGGCCTCGATCGAAAATGACTAATCGATACAATCCCGGCCCGTTCCTAAAATAGCTCTCGGCCGCATGTTAATTTTTTTTGAGCAAATACCATATATATTAAACCAGCAAATAGTACCTGATTACATCGATTACAAAAATAATACTAAAATAGACGAGCAAATCTTTGAGATCTTCAAGCCCTTTCTTCTTACATGACACAATCTTGTACTTTTTTGAAGACAGCCGTAGAACAACGACGAATACACCAAACCACAGACCTGTGAATACCAACGAAGGTTCTCACCTTTTAATTTTGAGCCGCAATGTCAAGGTTTTGTGCACGCACGCAGCCATTAAATTAATCAAGCAACATCAGCAAGAGCGTCACCACTGATATTGCAGGCAAAAATAACCTAACAACTTTGTCGACGTCGTTGGGAGCCGAGAGAACGAATCACCATTGCCGAGGAGAATAGCAAATGCGATACATTAATTTTCTACTCCAGAAGAGATGATGATTTGCCAGCTAGGATATCTTTGTCCAGATGAATGTTTGCAGTTATCTGGTGTTAAATACCTTTCGACTGACTGTGATCAATAGCCGCGTCAATTGCTTGCTGACGGTAATACTACCTCCATCCCTAAATATAAGATGTCCTAGCAGTTCATAATGTTTTGTTTTCGAAAGAAAACTATTAGTACCGGGGGCGAGTCAAAATCGAAGTTCATTGGGTATGTTTGGATAACTTGCGGGTAATGTGAAACCCTATGTGGATGGACGACTATGAGAAAACTGTAGTGAGATTTACGCACAAAAAAAGAAGCTATTATGTGTGGTAGAGTCGTTTGGCATACCAATTGTTAGAGCTATATGGTGAGAGTAAACATCACTTTACTTTTGCAGCCATCTTCACGGAAATGAAACATTTTCAAGTTCATTCTCAAAACCGTAATTTTTTAGGCGATGTGCTACAAAGTAGGTGTTTATTGTGAATATTGTTTCTTTCTGAGAGTGCTAGTTTTCAAGTAATTTATGGATGTGATAATGTGGGCGTGTGATTTGCTTAATCCAGGAAAAATATCATAAAAGAGTATTTCTTCCTCACAGACGAAAAGGCAAAGAAAAACTAACGGGCTCGGTTCTGACGGAAAAGCACTGGGCTGCCACCATATATGTCAGTTATGTTTCTCTTCTACATGTTCAGAAGAATTGGGCCGAAAGCATACAAAGGTATAAGAGCTCGGTCCAGTTTGCGTTCTCCTTGCTGAAACAGGAAACTGCAGACGTAATGCAATCGGACTGAGGCTCACAAACCCCAAACGAAAACCCTACGTATCCTCAAAAAGTACCGACGGCGACCAAGGCGCAGATGGGTTGGGCCGAAAGTATAACAAGATATCAAGAGTCCGGTCCGGTTTGCGTCCTCCTTGGTGAATCAGAAAACTGCAGACGTGATGCAATCGGACTATCGGAGGCTCACAAATCCCCAAACGAAAACCCTGCGTATCCTCATACCGACGGCGCCCAAGATGCAGACGGCGACACCTTACGTGCCGCCGGAGCTCGTGGAGTCACACATCCTGCCGTGGCTCCCCGTGAGGTCGCTGCTCCGGTTCCGGTGCGTCTGCAGCGCATGGCGCGACATCATCGACGACGATGATTCCTTCCACCGCGATCACCTCCGCCTCCAGGAGACGTCCCTGCTCCTCGCGCCGCAGGTCAGACACGACAGGGACTGCGCCGCCGTCTGGGCCACGAAGGTCGTCACCACCACGGGACTGTACCGGTGGGAGAAGAGCTAGCAGGGTGCCGCCGCCAGCCTCGTGCATGGCATGGCCGACCACCACACGTTCAGCACAAACCAGGCGGCGCACGGCATGGCACACTGCGATGGGCTGGTGCTGCATGGCGCACGGTAGGGTGAGCGTGGTCAACCCGGCCACACGACGCGTCCTGAAGCTTCCGTGGAGCCCCCGCATGATCGTGCCACAAGCACATGACCGCCGCTTGCAGAGCCATCAGGCATTCGGCCTCGGCCGCGACCCTAGCTCCAACGCATATAAGGTTGCTCACTTCTTTTACCGTTCTGTAGTCACACTCGCCCCGGACGGCGGCGACCACTACACCCTTGGGAACGGGATGGAGATCTTCACCGTCGGAACGGACCAATGCTGGCGTGACATAAAGAAGTCATCACCATACCCTATCAAGCCAGCCCGAACGGCGACCTTCTGCAAAGGCTCCTTGTTCTGGACCGTCGAGGAGTTGCTTATCCACGCCGGGTTTCGTCCGCTTCAACTTGGAGGATGAGTCGTTCAGCGTCGTCCCGCCGCCTCCTTGTTGCTGCAGTTCGCCGGCAATCGACAATGAAGAGTCGTCCAGCTTAGCCGAGCTATGCGGGGAGCTTTGCATTGCTTATTCGGGGCCCGCCTACAAGTCCTTCGAGTTATGGATGTGCAACCTTTTGGATGACAGCACGCCACAATGGGATCGGCGTTATGTCGTCGAGCTTGAGGTCCCTAGATCTGCCCGAGGTGTTTGTCCGAAAGCCATGTTTGACGACGAGATTGTGTTCCAACTCGGACACTACGATTTGTTGCGCTTCAATTACTGGACCGGATCAGAATGCCTCGTGAGGGATATGGTTGAGATGCATGACCTGAGGTATGGAAACCCCGACAACAATGATGCTACAGGCACCCTCGTTGAATACACGCGTTCTGCTGTACATGTCTTTGATACGATTCCCTATGTTCCAAGCCTGGCTCCCGTCTAGTAGTAGCAGTAGTTAGCAAGAGAATTAAAGTGCAACTGCATTTGTATATGTAGGAGCACATGCCGATGAGGAACCATGTCCATCCCCCTTCACAGATTCTTTGTGTGTGGTCGTTCGTACTCGTTTTGTTTTGAGCTCTTTTTACCTCATCAGACGGCATGTTGGTATTTTGTGTGTTTTATCCATTCCCCAGTTTCAACGTTGATATTCCTATGAGAAACATTTTTTTCGCACACATCCTCGTGGGAGACGGATTCCAGTATCGAAGGATAAGATAACAAAATATGCAGACACTAAAAGCGCCAAAAGAATTATTAGAACATGGACGGCTGAACTTAGGGTCAATTATTTTCGTGCCCCACTTCGCTTAGTTTTTCTCAGTTGTGCCCTACTCGCCTAGCTTTCCTCAGTTTGTCCCACTTCGCTGTTTCGAGGCTCGAGGATGGCCAAGCGGCCGTTTCCGCCGGGTCAACCAGTTTGGATGACAGCCCGCCGCAATGGGATCGGCGTTATGTCATCGCCCTTGACGACATCCCTATGTGTGGCCGACATGTTTGTCTGAAAGCCATGCTTGATGACGAGATAGTGTTCCAGTGCGGACACTACAATTTGTTGCGTTACAATTATCGGACCGGAGAATGTGCCATGAGGGATATGGTTAAGATAGATGAGCTGAGGTATGGAAACCCCGACAACAATTACGTTACCGGCACACTCGTTGAATACATGCGTTCAGCCGTCCATGTCTTTGATACGATTTCCTATGTTCCAATCCTGGCTCCCGTATAGTAGGAGCACTAGTTAGCAAGAGAATTAAAGTGCAATTGCATTTGTAGACGTAGGAGCACTAGTTAGTGAAAGAATTCATCTTAACTATATCCCTCACGACACTTAATATATCACATGCAGTGCATGGCTCGAAAAAAGTGAAAGAATTCAGCAAGCGAGCCGCTCGCGTAGCTCCTAGGAGGCCAGCACAGGCGAAACCCTAGCCACCACCCAAGGGTAAATCCCGCTTGGCAGATTGTGGTGGCGGACTCTCGTTCCCTCTTGAAAATGAGAACACTCCTAGTTTTCAGATTGGATTTCGTCGCCTATTACTGTGATCGTTGTAGTTGAACAATGTTCCAACTTCTAAGTATCTTTCCAGGTGTTGAAGATTGATTGCTTGCATGGTACTTGATTTGTGTGTTTGATGACAACCAAAATATTGAACTATGGGGGTTGTATGGACTTATGCTTTTGATATCAACCAAAACACTAAACTATCGTTTGTTTATAACTTTAGGTTTGATCTAGTGCTCTTACGCTGACATGTCATGGCCTGTGAAATTGAAGTTTAGTTCGTATTTTAAATTATCGCTGTCAATGTGTTTAGTATATTGAACTCTGATGTTGGGATATGACGTTGTGTTTTGTAATGTTATAGTGGTAATCTCACTACCTCAATAAAGAAGGAACCACAACGAGAGTGGACAAATGGAGCCCAAGCTACATGGTGCCCTTTATTTTGAAAAACATTAAAATCATGTTTTGAAGTTTATAAAATATCTGAAAAACCTGGATGTAGACAATGTTTTATTATATCACCCTGTAAAATGTCAACAAGAAATATTTTGTATTTTGGGCTGTGCATAAATGACAAAGACTGACATTTGAATGTAGTGAACAGTGCAAAAATTCAACTCTTCCAAATATGTAAGATTTTTTATTTTTGTGTAGCCCAGAATATTAATTATTTTGATTTGAGATTTTGCAGTTTAGTAGAATACAACATTATCTACATCCAAGAACTGTTTCAGATATTTTTGAAACCTAAAAAATATGATTTTCAAAAATTTCAAAATAAAGGGCGCCATGTAGCCGGGATCCATTTGTGGTCGCTTGAACCACAGCACCTTATACACTACACCTCTCGTGTTTTAAAACCAAACTCGTATATGGCTATTCCCAATCACTTGTCATCCTTGCAAGCAAACACAAAATCGGCTCATCGAACCTATCAAACCAAACATACCATGTGGATATTCCTAGACACGTGGTTTGGGGATGCGTTCAACCAACACCCACTATATCCACCAAATCAAACAAACCCTTAGAGAGTGTTTTTCTCCCTTTGTTTTAGGTGAAAGTCACACTGAGGTGTCCAATCTTACACCAATAATAATAGTCCCGTAGCATGCAGTTTTTTTACACTAAAATATGTCTAAATAAATCCTTATGTAGACAAAGATATGGCAATCCGTATGTAGCTGGCCCTTTCACTCGCTGTCACACAAGTTAATGTGCTCCTAAGACGCAACAGACACATCGATCGGTGTGTTGGTTATCTATATACTCCAACGAGATATCCAGTGAAAAAATTGTCGGGCAGGGCACTACTACTCTAATACATCTGTAGTTATCAATCACAATCAGTCTATTTGTTTCCTGCAGATCGACGGAGGCAGGATCCATATCGTGTCAACGATCCGATCATGTCTCTCTTGTATATCCTTGGTAGCAGAGCAGATCTCACGCTCTCAGCTCCTAGTGACCGACACCGGCCTTCTCTACCATATATATACAAGAGAAAACATATCGATCGACCATATTGTGTTTAGAAGTGTAGTAGAGCTGAAGAAATAGCCTTTCGCCCCGCTATATTAATATAGCAATCACACGGTACAACAAAAAGACCACTGCAGGGGCAAACAGCACAAGCACGCCCAAAAGAAAAGAAAGAGAAAACAAAGCCGACACCGGCGGATCAACGAAAACGAAAATGACTTGCAACCGCTGCGTCCTCTCGGAGAAGTCCCACCACGAACCTAGCACTCTGAATCACCTGTTTGTTTCCTGGTGATCAAAATTCGTATGTACTGATAAAGGCCAGCTTGTGACGTAGGAGAGCGGAGCGCCCCAGAGTCGGAAGTTGGCCCATCACACTCGTAGGCCCATCCGGTATGCACGGAAGGGGGTGCGGGGGGGGGGGGGCGGCAGCCACCCGCGGTACGGTACGGATCGTTTCCGAGTCGGACTGCAGCCGACTTAGGGTTTGTCCACTATAAATACATCTTGTAAGCCGCCGGTTAGGGTATGCCAAGCCATACATTGTAAACCCACGGCGTTTGTAATCTCACCCCGATATAGTAAAGTGATTGCTGGCTGGCGCCCGTGGTTTTTTCCTCTCCTTTGTTTGGAGGGGTTTTCCACGTTAAATCTCGTGTCCCCGTTGGTTTGATCTTTCCGCTAATTCATCGTTTCTTGCTATCTTTTGTAACATCACCGCGTACCAAGAAGCACCTCCAAGAAGGAAAGCGACGACGACGACGACACTACTGCCCGGACATGTTCTAGGGTTTCCCCCGGTACGCTCCGAGGAGTGGGGAAGGGGTACACCGACGCCCTTCAGGAAGAAAGGGTGCCACTCCCAAGCGTCACCACGTCGTTGCCAAACGGCAAGGATTTCTCCCGACCCCCAAAAAACCACCTCACGGACAATCCGTAGCGCTCCACCCATCAAGCCATCCACCAACAGACGCCACCACGGTCTTGCAGTCACCAACATCGTCTCACCATGGCCAACGTAGCAAGGCCGGCCAGCCCGAGACAAAACAGCTGTAGACAGTGTCCGACAAGATCACAACCACGCGGGAGGGAACAACCTCCACCGTCATAGACGGTAGCCGACCGGACGCCACGACAAGAGTACACCGAACCATTGGAGCCGGAGGGCGGCAGGGACACAGCCACCTGGAGGACGTCCTCCACCGCCATCGGCGGGTGCCGACCGGACACGGCAGTAGAGACACACCAGGCCGAGCAGGCCCGGCTGAGCCCGGGGCTCGTAAAGTCCCCGCCGCTATGCTGCTACACGTAGGCCGCCACCACCGCTACCCTCAAAATCAGCCCATTGGTTCAGCCGGACCCAAACAGGCCCGTGAAGCTCCCGTCACCACATTGCAGTAAGGGTGGCGTCATCGCTGTCATCTCCGTCACGAGCCGCTCAGCAGACCAACCGGAGGCAAAACGAGGCAGACACGCCCTAAACCAGATCGGGCCCGAAGGGCCCAGATCTGGGCCTACAGGGCCGGAGCACCGCCGCCGCTGCCCTAGCCACCATCGGCAGCACCACCACCACGCCGCCACGCCGGGCCGTCGCCGCCGAGACGCACCACCTGGTTCAGGCCTGCCCCGCGCCGCCCCTGCGCCAGGAGGGGAAAAGCAGAGCTCCGCCGCCGCCCGGCGAAGGGCCGGCGCAGCACGCCGGCGGCGGTGGGAGGGAGGAGGGAAGGGGGGCTGGGGGCGGAGCAGGAGGACGCGGCCCGGCTGCCGCGCGGGGGCGGCGCGGGCTTGCAAGGGAGAGTATAAATGTAGTGCGGAATTCAAGTGTAGTAGAGCTTGCAAAGTTTATTATGACGAATAGCAGTATGCAAAGGAAAGGTGGCAATAAAGGCTAAGAATCAGCCGGAGAAAGTGCCAGCTTTCTCATGGTAGTAGTAGGTGAAGAATATTCAAGCCAAAATTACAAAGAAGGAAAGAGGAAAGAACGGGAAAGAAGAAGAAAAGGGAATTGCGAGAAAAGAAGAGCCACAAACGCAAAAGGCGAAGCCAAAGGGGTAGAGACTTTTTTTTTCTCCCCAGCTCTAGTGCTCCCTCCAAGTTAAAAAAATCGAAAATCATATTTATGAGTTCAAAAATTTCTGAAAATAAATCCGTGAGTAGCCGATAGTATATCCCACGAATTTGGAAAATATCAACTCCAAATAATTTTTATTTTAAGTTACACAAAAATGACAAATTGTGGATCTAAATATGCCTATTTTCAAATCTCTAAATTTCACCTGCTTTTGCTATTTTTGTGTAGCTCATGAAATAAAGTATTTTAAATTGAAATTTTGCATGGTTATGTGATACATCATTGACTACACCTGTGATTTTTTTTAAAAAAAAATTGGAAACTCGTAAATATAATTTTCATTTTTTTTAAGTGGAGGATGCACTTGAGCTCGGGAGCAAATAACACTTTCCCCGAAGCAGAAGCTCTACTACCTCTACCGTGCCTCCGGCCCACCGTTTGAGCCAAGCCGGCCTTCTCTAGAATGTGTGCTTTGTTGCACTGGGACAGATTCTTTTCCTATCTTTTTTGTCAAAGGAGCAGGGGTTTTGCATTTACTAACAAAAGGCAGGAGTTTGCATAATCAAAAGAAAGAAAGAAGAAAGGAAACACAAATGTGAGCTCTGTAATTTAAGGTCAAGAAAAATATCCGTGGCTATTGAATAAGGTAAATAGGAAGACACAAAATGCTAATAGAACAAATTGAAAACTTTTCAAAAAAATCCGAAAAAATCATGCACGTACCTGACGATGTCACGCACGACCGTGTCAAATTTCGTACCGAAACGACATCGTATGCGCCCTGTGCAAAAATGACAAAAATTCTGTCAGAATATGAGATCCAAAATTTTGAATTTTCTGTCAGAATTTTGTCATTTTTGCACAGGACGCATACGATGTCGTTTCGGTGCGAAATTTGACACGGTCGTGCATGATTTTTTTCGGATTTTTTTGAAAAGTTTCCAATTTATTCTATTTTTTTGAACATACCGGGAGCATGTGCTCCCGGGAGCCAAAACGTCAGACTCATATTTTAGTGTATATATACCCAACTATTTCCGATCGGAGAGAGTACTTATTTGACACGGCAACCAAATACTCGCCTAGCATATCTAGATGTCGATCGCTGCCTCTGCAGAGTTAGCTCCATCTGACTTGATGTGTCATACCAAGTAGTTAGCTTAATTAGCAGTGACTGAAACTTCTCGTCCACAACAAAAGTTTCAGCTATTGTAGTCTACCGATCTAGAGCGACATCTATAGCTACCTTTATCGATTCTCATAAATTAACTATTGCACTCCTTGTGATTACCAAATTGATCATATTCCTTAACTTTTTAAAAGACATAAATTTCCAAGCTGTGAACCATATATTATTTATTTATAATTGAAAGTGATACCAAGAAAAAACAAATATTCACTCCAAATAAACCGATTAACTAAAAATAAAAATAAAATAAAACCCCGAGATAATCCACATAGCACACGAGGCACAATAGCATCTCCAAAATCCTATCACAAATCTTGTAACCATGAACCGATCCATGTAACCTAACGAAGTGCGCAATGCTCCAAGACATCAGCTTTAAAAAAAGAATCGCCGCTTGCACCACCAGGGACTACGCCTGGACATGGGCATTTGGGCCCGCGACCCAGTCTAAACCTGACCCGGCCAAAAAATCCGGGCTATGTGGGGTTGGGCTCGGGTCTGAGATTTTGACCCATTGTCTAATTTGCGTCGGTTTCAGGCTTGGTAAAACAGGTAGTTTACACGAGGCCTGACCGGGCCCAGCCCGAAATTGCTCCTTTTTGTACGTTCGGATCGGGCTCGGGCCTAAAATTTTGGCCAGTTGTGTATTTTGGGACGGGCTTGGGTCTGGGTTTTGCATGTGACATGGGCATACATCTCGGGTACCCTATCATAAGGGTACCTGCTGCACGTAATGACTAAGGCCCAATGGCGAAAAGACTACTCGAAGCCCAAGACAAGAGGCCCAAGAAGATGGAGTACCCTCCAAGATTAGACATAGGCGTAGTCGGTTTTAGTCTTTCCTTATGTGTAAGCTGGGTCGGTTACGAACTCCCGAGACCCAGCCTATTTGAAGGCTGGGAGGGGCGCCGATCTAAGCCAAGCCATACTCGAACCACCAAAGCTCTTGCGAGATAGACATCTCGCCGGAGCCTCCTTGTAACCGCATAATCTCCCACGATTAATAACAGACAGGCAGGAAGTAGGGTCTTTACCTCCACCCGAGAGGCTTGAACCTGGGTAAATCTTTGCCTCTGCTTGTCAGCCGACGAAACTACCAGCACTACCATGTTCTCTCCCCATAATCTCAACCCTAGATCCTTAACCATAGGAATTGATGAGTGTACCCCTCGTCAATTGGCGCCGTCTGTGGGAAAGAATAGTGCTGGACTCGCGGTCTCTTCGGTTCCATCAGAGAACGGCGACTCGCCGATCGGATCTACAAACGGCAACTCGCCGGCTGCATCGACAAACCAGAACTCGTCGACTCAGGCGGCACACGGCAACTTGCCGGCTCACTCGACAAACGGCAATACGCCAGCTTCACCTGCAAAAAGCGCATCGGATCCTATGATGGATTTCGAGCCACACTCGCCAGGATTCCAGAAGGCCTTCTCCGATCTCGAGTCAGGTTTGGGTTTAACCGTTGGTTCGTTCAATTTTTTCGTCAACAAGCTCGGTGTGCAGGACTTGACGGATCCACGCCAACTCGCGACTTCTGCACCCGAGGCTCCATCGGTTGCGGCTCCTTCGACTGCGGATCCATCAACATCGTCCATACCATCGTCGATCCTCCGATCTTGCTCGCCTGCAACAACCATCTCAACTCGAGAGCTTAACATGCTCCTGGAGGAGCTCGAAGGTGAGGAGGCCGAATCAGCGTACCGCACAAACGATCCCGAGCCCGATCTCCCACTCGAGGATACTTTCGACTGCGGGATCTGCCTCAGCGACTTCGACGAACTCGACACTCATATCGACAGCTACGTCGACTCCGAGATCTGCACCAGCAACAACAACCTCGACTTCGAGATTCATAACAACTTCGTCGACGCCGAGATGAGCATAGGCGACGAGGCATCGACAGCGAGATCCGTCCAGAAGGACCACTCGACGTGCATATCGACTCCGACATGAGCCTTGATGATGATGTCGAGCCATGACGGGACTCGAAGACACACATACATACCCTCGGGTGATACCCCAGCAGGTTTACGTCGCCATCGCCGCAGAATCATCAGATGTTGCGGCCAGCCACAGACCCACAGAATTCCCGTGCACGGTCACCATGCCGGACGGAGTTACAACTCTCACAATCACTGCTGAGATGGCAGCAAAAGCAGATAAAGTCATCAAGGAGTGCACAATGATGCCAGCAGACGCAACGCAAGAGGAGATGTTGACCTTCCAGTACTTCAACTGGCAGGAATCACTTCGACTGCGGCAGGTCAGAGCAACACTCGAAGAACGTAAAAAGCAAGCTAGCTTGTCGAGTGCGCGAAGAAGACAGCTCTCCCTGAGCTCCACCGGGCGAGCAGACAAGGCCCAGATCAAGGTTGTCATACCTCTCGCCAGACGAAAGGGCGGCACTAACCCGCAACTTAGGCAACTCTTTCATGACATACGACGAAGAAGGAGTGCCAGTACCCAAAACAGCTGCGGGTGCCCTCTTCACCGCTGCAGCATACCTAGAGGCAATCAAGCCTCCAGCTGATGACCATAATGCAAAGCTGCATCGCCAGCAGATCAAATCACTCGCCTTAGCAGCAAAGGCCATACGCCAAATCCAACAGCCCAGGAGGGAGTCGAGATCGTGCCATAGTTGACACACGTCGAGAAGAGCATAACCGCAGTGGCCACCGCCACCACTCAAAGGAAAGAAGCAGCTCACGCAGGCGCAGATCTAGGAGCAGATCACGCAGATCTTACAGCAGTGACTCATACTCTGATCGGAGCCTCAGTCACATGGGGCTTCATGCTTCACTCGACGAGTCCGCGAGACGCGGATGCCCAAAGGGTTCAAACTCACATCCGAACAGCCCAAGTACACGGGTCGACAGGAACCTTCCGGGTGGCTAGAAGACTACAGGCTGGCTATCGCGTGCCAGCGTGGCACAAACACCACAACCATGCAATACATACGACTCATGCTCGAAGGCACACCCGCGACTGGCTCAAGGCCCTACCTTCATCAAAGTACGACTCGTGGGATCACTTCCGCGAAGACTTCATCAAAAACTTCGAGCCTCTATGTGAGCGCCCAAAAACATTTGAGGAGCTCCGAGCTTGTGTTCAACGTTCAGACGAAACGTTGAGGTCATACATCAGACGATGGACTGAGATACGCAACTCAGTCGGAGTAATTTCAGAAGATATGGCCATGGACGCTTTCATAATGGGACTCGCCAGGCGGGACCTCAAAGAAGCACTTGGTCGCAAAAAGCCAACCTCTGTGGCTAACCTCTTGATGACCGCGACTGAGTGGGCAGACGGAGAAGATATGGCGCGCACCACACGCGGTCCTCACCCCGTGATAATCATGAAAGCGGCAGTCGAAGCCGCAGAGACTCGTACAGAGACGACCGAAGGCGCAAACGTTCAAAACGTCACTACGACGATGACAGACCCGAGTTCATGGCGGCTGGGTTCTCCACACCCCGCAACGACCAGGACAGAGGCGACCGCGGTCAGAAGATCGGCGGGACAGTCGAGATGATCGACGAGACAGTCGAGATGATCGTCGAGACAGTCGAGATCGCGGCCAACGTAGTGACAGCTACAAAGGAAGGACTGGCGCAAGTCAAGATCCGGAGCACAATCCGAGCGATCATTCGAAGAAAAGATGGATGCTGATTGCAGATTACACCTGTACAAAGGAGAAGACGGAAAACTGCGCTCCAATCACTCGATGAGAAACTGCAGGGAGTTCGAACAAATGGCTCTGATTACATAAATCTCAGAAAGGCAACAGCCGCAAACGCACCTGCACCGCGCCTGCCCGTGCCTCAGCCAAACATTGTGCCCGTCTGATGGCACCACCTCCACCACAGCCTCATGCAGGCGGAAACATCGCGGGCGCCATACAACATGTACCTCGGGTGGACGAACCTCAGTATCCTCCACCCCAAGGGCAGATGTACATGATACAGAAAGGTCGCCCTTCCAACAGGGAGCAAAAACTTCGCACTCGACAAGTAAACATGGCGGTCATGTCACCTCCAGCTGTAACTGAATTCCTGAAGGGATCGAGATGCGATCAGTTTCAGCAGAGAGGATCACCCACCATCGGTGGTTCGTCCAGGGCACTCCGCTCTGGTACTCGACGCCCAAATTGGAGGTTACGCCATGTCCAAGGTCTTCATGGATGGTGGCAGCGGCATAAACATAATCTTGCAGATACGCTCCGCAAAATGAACAGGTCAGTCGAAAACCTGCCAAAATCCTCAAATACCTTTCACGGTATCGTCCCAGGCAAAGCAATAAGCCCAGAAGGCACCATACAACTCGACGTAACGTTCGGGGACAAGAACCACTTCAGGACAGAGTCGATCGAGTTGAGGTCGTCGACTGGAAGTCACAATACCATGCTATACTTGGACGCCCGACGTTCGCTCGATTCATGGCGGTGCCACACTACGCATATCTCCAGCTAAAATGCCTGGACCAAAAGGAGTAATCACAGTCAAGGGAAACTTTCAAAAGTCTGACTCTTGCGACCGAGAGTTTAGCAAAATCTCTGAGATGTTTGGCATGGAAGCAACACTCGCAGAGCTCGCGGTCTCCAACGATCGCACACTTATGCCAGAGCACAAAAGGTGGCAGTCGACAGATCATTCAATGCCACCAATGACACAAGGTCGCATCAGGTGCACCCGACTGACCCGACCAAGACAGTCAATGTCTCGTCGAGTCTGCCTATCGCATAGGAAAGCGCGCTCGTCGAATTCCTCCGTGAGAACTGGGATATATTTGCTGGTGTCCAGCCGACATGCCAGGTATTCCCAGGGAATTCGCCGAGCACTCTCTCCAATTATTTCCAGATGCTAAACCAGTCAAGCAAACAATGCGCCGCATATCCGGCCCAAAAGAACCGCAGTCGAAGCCGAAGTCGACAGACTACTCGCAGCAGGTTTCATCAGAGAAATCAAGAAGTCACAATGGGTGGCCAACCCCGTACTCGTGGAGAAAAGAACACAGATATCCTTCGGATGTGCGTAGATTTCACGGCACTCAATAAGTGCTGTCCAAAGGATCACTTTCCACTACCTCGAATCGACCAGATCGTCGACTCCACCGCCGGGTGCGCTCGCTTGTCCTTCCTGGATGCTTACTCGGGTTACCACCAGATAAGGATGAAGGAAGAGGACGAAGAGAAAACGGCGTTCATAACCCCACTCGGGGTCTACTGCTACACCACAATGCCTTTCGGGCTCAAGAACGCAGGCGCAACCTACCAGCGCATGATGCAAGACTGCCTCAAGAAGCAAATTGGGCGAAACGTCCAGGTCTATGTAGATGACATAGTCATCACAACAAGGGAGGAAAACACACTACTCGATGATTTGCGAGAGACGTTCGCAAACCTCAAACGCTTCCACATCAAGCTCAACCCGAAGAAGTGCACGTTCGGCGTGCCAGCCGGGCAACTCCTCGGGTATCTATCGGCACGAGGAATCGAGCAGACCCGGAGAAAATACAGGCCATCTTGACGATGCAAAGGCCTTCAAAGCTCCACGACGTGCAAAGTTGGCGGGTCGAGTAGCAGCACTCAGTCGATTCATCAGCAAGCTGGGCGAAAAAGCACTCCCGTTCTATCGACTGATGAAGAAAGCAGACAAATTCGAGTGGACGCCGAAGCCGAAGCAGCCTTCACGGACCTCAAGCGAGTCCTCACAAGCCCTCCAATCCTCGTCGCACCAAGGGAACGCGAGCCACTATACCTATATGTCTCTGCAACTAACAGGGTGGTGAGCACCGTACTGGTAGTCGAACGCAGGGAGGAGGGACACGCCCAAAGCATACAACGTCCAGTCTACTACTTGAGTGAAGTGCTCTCCATATCAAACAGCGGTACCCGCACTATCAAAAGCTGGCCTACGCCGTATTCATGTCCTCAAGGAAGCTGACGCATTACTTCTCCGAGCACCCGATCACTGTAATCAGCACCTCAGGGATCGGGGACATCCTCACAAACCCCAACGCAACTGGGCGAGTAGCAAAATGGCTCATCGAGCTAGCACCAAGAGATATCAAGTATGATTACCCGAAGGCCATCAAAGCACAAGTCTTACCTGACTTCCACACCGAGTGGATCGAAGCTCAGCTGCCAGGAGCGCCAGATGTGTCCAACTCATGGACTATGTACTTTGACGGCTCAAAGAAAACGAAGGCGCAGGCGCAGGTGTCATCCTCATATCACCAAAAGGCGACAAGCTACGCTACATCCTTCAAATGGGATTCGAGTTCCCATCAAACAACGAAGCGGAGTATGAGGCCCTGATCCACGGCATGAGGATGGCCAAAGCCCTCGGGTGCACTCGACTGATGATCTATGGAGACTCGAATCTTGTGGTGCAGCAAACAATGAAGGCCTGCGATGCAATCGCAGACAACATGATCGCCTATCGAGACCTGTATAACCTCATGGAGGGCAGCTTCGAAGGCTGCGAGTTGCGGCACATAGGACGTGAGAGCAATGAAGAAGCAGATAAGCTAGCCAACATTGGCGCGACTAAGGCACCAGTACCACCTGGTGTATTCTTCGAGCGCATCGAGCACAGGTCCATCAAGAAAAAGCGAGCTCCTACATCAGCCGCACCGCCAAGAGCAAAGCACCTAGCACAGAGGACCCGCCAGTCGAGGTGCTCCTCATCGAGCCAACATGGACTCAACCTTTCCTCGCATACATACTCCGCGGCGAGGTACCCGAAGACATAACAGAGTCACGGCGCGTGACTCGAAGATCAAAGCATACACCGTCATCAACGGCGAACTATACAAGCGCAGCGTATCAGGTATGTTCCAACGTTGCATAGCATTTGAAGATGGCCAAGCCATCCTTCGTGATATTCATGCAGGTACTTGCGGGCATCATGCCAGCAGTCGATCACTCGTAGCCAAAGCCTTTCGCGCAGGCTTCTACTGGCCCACAGCACTCAAAGACGCGGAGGACATAGTCAAAAGGTGCATCGGCTGTCAAAAATTCGCCACAAAGCCGCACGCACCCGCATCGGCGTTGAAGACAATACCATTGGCCTGGCCCTTCGCCCAGTGGGGGCTCGACATGGTTGGGCCACTCAAAAAATCCTCCCATGGAGGGCATACTCACCTTCTGGTGGCAGTCGACAAGTTCACCAAGTGGATTGAAGCAGTCCCTATCACAAGTTCGACTGCCACTACAGCAGTCAATTTCATAAAATCCATCATATACCGCTTTGGTGTGCCAAGTAGCATCATCACTGATAACGGTACAAACTTCACGGCTGAGGAATTCAAATCCTTCTGCAAAGAGCAAGATATCACGCTCAATTATGCATCTGTGGCACACCCGCAATCTAATGGCCAAGTCGAAAAGGCCAATGGACTTGTGACAAGCGGAATCAAGAAACGCCTCCTGGTGCCACTCAAAAGGGCCGCGGGTGCTTGGGTAGAAGAGCTCCCGTCTGTGCTATGGAGCCTACGCACAACACCCAACGCCTCAACACAATTCACTCCATTCTTCATGGTCTACGGCGCAGAGCAATCCTGCCATCAGACGTAAAATTCAACGCACCAAGGGTCGAAGCATACAATGAAGACGATGCAGATGAAGCACTCGAAGATGCAGTCGACTTGCTCGAAGAAGCACGCAACACGGCGCTAGCACGTACAGCTGTCTACCAGCAAGATCTCGCAACTATCACAGCCGTCGACTGCGTACCAGATCCTTCGAGGTTGGCGACCTGGTACTTCGACTGAAGCAAAAGAAGGTGCACAAACTTGCTTCTCCATGGGAAGGACCCTTCATCATCACCGAGGTCATTGGTGGTGGAGCATACAGACTGAAGCACGCGAAGACCGGCGAACTCTCCACAATCCTTGGAACGTTGCGCAGCTGCGCCGTTTCTATGCTTAGATCGCTCAGTCGCATAATGTAATAGGCACATATGTCGGATGGCTGCAGGTTTCAGACGCGCTCTTTTCCTTACCAGGGTACCTAAGGGGACTGGAAGGTTTTTAATGAGGCGGCCTGCAGCCTAACATTCATAAATGGAATATAGTCAATGATTCCTCATATTTCTCCCTGTTCACTACTCGCATAAACTTATTCGTACAACTCTAGCTTCAATTGAGCACTCGAAGGCTGTGCTACCTCAAAATATGAGCTCTCGCTCCTTCTTCAAACATAATATCCTAGCCGCACTCGAACACTCGGGGGCTAGGTCATAAAAATCATACAAGCAAGTTGCTCAGAAAACATGTGCCGAAGCACCAAACACCGCAAAAATTCACAGCCTCGCTCGGACACTCGGGGGCTGTAAGAGTCGTATTACATATTAAGTGTTTGTCATAAACCCCGTTTGCTGCACTCGGGGGCTGCACACATACAAATTACACAAGTGTACATCATGTACAAAGTGGCAATATTACACTCGGGGGCTGACCCCTAAACATATAACCTTAATCTACAGGTTCTTCCTTTGGCTGGGTCCACTTCTCCTCCTCCTTGAGCACATTATGGATCAAGACCAATGCGTCCACCCGTGTCTCTTGGTAATGCTCTTCCATTGGCACAGGACCACCACCTGGTATGGGTGCGGGTCCCATCGCAATCCTTTTAAAATCAAGATGAGGAAGGTGTGATCGCACAAAGGCAAGAGCAACATTAGCCCCGCTAATTAGTTGCTCGCGCACAAACTTCTTGATCGCCTTGCCTTTTCGAAAATTCAGCAATGCAAAAAGGCCTGTGGTTGTTCATTCAAAGGAAACAAAGCTTCGTGGACTCGAACTAAAGCCAACCTGCAAGTTCCAGTCGAATTGCAGTCCGCCAGGCCCGGTCCAGAAGCCTTACCAAAGTAGCGCTCTTAGCCCTGTCTGACCAAAAGGGATGGGCGGAAAACTCAGTACTACTCGCATGAATGTCGAGTCGATCCTGTATCCGCGCCTCCTCCTTTATTGGGTCAGAGCAAACACCTGCGCAAAAACAAAGGGCTCATCATCGCCCAGTCGAGTCATCTCGCGAAAAACAGATCTCGATGATCCAAAAATATCTTACATTCGAGTTGCAGATTTACTCTCTCCAATTCTTCAAGCAAAAAGGCCTCCCGTTCCGAAGTTGGGGATGGCCTCGACTGCAACTCAGCATACGCGTCTTGTGCCTCCTTCAGTTCGCCCTTCACCTCAGAAAGCTTTTGAGAAAGGTAGTCCATAATTTTCTGGTCATTCACGCTTCGTGACTTCGAAAACCACCCACAACAGGGCCAGTTGATGGTTTAGAGGCTCGGTTCTATAGTCAGAATAATTAAACGCATAAGGAAGCATGACGAGCTCAAGCAAAAGGCTCGGGGGCTGCGCCTCCCGATTACTGAAGTTCATAATTCATAACAAGACAGATACGATGTCTGATGATTTACATATAGCAAAAGCAAAAGGACGAAATTCCTAGACCTAGTCGACAAAGGGATCGCTAGCTAAGCCGTCGACTTCTTGGAAGAAGTTTTCTTCGCCTGGACCTTGGCTGCCCTTTCTTCAACAGTTGTTACCAGCTGTTGGGCATATTTTTTGGCGGCTTCCATCCAAGTGCCGAACCCGATGGTTCGGCCATCGGAACCCCGAGGAAACTTCTTCATAGCTGCGTCAAAATCTGCCTCGACTCCGTGCGCGAGCAACATGAGAAAAGTAGTTGAGCACCACTTACCATTTGCTCGCGACAGAAGTCGGCGACGCGGTCCCTTCAGGATTAAATAGCTCCACCAGTTCAGCAAAGGAGGATGGAAGCTCTTCGCCGGGGAAGAAGCTGCCATGGAGGGCACCCAAGGCACTCGCCGCCTGGGTCAGCATCTCCCCTGCCCTGCTGCTGGTAACCTCCGAGACAGCCACACTTTCATCGAGTGAGGCGCCAAGGCTTTGCTTGCTAGTAGCAGTAGGGCCATCCATCACGCCTGTCATGTGGACAAAATAATCAGCATCATATATCAGAAACTCAAACATCTACGGAACACAGCAAAAATTCGTACCAGTTAAGTTGGTGCTGGCGGTAGAAAGTCGACCAATTGCCGACTCCTCTCTGACTTCGGCTGCTTTCAGCCTCTTTTCTAGATCATCCACCCGACGAGTGCCTTGTTCAAATTTTCTGCCGCATCAGTGGCGGCCTCTGCAAATACAACCACACATGGTCAGCAGACTGCAAGAGGAAACAGCCTCAACAAGTAATAGCATAAAGTGATACGCACTCTTCGCAGCTTCGAGTTGCTGCTGCAGGGTGGCGGCTTCGGTCTCCTTGTGCACATACTTGGCACCAGCCTTTAGCAATTCTTTCACAAATGCCTAAGTGAACGACACGGGCAAAATCATAACTCAATATCTGAGTTTAGGCAAAAAAAATTGGCACTCGACGAGGCTTAAAACTACGGCAAGCATAAACTTACGTGCTCCAAGAAGGAAGAAGTCGACGCAGGGATATCTGCAGCCGCAGCTCCGCTCTCAGTTGCTGCAACCTCCGGTTCGGGTGGTGCAGCTGTGGCCGTAGCAGCAGAGTCGCAGAGGTGGCGGCTGCTGTGGTGGCACTGTCCGTGCAGTGGATGCTGCGCTGCTCTTCTCCGCCGTAGGTGGCGGAGGCATATCCTCATCCGAGGAAACACTGTATCAAAACAAAATAAGAATACCAAGTGACATTGTTCATAAAGTGACAAAGCATATGCACATAATACTTACTCTCCGGTGAGGTCGCATAAACGATCAGGTGCCAGCATACCCACGCTGGGGCGTGATTTCTTCGGGACTCGAGGAGGAAGCGAGCGAATTGGAGGGATGTTGAGTGGCGCCATTGTCGACTCCATCTCGTTCCCCTCCTTTTCTTCAGAATCAGCGGTGTCTTCCTCCTCGCGTGCCCGCTTCTGCTTGCCATGTACCTCGGCATCGCCTTCATCGGCTTCAGGCGTGTGGGCAGTGGCGAGTGAGGCTATCTCATCATCTGAGCCCGCATCGAGTGGCTCGTTGTGCGGCACTGGGCCATCCTCAGGCAGAGGAGGCATCGACTCATACATTCTGTGGCCCTGCACACAGAAAACAGCAAAGGAGTCAATTTCTCACATGCATAACATATTAACTGACATATAACATCGACTGTTACCTCTGGTAGAGGGTTGCTGGTTTCATAAGGAGCCACAGGCGAGTTCATCTCGCAAGGCTCTTCATCAGTGAGATTGGTAAGGCCTCTTACCAACTTCTCCGCTTCCACGTCAGACAGCTCCACTGCGCACGAGCGGGTTGGATCAGAAGCACCGCTGTATGCCCACAAAGCATGCACTCGAGCTCGGAGAGGCTGCACTCGCCTCTTTGCCATGATGGCCAGAAAGTGGATGCCCGTAACCTCTCGACCAGCAGTGGTTTGGAGCTTAAGCACCTTCTCCATCAGAATATCAGCCTCTTCGGCTTCGACTCCGGTAGGCTGGGAGATGCAGGAGGGCCTCTTCTTCACCAGAGCGTCTGCATCAAAAGGAGGCAACCCGAAAGCTTGGGTGCCTATGGTCACATCCTTGATGTAGAACCACTTCTGGCGCCATCCTTGCACAGACTCCAGGAAGTTGATCTTGAAGTACTCGACATCAGGTCGAGTTTGTACTCCAAAACCGCCAGGTCACTTGGCGCTGTGCTGGCGCTTGACGTTGAAGATGCGGCGGAAGAGACCAAAGTGGGGCGAAACGCCCAGAAAGCACTCGCAAAGAACAAAAAAGCACGCAATGTGCAAAAGCCCATTGGGCGTAAAATCGTGCAGTTGCACCCCATAAACGTGCATCCGTGCACGCAGAAAGTTGTGAACAGGGAAGGAGAATCCCATGTTCACAAAATCCACAAAGCAGACCCGCTCATTGGGGCCGGGCATGGGATTACCTCGGCGCCGGGGATGCGAACTTGCGAAGTATCCTCAGGGATCAGCCCGTCGTTCCGCAGTCCGGTGAGCATCCTATTGCTGCGGGAGGACTTAGTCCAGGCGCCCTTGTCCCTCTTCAAACCGCTGGCAGCGGCTCCAGCGGCGCTATCCGCCGATGCGTTCGCGGCACTCCTGCCCCTCCGGGTGCTCGGCTTCGTCATCACAGTTGTGAGTTGCAAAAGCTTTGCTATGAGGCTATGGCGAGGCGTAAGGAGGAAGAAGAAGAAGCAGCGGCGGCGGCGGAGAGCAAATGGCAAGTAAAAAGCAGTATTTACTCCGCCGTCCCCTTTTAACCTGACCGCAAAATAATCCTCACCGTGGATGTGAGATCGTGGGCCAAGAAGCACATCCAGCCGTACACGTGGCAGCCATGGAGAGCAACCGTCGCCGGCCACTCCGCCCACTACGCACGGGAATTTAGGAACTGCCATCATAACTCCGGAGAAATCGTGTCTGAACGGTCAAATCCAGTCCAAACGGCTGCACGTTGGGCCCACATACGTGTCACGTCCCATCCATCGCAGCACACTGCACGCCACCGCGTGTCAGATGGCGCAGTCGCCATAAAACGTCATCCCTGATGTCATTACAACAGATTTGTTCAGAGCGGATTTCGGGTTCGCCCAATGCATATCAATCACTCGATTGTTTTCAGGAGAATGGTCACTCAACCGTTCCTTCGACTGATGAATATCACTCCCATCGGGAGCGTATCCAAAATTTCTTCGACTGAAGATGTTCAAAGATAAGATGATTTTGAGATTATTCTCCATTACAAGCAATACAGCATAATCTCGGGGGCTACTCCTATCGGGAGCGCTGTCGCGCACCCGATAGAATTACGGCAAAAAGATTTCTTCGACTAACATATGCAGGATAAGAATATTTTGAGATTATCCTCCATTGCAAGCAATAAAGCACAATCCGGGGGCTACTCCCATCGGGAGCGCTGTCGCGCACCCGACAAAATAATGTCAAAGGGGCAGTCGACAAATATATCGACTCCGTTCATATGCAAAATCATACTCGAAACATTCCCGAGTTGCGTCCGTCGCAAATACCTCGGATGCTGCACGCATAGTTCAAAGGTAAGACCCGCCGAACTTTCGAGCTGGGCTAAGGACCGTTCCAGCAACGTCAATCCTTATATTTTCCGTGTCAGCAGACATGATGAAAAATCCCGACGGACGCGTTGGGTAAAATTCAAAGTTATACTGCAGATCGACTCAGTAAGACCTCAAGCGGCCTAGTCGAATCTGACCAGTTTGTTCCAGATTCGAGTCCGGGGACTCGAGTTTGATTGAAAGCTAGTAAGGTTTTACCCGAATGTGTAGTTAACCAGTCCCGACCCGTCGAGTGTACTGGGCCTACTAAGCTATTATCCCTTAATTTTCATAAGCAAAAACCACAGTCGATGAAATACTCGACATAGCCAACATGTGCTATTCATACAGGAATTCCAATTATGATATACAGAATACAAGGCATATGACGTGCACTTACGAAAGAGTCCATGCCCGATTCTTCGAGTCAGACAAGTACTCGGGGGCTACTGACATGGGCATACATCTCGGGTACCCTATGATAAGGGTACCTGGTGCATGTAATGACTAAGGCCCAATGGCAAAGAGACTACTCGAAGCCCAAGACAAGAGGCCCAAGAAGATGGAGTACCCTCCAAGATTAGACATAGGCGTAGTCGGTTTTAGTCTTTCCTTATGTGTAAGCTGGGTCGGTTACGAACTCCCGAGACCCAGCCTATTTGAAGGCTGGGGGGGCGCCGATCTAAGCCAAGCCATACTCGAACCACCAAAAGCTCTTGCGAGATAGACATCTCGCCGAAGCCTCCTTGTAACCGCATAATCTCCCACGATTAATAACAGACAGGCAGGAAGTAGGGTCTTTACCTCCACCCGAGGGGCCTGAACCTGGGTAAATCTTTGCCTCTGCTTGTCAGCCGACGAAACTACCAGCACTACCACGTTTTCTCCCCATAATCTCAACCCTAGTTACTTAACCATGGGAATTGATGAGTGTACCCCTCGTCAGCATGTTGGGTTTTTCACCCCCCCCCCCCAACCCCCGAGGAATGCCCAAATCTACCATGGAACATCATGCCCGAAGTAGATCTTCAAATTCAATAAGAAAACGACGCACATATGTCGACATTGCATAATGAAGCCAAATGGGTAGGTAGATCATGAGTGTGAGAAAACAAAACCTACGTCAGACATCATAGTCGTATCCACCACTCTATCGGCCTCCTCAGGGTTAACTAGCCGGAACCCGGCGTAAGGGGAAATGCCTAAAGGGAAAACGACATTGCACCTCTTCCAATGATTGATGCACACCGTCTCATCGACGGTTGCCGTGCGCCATAGATGCCATTTTCCTGCTAGGGCCTAGATCCAGTAGGCGGCATTTTCTGATGGCGGTGAGGGAGAGGAGCATCATGCCTCGCAGAGCCGCCAAGTCAGATCAAGCTTAATCATTCATTTACTATACACCCCTCAATAACTGAAATGCTTACCTAATTTTGATCACGTTCATCTTCACGTGGATGTAGTATTAGATATGTTAAATTATACTATTGCATTAGTTCTAATTCTAAAATCCATACGTAACATGCAAAGGAAATATATATATTCCATATGGAAGACAAGATCAAACATCCAAACTAATCGAAAGAATCACGCGAGTTTTTTTGGGTGCATTTATCATTTTGTCCGGTCAATGCATGGCTAAATATAAGCCAAAAAACAGGGTAAATGCTGTGCGCCATGGAATTAACTCCATGTCAAAGGTTTATTGCCGGCAGCTACCTGACGATCTCGCTAATTCTAGTAAACCTCTGATTGATTAAGTAGCACGTAATGGCGTAGCGACGAACGTTTCGTTGCCCTTAATTAGAAAAACGTGGTACGTGCATGGTGATGGACACGGTGCATATTATTGCATAGCTCATATGTCATTGTTCAACCTTTCTGTATGTGCTACAGTTGATCCAGTTCAATGATTTTTAAACTGTGCTTCGCCTTTGCATTTGCGGGATCTCCTTTTGTTGCCATCCCCTTTTCTTCTACCTTCTTTCCCATCCTTCCCTTTCTTCTTTGTTTTTGGGCTGAATATTCCATTGCTCCTTCCCAATAGCTGAATATTGCGCTACTATCGAAAGCTGGGCACTTTTCATGGCTCTTTCTTGTCCTTTGTTACCACTTTTACTCTTTACACGGTTATTCCATCAGAAAAAATACTTATACATGCATACTCCTTTCCAATGGAGTACTCTTTAGTTAAGAGATGGCCAGTGTCGGTCTCGGTCATGAGCAGCTGAACTACCAAGTATATATTCACGTGGTGGTTTTGTCCTAACCCTAGTTGTGGTGGTTTTTTACAATTAACTCATCTCCAACCGTATATTAAAGTAGTGCCCAACAATGTTTACTGAATTAATACTGGATATATATGTATATATCCAAGTACATTTAGTATAACCAACACTTGTGTTTGTTGGGGAGTAGTCGTCTTAGCATATTAACTATGCGACAACGAGTGGAAGCGTCAGTCCCAACTAGAGTAATACATTGAACATGAGAGCGTCCGTGTTCATTTCATTTTACTCTCAATAGATCGATCGCCTTCGATTTCAATGTCCCTGCGCCGTGCAAATTAGCTACCTCCTCCACTTCTCTGCAAGACACACAAAAGAGAGCTAGCTCCACCTGACTGGATGTGTCAGTTCAACAAATTAATCAAGGCGATCGAGGCATCCATCGGTGTCTGAAAGACCACGAAAGAATGTCTCGGCCATTGCCTAGACTCTAGAGCCACCTTCCGACCTAAGCTAGCAAGCTACTCACTCCGTTTTTTAATATAAGATGTTTTAACATTTATGTATGTATACATATTTTAATGTGTATGTGTATTCATATTAGTACGCATGTAGACAACATGTTGAATAGCTAAAACGTCATATATTCATGCACGGAGGGAGTACCTAGCATTACTTGTCCTCATAAACAAACTAACTAGTCTGCTCCTCGTCATTACGACCTTAATTATATCTTGACCATGTATCTGTCCATAAAAATAAAACTTCGACACAACTACAACTGAAATGCTCAATTAAGATCGACCAAGTCTATCTTCACGTGGTTAGTATTACATAATGCCAATGTAGTACTAACTAAATTCCTAAGTAACATGCGAGGGAATGTATTTATATTCTATCGAAAGACAAGATCAAGCAGATCGAGAGGCCCGGGGGCTATTTCTGCATTTGGTAGTCGATCGCGGGGTCAATGGCTTGTGCTAAATGCTAATCGAGAATCAGCGCACCATGGAATGAAGCCCGCGTCAACGGTTTTTCGCAGGCAGCTCGAGCTACCTGGCTCAAGATCTCACTTATTCTAATCTTCTAGCTAATTGTAAGAGGTAATGGTGTAGCCGGCGTCATTTAGTTGCCCCTAATTTAGAAAACGTGGTGCATTATTGCCACGCGTCAATGACTTGCAAATAAACACTAATGCAGTACTGCTCCACCGTCAAGATATGCTACAGTACAGTAGTTGAGTTCAATAATCGATGGCTGTTCAATGATGCTGAGAAGATCAAATGATGGCGAGAAAACACAAAACAGAGCAGCCATGGCACTGTAGCTAGTTAAAGTGAGCGAAGTAATCCGCCGACAAGTACGTGATTAAAGACACAAATGCTAGTACGCTGCAATTAAACAGATGATGGTACTCGCAGATTAGCGATAAACTAAGTACGAGTAATGGAAACGAGGTCGCATTATCTATATTTTTTTTTGCTAGCTTTTCTGTAGCACCATTACCCGAGATCGAGAAAGAAAACGCTGTGACCATGAAAAGGAGAAAGGAAGCAGGATCGTCCAAATCGAAGACAAAAAACATTCCACTACAACTGAGAAATCAGGATCTATATATTTAGAAAAAAGAGTGAAATTCGTCACAATGTGATGAGATACCTGTTATAAATGATAGCAAAGAAACGATGAAGTGTGGAACGATCAAACCAATAGGGACACGAGATTTTAACGTGGAAAACCCCTCCAACAATGGAGGAGAAAAAACCACGGGCGCCAGCCAGCAAATCTTCACTATAATTGGGTGAGGGGTACAACCACCCTGCTAACCATTCAACCACAGACAGGTTCTCTAATTAAGTATTATTAAGAGCATTATCCACTAAAGGGTCGGCGATGTGCATCTTTTTTCGCATTAAGGCGAGCTACCGTTCACGCTTTCATTGCAAACGGCTATATTGTGTCTATCGGTCTCCAGCAGTCTATGTATTTAGAGTAGTGCCCAATAATGTTTACTGAATTAATACAAGATATATATGTTGTATGAACAACACTTGTGTTTGTTGGAGAGTAGTGGTCTCGTCTTAGCGCATTAACTTTTTTTTAAAGGGATCCACACTGCATATTCAACAGAGAATACAGAGAAAAACCAGAAATATGCAGCAGAACAACCCGTCGAAGCCAAGCACAATAGCAGCGCCAGAGGACGCCGCTGAACCTCCGCATCGCCTGGAGAAGATCTTCGACAAAGAGTGGAAGCGTCAGTCCCAACTAGAGTAATACATTGAACTTAAGAACGCGTCCGTGTTCATTTCATTTTACTCTCAATAGATCGATCGCCTTCGATTTCCATGTCCCCTGCGCCGTGCAAATTAGCTACCTCCTTCACTTCTCTGCAAGACACACAAAAGAGAGCTACCTCCACCTGACTTGATGTGTCAGTTCAACAAATTAATCAAGGCGATTGAGGCATCCATCGGTGTCTGAAAGACCACGAAAGAATGTCTCGGCCAACGGCCATTGCCTAGACTCTAGAGCCACCTTCCGACCTAAGCTAGCAAGCTACCTAGCATTACTTGTCCTCATAAACAAACTAACTACTCTGCTCCTCGTCATTACGACCTTAATTATATCTTGACCATGTATCTGTCCATAAAAATAAAACTTCGATACAACTACTGAAATGCTCAATTAAGATCGACCAAGTCTATCTTCACGTGGTTAGTATTACATAATGCTAATGTAGTACTAACTAAATTCCTAAGTAACATGCGAGGGAATGTATTTATATTCTATCGAAAGACAAGATCAAGCAGATGGAGAGAATCGCGCGGCGGGGCTATTTCTGCATTTCGTAGTCGATCGAGGGGTCAATGGCTTGTGCTAAATGCTAATCGAGAATCAGCGCACCATGGAATGAAGTCCGTCGTTCCCTCGCTTGTTTGCGTCGTTGTGGTGGTTCTATCCTGTCCGACGTGGGCGGTTCTGGATCTACGGGTGAAAACCTAAGCTCCTCCGGAGCGGACGGCGGCGACGGACACGTTGCGCCCTTCTCGGAGGCGTCGTCTTGGAGATCCGGGCCATCACGGTGCGGTTGGTTCGCGGCAGCTGGCGGGCGTGTATCCGCGGCCGGGGAGGTGGACTCCGGGGCGGTGGCCCTGGCCGGTGGTGGTACGTCGAGGCGGCAGCCTTGAGCCCTCACACGACGACGGTTCTATGAGGCAGAGCCGTTGTTTAGTGTGGGTCTGGGTGGCGACCTGGATGAAGACTGCGCGGGTAGAAGGTTCGTCGGCCTTAGTGGATCGCCTTCGGGCAATGCGAAGGTCGATCTGATTGCTACGCCGGGGCGGCGGCCCCGGAACATGGTGGTTTTGGTGGCAACCTGGATGAAAACTGCATGGGCAGAGGGTTAGTCGACCATGACTAGATCACTTTTGGGAAATACGAAATTCGATCTGGTTGCTTCGTCGGGGCGGCGGCCCCGGAACGGGTGGCGTGTGTTGTGGCGTTTGGTCGACTTGTGTCGTGTGGGCGGCGAGTCGCTTTGTCTGTGCGGTTTTTTGGTCATGTTTTCCTCATAAATATGGCTTTGTACAGTTTGTATGATTTTTGGTCCCGGTTTTCCCTTATAAACTGGGTCAATTCTATTCTATTTATTCGAGCGATGATACGATCACCCTATCCTAAAAAAAAATGAAGTCCGCGTCAACGGTTTGTCGCAGGCAGCTCGACCTACCTGGCTCAAGATCTCACTAATTCTAGTCGTCTAGCTAATTATAGATTGTAATGGTGTAGCCGACGTCATTAAGTTGCTCTTGATTATGAAAACGTGGTGCTTGCATCATGCATGAACATGGCGCATTATTGCCACGCGTCAATGACTCGACGTTGGTTGCAAATAAAGTACTACCACTCCACCGTCAAGATATGCTACAGTAGTTGAGTTCAATAATCGATCGAACATACACTGTTCACTAATGATATCCTTCTTGCTCAGATCGAATGAGAGCGAGAGAACACAAACGGAGCAGCCATGGCACTGTAGCTAGATAAAGTGAGCGAAGTAATCCGCCGACGATTAAAGACACGAGTGGTACTCTGCAATTAACAGACGGTACTCGCAGATTTAGTGATAAACTAAGTACGAGTACTGGAAACGAGTTCGCATTATCTATGTGTTGCTTTGATTTTCTCTGCCACCATTGCCCGAAATCGAGAAAGAAAACGCAGTGACCATGAAAAGGAGAAAGGAAGCAGATCGTCCAAATCGAGAAATAAAATCCTCCATTACTGAAAAATTAGGATGCATATATACTAAAAGAAAGAGAGTGAAATTGGTCACCAGCTTGACGAGATAGAGAGACTCTGCTTGAAAATCACGAAAGCAATACTACCAAACACCAAAAGGCCAAAAAGAGGATCCATATTCCAGATGCAGGCAAAGGCACCAGATTTTTCTTTCCAGAAAGAAAACTCCAAAAGAAAATTCCAACCAAAAAGGCTGCGCTACTTTCCGCATCATCAATAGTTTGCTCCCTGCCACCCGGACCCACTTGTCTGAATGGCCCACCGATCAGTGAGAGTGGAGTGAAGCACTTTCCGGTGCAATAATACGTGGTCGCCTCGCCGGCAGCGAACGAATAAATCTGAGCATAATAACGCCCAGACCCAGAGCAGCTGAGCCTTTGCTGAACTGACCACGGCCAACGAACTCGTCTAGCTCGCCGCGTCGTCCTCTGCGTTTTATACGCCACGCCGACTCTTCCACATGTCCGTCCGTTCCCCAGCAATGGCGACGGCTTGGGTGGCTCGTTCTCTCAGCTGCAAGTCCAGCGCCGTCGCCGACGACGTCTACAGCCCGCCGCTGCTGCCCAAGAAGCACCCGCCGCCGCCGGTCAAGGCTGCCGTCACACCGGCATTCCCAAAGAGCAAGGAGACGCCAAGGTCAAGGGAGCAGGAACGGCCTGCCAGGAAAAAGAAGAAGGCCACGTGGTCCAAGCCTGGGAAGAGCAAGAAGCAACAGCAGCCGGCGCAGCTCGCGCCGTCCCCGGCACGACGGAGCTCGGCGTTCCTGGCAATGACGGAGCTGCCGGAGGGCCACTCGTCCCGGCGGGTCGTCGAGCTCATCTTTGCGTCCGGATGGGCCCCTCACGCGCCGCAGTCCGCCGAGGTGGAGGCGCTGTTCCGGGTGCGCAGCACGGCGCGCGCGATGGCGCGCTTCGAGGACGCGCGGCGCGCCGCCCAGGTCCGGGGCGTGGCCGCGAGCGACGCGCGATGCGCGGCCGACGGCAACGAGATGATGCGGTTCCAGTGCCGCGCCGCGGAGGCCGGAGGCGTCGGCGACGTGATCTGCGCCGCCGTCGCCACGACCGGGCCGTCTTCGGCCGTGCGCACGTTCGCCAGCAGCGCCGCGGCGGACGCCGGCGCCGGAGGAGGCGCCCCGGGCCGCAGGGGCATGCTGGTGTGCCGCGTCATCGCCGGCCGCGTCCGGCGCACCGCCGACCCCTCGTGCAACCCCAGCGAGTACGACTCGGTGGACGCGGGCGGCGGCGAGCTCGTGGTGCTCGACAGCCGCGCCGTGCTCCCCTGCTTCCTCGTCATCTACACGGTCAATAATCATCAAGCTAGCGAGCTCTGCTAGCTGCCGCTCCATTGCTGATCCGTTGACCATGGATCCTGTCAATCACCACCAACACTTAACCTAATCTGCTAACCCTTAGCTAGTCTTGGATCGATCTCCCATCTTCCCCGCTCCGTTGCGGGATCGATGTAGGTTTGCACGTGAGACTGTAAAAAGCTTCTTCTTTCCGTTCTTTCTTACTGCTACGATTGTTGAAATTGTATACAAATGCAGCTTCGTACTACTCCAATCCGATCATACTAAATCCTGCTTAATTTCCTTTACCGCATTCAGTGCCCAATACATTTCCGATGCATTGTTTTCCGCGTACGCGCGACCCTGTTGCGACGTCGCCATCATCAATCGTCATCGATCGCCGCTCATTCAGCACGGAAAACCCAGAGATTCGTCGTCGCCGCAGGTTCAATCGGAGGTCGACGTACGTCCTGTCGACACGCGTTCGTCTTCTTCCTCCAACCTTTTTGGCGAGGTTTTCGGGGTTGGCAACACTCGCGGACGACGACGGGAGGTATGGACAAACGTCTACGTTGCTACAGGCAGGCAAGAGTCCATATCTTGTTGGATCGTTTTGGTCGTCTTTCCTCCTCTCCTTGGCTAATCTGGCATCCATGTGATGTCTATCAATGGCATGGTGCTCCAGTTCAGGTCCAGATTTCTACTGTGTTACTTCTGAACCAGGTGAACAGACAAGAAAAGAAAATTGCAATGTCAAGTAATCAATGTCGTAGGCGCTTGTCCGCCGAGACAGCACACATGGGGAGCATCGTGTGTAGGTCTACAACTGCTCGAATTCAGCTCCAGATTTCTTCTGTGTTACTTCTGAATCAGGTGAACAGACAGAGAAAAACAATTGCAATGTCAAGTAATCAATGTCGTAGGGGCTTTGTTCCCTGCCTGAGACAGCAGCACACAATGGCAAATCTTTTGCCTAGTTTCAAAAAAAAACACACACACATGGGAGCATCCTGTGTAGGTCTACAACTACTGCAAGGGTGTAGTTTGTATGTGCATATGGAGTATTTTTACCCAAATCTGGCCCTTTTTACAGACTAACAACGTATCTGGCCCTTACTGAGAACTAATTGCAAATCTGACCCCTCGGGCCGGCGCCAACGCAGATGGAGCCGACATCGTGCAGGTCGGCGCCAACCAAAACTGGCACTAGACCGGCCCAAGAGGTCGGCGCCATTGCAATTGGCGCCGACCCGGCTTCGGCGACGATTTGGCCTGGCGCCGAACTGCACAACGTCGGCGCCGTTGTCGTTGGCGCCGACCCGAGGGGCCAGATTTGGAAATAGTTTTGCCGAGCGGCCATTTGCGTCGTTAGTTCGAGAAAATGGCCAGATTTGGGTAAAAATACGCATATGGATGGTCCAGCATTTGTGTCTGCAAGAAAAAAATATGACACACCGGGCACCAGCATCGCATGCATTCTTCTCCATTGCTTCCAAACACCATGGAACATATACATCAATACATGAATCTTAATTGTTTGATGATCTGATGTATATGTATGAGTTAGCACTTGAGGTCAGTACCGGTAGGTGTCCTCTTCCTGCCAAGGACCAGAGTAAATTGCTGCAGGTTTAGTTGGTTGGTTGGGCTTCCATTTTCTCTCATCACTATTCTCAGTTGGGTTTACCAGCCTACGATTATGACAAGTACTGATGCTCGTACTACCACCAGGCCGTAGTACTCTCTGTTCTCCATATTGCATTACCTAGCTGGCAAAGCCGGCGATTTCACTGCTCCCGCCCACGGCAGGACCAGGTGTTTTGAACTAGTCGGAAATGAGGGTGATCTGATTGATGCAGCATCGGTGTTAATATTTCCACGGAACCAGAGTGTCACTCACTTCAGCTGTCAGTTCTTACAGCCAACTCAGTTCATGCAGCCCCACTGCACTTGTATGGACCATCTACCCTGTGCTCTGCTGTGTGCCTCTTATCACGATCAGATTAGCAGCATATCACCTACACAATTTATGGTTGCATGTGTATTTATTTAGTAAGTAGAGCGGCCACCTAATCGCAACTTGCAAGTGCACAGTTCAGACTTCAGAGCTCTGCATAAATGTTTTGTTCAGAGGGAGGGAGGAAGAAAACGCAAAGATATGCGACGTGACCGTTCTCTGGCTGTTCTCCATCTCTGCGTCACACACAGAGACAGAAATGAATGCCGAGATGCAGCATAAATTTCATTCAGATCCTACAGAGGCAGATGCTGACACCCACAGCAGCTGGGTGTGCTGCATTCACTGGCCGGCTTATTCAGGGTTCGAGGAAATTGCAGATTCCACCATGCTCATGTCATTCCGTTGCACAAACCACCAGGTTCACATGTTTTTTGCACTCTCCACCAGGTGTATGTCTAATCTGTTGCAACCTAGCCAAAACACACTATAGACAGCAAAATTTGACACCAACTACCCATCAATAAGAGTACAAGCTACATCATACTTTCTAGACATGACAATTTCTGATATGGATGAAAAGGGATATGTAGACGATATTTTTCAAAAGATTTGTCATTTTCATTAATTAAGAATAAAAATGTGTTGACTGATTAATTAGTAGGAAACGGACCAAAAGCCGGAACAAACAGCCTCGCTGACCCTCATGGAGTACAACCGTCGTGAGGCCACACAAAGTCATCGGCTCACAGCTCCGCTGACCCATGAACGTGGCCTGACACACTCGCCGACGCGGACGCCCGCGCCCTCCCCTGTCGAAGCCAGGATGGCGGACCGCCACCCCACCGCCGCCCAGCCGGACAAGCCGCCAGGACAAATCCTGCGTAGGATGCCGCCGTCGTTACACCAGATGTCGTCCGCTACCGTCCACCGCCAGGGCTTAAACTACATTCATCCTCCGGCGGCGGCGACTGAAGGAGAGAGTAAGAAAAGGGGATCCTTGCGCTGGCAGTGGCTAAGGTAGAAATAGTATTCCTTTGTCCCTACTTATAAAACATGTTGGTAGGCTAGCCTACGAAAACATTTTATAAGTAGGGACACGGTAGCTTACCAGAACGTTTCATAATCAAGGACAATATTATATTTCAATATATTGACAACAATATTTTTTCTTTTCTGAAAAGAGAGATATATCGACAATCTCAATATACTCGGTTAACTGATTAAAAAAATGTTTGGCTTATCCATGTTAGACCCGACCGTCAGCTGGTTGTCAATTGGGATAAATAGAGCATTTAGACTGGTTTGCAATCGGATTAGTCGTAGACATGGTGGAGAGTGCAAAAAATCTGTAAAACTGGTGGTTTGCGCAACGATATGGCGTGATCATGGTGGAATGTGCAATTTCCTCTTCAGGGTTCAGAAAACCAACAACATCTACCTACTACCCCTCTGACTGCTATGGTTCCACCCACCATCAGCATCTTGTTCTGATCAATGGTCACTCCATTTCAACTAGATTTTCTTTCTTTCAGCTTGATCACTGCAAATTACTACTTACTAGCATATGGTTCAGATGCTCTGTTGTACTCCTAGTTAGAGCATCTCCATTCGGCGCGCCCAAACGGCCGCCAAACCCCTTTGGGGCGTGCCGGGCAGGTTTTCGCTCCCACTCGAGTCACCCAAACGCGAGTTGGGTCCGGCGCGGCCCAGTTTTGTGTCCGGCGCGGCCCAGTTTTGTGTCCGGCACGCCCAGCCCATGCCCTCAACTTGGAGAGGCTTCGGGCGGCCCCGGACGGAACGAAACGCGATGCCACGTCGGCCTCCGACGCGCGGGCCACGCCTGTCAGTGAGACGGCAATCGCAATAAATACCGGCTTCCACCCTCCCCCCAAATCCCATTTCTCCCGCCATCTCTCCCGCCACCCCTCCCGCCAAAAGAAAAACCCTGGCGCCGCGCCGTCTCGGTTTCCATGGCGCCGCCGTCCGTGCTCAAGGAACCCAAGGAGAAGGGGAAGGCAGCAGCGGTGAGGACGAAGGCGGCGGGGAAGACGCTGGGCGTTAGCAAGCAGCGCAAGCCCCCCCCCTGCCCAAGGAGAAGCCGGAGGGGATGTCAGATCCTGATTGGGACCTCGACATCCTCCGGCGCCAATTGGAGACGCAGAGCCGTGGCGGGCGCCGTGTGAAGCAGCAAGCTCGGAATCTGGTCGACCCGCCCCCGACGCCATTGACAGCGAAGAACATCGCCGCCATGAACAAGATCGTCGCCGCCTTGAACCAAGCCTTCACCTTGGGAGGAAGCCAAGAGAGTAGGGCCCTCTGTGATGCAAGGTTGGCGGCTCGCCGTTGAGTTCCTCCTTCTTCGTTGACTGCGCCGCCGGCACGCCTCGCTCCAGGTTCTCCCCCGAGTACAGCGACAACCAGCATCACGGCGGATTCGACCCCAACGTCATCTTCCCTTCTTGTGGGCTCGATCTAAACCACCCCGTCGATCTGAATTCGCCGACGATGAGGAGACAACCCGCCGTCCAGACGAACGCCCAGACCGGTCGAAGCCTTTCATTCGACGCCGGCACCTCCCATGTGATCGACGGAATTACCCCGATCTCACGGATCCCATACATGTATGAAGCCGTGTTCTGGATTCATGGTATGTAGAATAGACGTGTGCATAGGCGAGTCGTGACTACCGGCGTTGTGTTTTGTGTGTAGGAAAACGACCATATCAAGGCCGACTTAATCAACGACGGCGCCTGGACGGATGAGGACGACGAGGATGAGTTGTACTACGAGGAGGATGAGCTGTACTACAAGGAGGATGAGGACGACGACGAGGTCGACGAGGAGGGGGTGGTGACCGAGGCTGTGGCCGGCGAGCACGCGGCGGCGAAGAAGAAGGGCAGTCGCGGCATAGTTTAGACGTCCAAGGAGGACGTGTGCATGGTCGAATCATGCAAGGCCATTACTATCGGCGTGATCACCGGCACAAACCAGTCAAGCACCGCCTACTGGCAGAGGATCAAGACAGAGTTCGACGAGCGCCGGTTCACCAAGGACTACTACAAGGTAAACATGGTGCGCGCCCAAGGCGCCATCGAGCATAGGTGGCGCATCGTTCAACGCCTCATCAACAAGTTCCACGGCTGCCATGAGAGCATCCTCGATCGGAAGGAGAGTGGGAAGGGCCCGTCAGATCAGGTGACCGCCGGCTTGCGATTCCCTTGTTGTGTTGTTTGCTTAGTCCAATTGTGATCGTCGTCGGCTTGCTTTGTTGTAGATCATCGACGTCCTTGTGTTATACAAAACCCTCAACAAGGAGAAAGACTTATGATTGATGCATTGCTACAAGCTTCTCTAAAATTGTAAGAAATGGAAGGCGCACCGAAGGACTTTGAACAAGAACGGCCGCGCCGACCTCAACGCTGATCCGCAAAACTCAGAGGGGCGGCCAACCGGGAACAAGAAGGAGAAAGCGGCTTTGGTAGCGGCGACAAAGACGAATAGAGTGCAGTCGTCCATTGACAAGGTCCTCGCCGACGTCTGCTCCAACTCGAGATTGAGGCGCGATGAGAACAACGCAAGGTGGGCGACCTTGATGCACAAGGCCGACGTCAAGATCGACCTCGAGCAGAAGAAAGCCGCCGTCAAAAAGCGGAGTCAGGATGATCTTGATAGCCGACATCTCCAACATGGACCCGTTCGCGAGGGCGGCGCACAACATGTATCGCGCCGCGATCCTGCGAGAGCTTGGGCTCGTTCCGCCCGAGACCGGCGGCAACGTTACGCCCGAGACCAGCGACAACCAGGGCCACGGCCAGGTCGACGATGACCCCGACATGACCCAGCCCGGCGAGGGCTACGTGCCCCAGCCCGGTGACTGCATCTAGACCGGCGGCGGCGACAAGAAGACACCGGGCAACGACATCTCCCGGCGTATTTTGGCGTAGTGTATTTTGATGGCCCAGTGTGGCCGAAACTCTGGCATTGTGGCCGAGTGTGGCTAAAACTCTGAATTTCTATCCGTTTGTAATTTGAATTTGCAAAACGAGTAGGCCGACGAGCCGACTACTCCATCGCCCGCTCGAAAAAAAATTAGGCTGGGCGATTTGGGCGCCACGAGTGGAGAGCGAGGGCGTCCAAAGACAAATGGCAGTCCGGACGGTGCTCAAAGGGCCTGTCCGGAAGGCCTTTGGACGGCCATTTGGACGCCACGACTGGAGATGCTCTAAACTGTTAACAGCTGATTTGCAAGAAGAGAGAACTGATGCAAATCATCGTCAAGCTGAAGCGTACTGTCATCAAATTCCTGGGACAACAACATGCAGGCTACTAGTGGAGCTAGATACAGCAGTACAATTACATATCCTGCATAAATCTTCTCGCATTTGCCAACGCCACAGTGCAGCACAGTACTTGCTGATGAGAGCATAGCATGCATGCTCATGTGCATTGGCCTGCACCAGCCACGCCCACTACACTAGCACAGTCTTCACTTTTAAGGGAGGCTTGGTCAACGAAAGATTTTATTTTATTTTATTTTTGACTGAAAAACATGAAGTTAGGGCGGAAACTCCAAAGTGCACCCGGGAGCATGTGCTCCCGGTTTTTTTGAAAAAAATATAGAAAATTGAAAACTTATCAAAATATTCCGAAAAAAATCATGCACGTACCTGAGCATGTCATGCACCATCGTGTCAAATTTGGCGATGAAACGACATCGCGGCCGCCCTGTGCAAAAATGACAAAATTCTGACAGAAAATAGCATCCAAAATTTTGAATTTTCAGATCTGTGATTTGTCATTTTTGCACAGGGCGTCCACGATGTCGTTTCGTCGCGTAAATTTACACGATGGTGCGTGACATGATCAGGTACGTGCATGATTTTTTTCAGAATATGTTGATAAGTTTTCAATTTTATATATTTTTTCGAAAAAACCGGGTGCACTAGATCTTTGGGTTGGTCTCATTGACCATGCCATCGTTTCACCACTCGCACACCTGCTGCACTGAACCACAGGTTTCAGTTCAGTCTGTTCAGACACCATCCGCTGCAAGAATTTACAAACCAAATGTGGCCTGAATTCATGCAGTGATGCGTCTGCGAGAACGCAATTTTGGAAGCGACTGTAGATGTACACTCATTTCATTTGGTTTGGTAGCAGGCCATCGGTGATTCGCTGTCTTCTTTCTGACTCTCTGCACTTGTATCATTGTATTCGTATGCATGCATCAGATCCATTGTTAGAGATTTTGTGGCATTATATGATGCTATACACTGCACACTGATGTAACGTTAACAGTATTTGATTGCAAAAGGTTGAGAGAAATACTAGTCTAAACCTGGGTTCCGGTGTAGCTTCTTTCTAGCTAAGCAAAAAAAGTCTATTTGCAAGTTTACAAAAAATACTGAATTAATCTGACATATATACTGCCCGTTACCCATGTAAATTTGTATCAATTAATATGTCCGTTTGCCAAATTTTATGAGAATAAGAAAATATGTCCGTTTTTGCAACTTAAAGCTCCCATTTTTCTCATTTTTGCCCGGGGTCACGAATAGTCATATATTTTTTCGTTAAAATTTACATGCCTAAGTTTCTAGCCAATACTTATATGTGTGATTTATTTTGCAATTTCTTAAAAATATTACAATGTCTTTTTGCTATGTTTTAGAAGGTGGGTATCGGTTTACATAGGTCCCAAAAGTCCACAAAATGGTCCTTTTTTTCCTTGCAATAAAGGACGCTTTTCAGAAAATGCATCAAAAGACTAATTTTTTAAAAGAAAATGTAAGCAAGTTTCTGGAATTATGTGCTGTTACATCTTGACACAGATGCAATGCAACAGTAGTTCTAGCTATCGCAGGTTGTCACTCTAACATTGACAAATCATTTGGATGCTTTTTGCTCAGGGAAAATATTTGGACCACAAGACCTCCATCACTGTATGTAAACTTGCATGGCAACTCAACAACTAGCCCAAGAAGAGATACAGTAAACCGATGTACACACAGGGAGCCTTGTTCTATGGAGCCATCCGTCCAAAGCATTCCAGGTTACAAAAAAGAAATGTTGAGCTTTACCATCACCTGCTAAATATAAATCTGCGGCTACTAAAGGCACAATCTAGCATAGCATTTCTCAGCGTTGTCGACAAGCATGTAGAATATAGGCCAAAAAAAGAATCTCTCCAACCGAATGATGGCTTGCAGCGACCCGCCGGGTTTTTTTCTGCTAAGCTTCATACACAGCAATATACACAGAGCTGGTTAGAATTGTCCTTTGAACTGCAACTGCCCCAGTTCATCGGCGCCGCGCTTGTGAGATGCCGGTGCTTCAACATGAAAAACGCTCATTCGTTCCATGCATTAGAACAACGCCTAGGCAGTCGTGATCGGGTCGAGAGCGCATACTTGTCCCCAGCGTTTCTCCTCCGGGTTTTCCTGAGTTCGTACCCTATAGCATGCAAATCGTCGCATATCTCGTGCCTCGCCAGGGAGACGAGCCCAGGTAGTATTTCCCTTTGGAAATCTCTCATCCCCCTTCCTCTCTTCAGCTTAATCCCACAGGAAGGCCCATCCTTGTCTGGTGCTCTCACAGGGATTGATTCCCCATCATCCCTCAACTCCTCTAGGGCCATTACGCCTTCCTCGAAAGAATCTGTCGAAATCTGAGGTTCCTGGATTCCAACCTGAGCATTTGTCTGATTGTTGCTGCAGTGGCTGTCTGCGATCCATGCGGAGTTATTCGTGAACAAGGAAACAAGTGTCTCGGCTGCTGTGGCTGCAATTTTTTCATCCTCTACTGTCCCCACTTGATGCATGCTGGTAGTATCTAAAGAATCAGGTGCTGCGTAGTTTGATGATCTCAACCTTGGACAAGCGTAGTCATGACCTTGAGGAGTTTCTGGAATCAAAGTTGACCTGTTAGTTGCAATTCCAGAATCTGGCGACCCTACACTATTACGATCAATACTTTCAGCCTTGTGATGATCTCTGATAGTTGGACATTCAACGGAAGGAACATTTTGTTGGCCCTCATTTACAGTAAAACAATGGCTGGACAGAACTCTTTTGCTATCATCATCGTTTAAGTGATTCTCACTCAAACTGCTGACTATCGTTGATGGCAACTCAATGCTTCCAACTGACACATTTAAGTCAAAACCCTCCATTTCATCATCAGAGATTACTGTTAAAGTATCCTCTTGGTGGTCCATATATGCAACAGAAGAAGCTATGCCACCACTTGACCTAATCAAGAATACTTCATGGGGAATTCCCATGGAGCCCTGAGAGCTCAGTCCAGAAACATTATGTAGTGTATGTTGATGTTTCGAAGCTTCCACATAGAAAGGCTTAGAACTGCTCTGAGGGTAACAGAAACCCGCAGCCATTCCTTCTGTTGCGCTGTATGGAGCAGAGATGGATGTTGCAACTGTGATCGAGGACCCTTTTGATGATCCAATGCTAGATTCACCTCCCTTGTGGAATGCTTTGCTGGAGTTACTGCAATATTCTCCAGATTGTATTGTACTTGTACTAGCCAAATGAGAATAGAACACTTTGGAAGGAGCAGGGCAAACACTAAAATCATCTTCTTGAGCTATATTCAGGTCGATAAGCATGCATCCAGATGCAGTAGTCTTTTCTTTGACAGGTGAATGACTGTTTGGGGTATCACTAGATCCAGTTGAACCTGAAATATTTAAAGATAAAGAGTCACAAGAATACCCCAGGAGAATCTCACACTTCTCCAGTGAGTTACAAAAACGAATGCATAGCATGTGGTCAAAGAGAAGCATCTACAAGGGAAGACTTCTACTATAAGTTAAGAACTACCCTAACTATATCTGTACAGTGTTCGGACGACAGTTCATTGAGTCTGTAACTCGCATATGCATGAATCATTCAGATAGCCAAAACATTTTTAGTTACAATGATATACGGGAACATCACAATATGATGTACTCCTCGAAAGCTTATTTCTCCACAAGAGACTGATCTAGAATATTACTCATAAAACACTTGAATATTTAGCCAGGGCAATCATATTACTCACGGAACATTGTATAATGGCATAAAACAAACAATAGGGACTCTGGGTACCTGAATTTATGCTATTCTCAATGAAATAAACAGATTTTGCAGTGGCGCTGATATGTAAAAAATGATTAAAGTGCAGAGGATACAATTCAGTAATCGACGATCTTCTTGTGGCAAAAAATACCATGGTGTTGACATTGATAAGAAGTTACAAAAAATGGAAACACATTCTCTGGTTGATACTTTCATGTGTTGACATTGATAAGAAGTTACAAAAAATGGAAACACATTCTCTGGTTGGCTTAGTACCATTTTGTAATACTGTCGAATACAGCATATGAAATGGACAATTATTCAAGTGTACTGAGTAACCAACGCCGCTTGACCTTTTAGACCCCATGCTTACTAACAATGGTTGAATGACCTAGCGTTAAGGCATGAACTACTCAATGAGGCCTTTTCACGGTGAAATATCAACAACACAACCAAATAAACTCATGCCTGGTAAGAATACTATGGGAAAGATAGTTACATTGAAGATTATTTTTCACGAGTAGATAGAATTATACAAAAAGAACCCCTGTTGGTGCTAAGCTAAATAGATATTTCAGCACAGCAATAAAAGATTAACAAGAGCTTGTGGGACAGATTACAAGATGCACAATTTTGTAAAAGTGGCACACGGAATGTTTCGGCTAGCTTAATCGTATACTATAAACTTAAAGCTTGGCCATTTCGAGAAGGAACCATATTGTTTCCTCGAATTATTTAACCTTGAGTGGTATTGGCATTGTGTAAATAAAAATAAGGCATTTTTACATTGTTGACAGTGCAACCTTGCTGAACCCAAAACACATGATTATACATGGAACATGGTTATTCTCATGCTACCTGGAATAGACCCTACGTAAGCCTACCATTTTCATTCAGGATTCATCAACTGCAGATTCATTTTTTCACTAACAAACCGAGTTACGATCACAAGGACTATTCTGTTGAAACAACAAATTGTTCAGCAGGCACTTGGCTTTGCATTTATAAGTTTGGCTTGACATTGTTGTTTTTTCTTTGAACCATTTCCAAGAGAAGCAAAGTAAACATTTTGACATAAGATAGCATATGCTATGGTATTAGGCCATTAGCTATGATAATAATCTAGGCAGGGAAGGAGGAATGCTCCTTATGTAGAACAAGCATGGGTGGTATTACCCCAGTAGACGACATTGGCAGCTAATCAAGAACCCACCTTTGCGGTTGGTGTAGCCACTGAACCGAGCAGAAGAAAGAATCTCCACATCATCATCATCATCTTCCGATGTTGCCAGTTTCTCCAAATCGATCATGCGGCGATAACCAGAGCTCCCATGTACACCACCATGATCAGGTTTTCTCCTACCAGAACCCTCCACGCCCAAATTCTCTGCAGCCTCAATGCCACGACGTATGACATGCTCCCGTAGCTCATAAGAACCCCCAAAATCATCGCTTTCATTCAAATCCATCTGTTGCACCAAAGAAGAGTAATTTAGCAGCACGCATTTGGGGCAAGTCAAAACTCTTAAGTAATAAGGACCCTTTATCTAAAAATTTGGGGCAAGTCAGGGGTGACCCTTTCTTTAGATTGCAAAATAGCTCACCATGTGAGAAGAGCCATTAGAAGAATGCCGAGTGTAGAGCACATCACTGGATTGGGATTGCTGCTCCCAGAAGGGCACATCGTCCCTGAGATTCTTCTGATCCCAATAGAGCCTATGCAGGTCCTTGACCTACAAACACCCCATCATCATGAGCAGATGCAAACCACATGTGTGAGCTACTACTACTGTTTAGCGGTCAATTTAATCAACTTTCTCCACCTCGCAGTGGCAGCAAAATAGGAAATATAATCAAGTTTCTCTGCCGGTATTGTTTATTCATTTTAGCCAAGAAGAATTACTTGAGCAGCTGGTAGAAAAAAGAGAAGATTTTTATGGTGCGGAAGTAACCTGGTGGCGGAAGGTGTGTTCTTGGCGGAGCATTGCGTGCTTGAGGTGGTGGTCCTGGGGCGCAGGCTCCGGCGACGGCGGCGAGCAGTTGAGATCCAAATCCATGACCGCGGCCATGATCCCTCTCTACCTGTGTACCTATCAACCACCAACAGAAAGGCTACTAATTCAGATCAAACAAATCGACCAACAGAAAGTAACACGCAAACATCCAACTTGACGCGGATTAAAAAGAAGAAGGAGATATCCAACCGAATAATTGGAGGCGGATGCGGAGCAAGAAGCAGAAGCAGGGGGCTACTGGTCGCCTCCTCCTCCTTTGTGCATGCTTTTCTTGTGATGTTTTTCTTCTTTTGTTTATTTTCCCCCACAAGCTAAGCTACTTGCCAAGCCCCTCTCTTTCACCACATCTCGGTCGTCGCTGTTGCTTTCTCTCCCTCTCCTACTCCTATCTCCAATGAATCTCTCTTTCTGTGTGTTTCTTTTTACTTGACAGTCGATCTGGTGGGAGTGAGGGTTGGAGCCGGAGGGGAGCTGCTGCTGTCCCGTCTCGGCTGTCAGCTACCACTGTGCTCTCCTCCTCCTTTTTCTCTTCCCCTGCTCTGCTCTGCTGCCGTTTGGTTTTTTTTTTACTGCGCCACAATTGGTGGACGACGTAGTACGACCTCTGCACTTTTCCTCCTGTTGGGGTTGAAGAAAAGTTGGGATCTTGGAGCTGCTCCAGCTCCACTTCCTACAGTCCTCTACAGCTTGGAAAAAATTGTTCTGAATTTGGACTAGTAAATTTTTGCTGCAGAAATTAGGTACTACTGAATTGACTGGACAATTGGATTTGTTCAGCGAGGAAATTCCTCGGTAGGATCAAAGATAATCAATCTTGGCCCTGTGACACTCTGTCTACGGACGGATGGATGAATAATAAAGTAGTGTGGAGCCGATGATGTTTGTTTGTTTGTTTGCGTGTCAGCTGTCGAAGGGGGTTGGGAGAGCGCGGATCGAATGGATCCCTGTCGGCCTCGCTCATCACCATTTCCTAATTCCTACTGGTATCACTGTACTAGTACCACTAATCAAACCAACGACGACTAACTGATTAATGCGCCCATGGTTCCACTTCAAAATTACTTACATGTTTCTTAATTACAAGTCAAGTGTTAAATTCTTTCCAAGGTTTATTTTTTTAGGTTGGAGCTCTGGGTATGGAAGTGTCGTTTTCGAATGCTTTTTGATTGCCCACTTTCTAAGCCACGACCGTGCTGCATGCTACAAGGACCGGTGGAACAAGGAATATACCGACCGTAATTAACCAAAATAATAAGAATATTATCGGTGGATATTATGAGAATGAAGGGGTGGAAAAAAGAGAGGAGAGGAGGGAGCAAATAATGGGCGATGATAGGAAAGGGACACAGGGGGGAAAGGCTGTCATGAGAGAATAACTACATGCTACTTCAAAGTTGTTCATGTCCTGCCCAAAAAGCCCCTATACCTTTGTCACCTCAGCTGCAGTCCTCTCCTCCTTCATGGGGGCCATCAGAGCCATGCCATCTGATGTCTCTGATGTGATGGGGTTCTCATCTGGGGGGATCCATTGCACTTTTCTTCTTGGTTTTGTGCTTTAACCATGTTACCGCAATGGAGCCATGTGTTTTTTCCTACAAAAACGTCACCTTTTCTGCCAAAATTACTTAACCCTATCTAATATATAGGATTATTTTGTTGCAGTGTAAATCTATATCTCTCCCATGGCTAGGTTAGCTCCTGTTTGTAGTAAGTAGCATGGTAGGTCAAGTGTACCAGGAAAACAAGAGCAGCAAACCATAGCAAGCAAGAGCATGAGAAATTAAGTTTCCCAGTGGACAGGTGGTCGTGTGGTCCCCGCATGCCCGGACAAAATGGAAAATTAGTTCACTACCCCCAGTGCTCATAAATCTTGGTAGAGATGAAAACGATATTCTAGCAAAGGGATCATTCTTTTCTTTCCGAGGTGAAAAAAGAATTGATCTGGTTACTACATATATATGCCCCGATCGATCTGCCTAACTTTAATCCATTAGTTAACGGACAGAAATCAGGGAAGGTCATAGTATATGTTATTGGCCCTAGATGTGGATGGCAGGAAAAAGGCAGTGGATGAGTAGTGCATTGTATTCATGTTGATATTTTTGTTCATGGCCCGATCGATCCATCTGCCTAACTTTAGTCCATTATTTATTCTTCCCTGAAAAGCCCCTTCAAATGTAGCATAGTACATTATGGGTGGCCTAGCTCGTTTCTTTTCGCGGCGGGACCCTCGTGTTTATTTGGAGGGACGTACCACGAAAGCTACTTGCATCTACGTACTACTAGCTAGGGCTAGAGTTGCCCCACATTATATGCGAACTGTCGCCACGTAGGAACCACTGCACTTGATACTATTGGGTGTAGAAATATATGGGTGTAGAAATACTATTGTGTTTGCTAACTTGGATAAGGGCTTGTTTGGTAACTGCAATCCCGTGGGAATCTTGGTCATTTTCCGGGGAGAATTTTCCCCTAATCCGGAGGTCGGAAATATAATCCCGGGGTTTTACACCTGATTTTTCAGATCCCCGACCGAGATTATTTTCCCGGAAATATTTAATCCGGATAGCCAAACAAGCCCTAAGAGAGTGTAGAAATACTATTTTGTTTGCTAGCTGGTTAGACATAATATGAGTGCGGAAATCCTTATCCCGAACGCGTGAAAGAAAACAAATAAAAAAAGTGAGCGTAGCTTTCAAATGGGAAAGGCATGTGCGTGTTCCTGTGTTTGCGTACGTGGAGAGATAGTGCCGCGCGCAACCACCAGCAGCATATTCAGAGCGCATCGCTGGCCAGGTCCATCATATTTGACTAATTCAAAACAAAGCATCGACATGCATGGCAGAAATTAATACTACGTCAAAGTTGCTAATCAGGAGTTAATTTATCCATGGCACTAGTATATTTCTTCCTAGCAAGAGAATATATAATTATTGGTCTTTTGGTATATGTGGCCGTGAAACGTGAGTGCATACCTCACCACATGACATAGCATTCCATGCACATAGTATATTTATGTTATGAGATGATGGGTACTTTGAATAAGATTCGTGTTGGCGTGCGAATCTCCGAGTGATTAAGGAAAGCGAGAAGTACTTGCCGTAGCAGTTAATCGAGTATGCATGTGCAACTGTATCCATTGCCCGACATGGCCTGTTTTCTGGTATTACCTCCGCTGTCCGTGCCAGCCATGGTCGGGTACACTTCTGTAATTACCCAACGCCAACTGTTTCAAAATATGCTTTCGTCCCGCTTTATAAATAAAGCAACGACCCAACTGTGTATGATCCATCATATGATTTATACTTTTTCACAATCCACCATTTTCTTCAGCTGGCAAAGTGTGTTGGATATGATGGGATTGGCCCATCTAATCTAAGTCAATCCTGATATCTCAAATGACCATCGAGTTTTTGTGATAGCTGGGAGATAGGGAAGGGCAAACCTTCTCCGAAAATACATTGGAAACCGCGGGTACCATTGCACCCGATATGTATTTTTTTAGAAATTCAAGAAAATGTAAAAAAACTCGAAACTGATATTTTTTTAGACACAAGGCACCAAGTGTCTAGTTTTAAATTAATAAAGTCACAACGGCCAGAATTACAAGAGTGCTGAAACAACTTACAACACAACGCACACCCAAGCACAAGGAAAGACCACATCTTGGAGAAGACGATGACCTCCGCGTTTGATCGCAAAGACGAAGCAACCTGGCAAAGGACTGTCAACTGACCTGAGGATGGCACCAACAACACCGAAGGGCCGGAGCACACGATTGGCGGGCAGAAGTGTCGGGCCGGAGCTCACCTAGAGCTCGGGCACACCGACAATGTCGGGCCAGAGCTCTCCCTAGAGCTCAGGCGCACCAACAAAGGCTGCACACCGCCAGGACGCAAGCTACACCTTCAAAAGCACCGCGCCGGACTGCAGGACCGAACGAAGGCCGTCGGCCATGGCCATGGCCTGGCCCCCTGGCCAGGACCGGTGGAGACAAAGGCCGAACCAACTTCACCGAAACCATGCAGCACACCTCCCTGCAGTGAGCTCACCTGCACATAAACAACTTCAACCACGGCCGGACAAGACGAAGAGGGAAAGCTCGGGAGCAGCCGCTGAACACGAAGAAATCACCACCGGCCCCCGTGGCAACACTCACCAGCTACACCACCGGTCCCCAGATGGCGTCTCCAAGGAGATAACGACGCGTGAGCGCCGCCGTCATCCAATCCGAGACGGATTTTGGATTTTCATCCGGGACGAGGGTAGGGGATGGGGAGAAAGGACCTCAACGGCGCCTCCAGGAAGGCAAACGGCGCCTGAACAGCGTCGCCGCCGCTGTGGTCATGGAGACCAAGGGTTTCCTCCAGACCCGACTCACCACATCAGCTCCCAACCAGCCTCCACATCGGCGGGCGAAACCACCGACACCAGGAGCAACAGGGAGGAGATAGCCAGAAAAGGCGGCGGAACTGACCTTCGGGATCTGGCGCTTGAGCCACCGGAGCAGCCCCACCGCCGCGACCCCCCACCCGCCGCCGCCCTGCCGCCCGCGCGGCCCAGGAAGTCCGACAGCACCCCCGCATGCCACCTGCTGCACGGTCGACGTCGCCACCCTACCCCGAGGCCGCCGCCTCGGCGTCCAGGAGCCCTCTGCGCAAGCGGAGCAGCAGATGCTCGCCGCCACCCTCACCGGCAGGCCACGCGGGCTTGTCCCGAGCCCACCTCAGGCAGCGGCGGGGGAAGAGGAGCCGTAGGGAGGCGGCGGCACGCCGGAAACCCTAGTCGCCCTCGGGAGGACGACGCGAGGGCCGAAACGTTTGGTTCCAATCAATTCTGACCGAAACTGATATTCGGGCAAACATGATCAAATATTGTACCCGTAGAAAAATCCTATGGCCCTTGCACCATGTGGTTTGCGGTCTTCGCCTCCCATGTTATAAGGGTCAGAACGGATGGCTCGATAATGGGATAGCTCACAACTCGCCGACTCCCAGTTTGTCTTCACACTATCCAGTTCCTTTTGATGTTCTGCTTTTCCGACTTCTCCATCCCGACGACCACGTGCACGACCATCCAGAAAAGCAGGCCTCCAAAATTCCATCCCTTGAGATCTTGCATTGGGAGAGGACCGACAAGATTTTCGAGGAGTGTCTCGGCGCGACTGTATGCATCTGTTCGACGACATCTGCGCCGATGTCGTTTTGACTACATCCTCTTCATCGCCGTAGCCGACAACAACAATGTCGTGGTGGGGACCTTCCCGGTTAACACGTATGTGATGTTCCTATCTCTGTTTGCACAAATATTTGCGTCATATGTAAACCTGCTAGATGAGTCTAGTCTGTCGTACGCGGTTGAATTTGCTAGTGCATGTGTAACGATGATTTCGCTAATTGAACTCATCTGAAAATTGCTTTAGTGCTCACCAAAATGCCTGGCTGTAAATAGCTTTTTGATCTCTGTAACCGAATAAACAAACTTGTTTTTGTGCGCGCTACAATTTTAACCACTTTTGTTTCTAAAGACCAGACCTAAAATAAATAAATTCGGGTGAGCTAATTTAAAACACAATGCTAGTAGGGTCCTTGGATACCCTCCACTGAAACATGCATCATTTCAGACACTCTAGATTGTCTGTAACAGAACAGCTGCCTCAACAGGCACCAAACATTTAGACTTTACAGGGAAATGACGACTAACTAGGAAAAAAACTTTAACAAATACGAGAATATTATGTAAGTTAAAAGTACACTCGACAATATTCCATATATCTTGCAATAGCACATCCCAAAAAGATATGCTCTAAAGATTCTTTAGCATCACAAATACATACATTTCTCACCCTCCAAAAATATTACATATCTTTAGAAAGAATGTTACCTTCAAAAGTAGCCACATGAAAACTTTTCACTTTCAAAGGCACCTTTAGAACCAAAGCTTTTAAAAAGGGCAGGGAATTTGAGATGATTTTAAAGCTATATATGGAGTGAACAGTGAACACACCATATAGGGTCCGCATCCACCTACGTTTGTCCTCATCATTATATTTAAGCCTGTCTATGCAGACAGCAGATCTTTCAAATCATGAAACATACCAGCAAACTCCTCCAATAAGTTTCTTCAGAAGTTCAGACAAGACCGTCCATTGGCAGTAATATTCCTAATGTGAGAAAGATCAAGAAATCTAGGAAATTTAACAGGCAGAGGTTTATCATTAATCCAGAAATCTTCTTAGAATCTAGTTCTCCTCCTAGTATCAGGTTTGACGCACATAGTATCAGTTTTCACTACTGCAAAAATAAATCAAACTAGTAGAAGTTTCTCAAGTCGAAGGAAAAACAGAGTATTTATTTATTTTGAACTGTGGAAGAAACACGGCAGTAGAAAAAGTGAGCATGGAATTGTTCAAGGACAGCAACACATGGCCGAGATCACGACGTACTTACTCGGGACTAAAAAAATCTAGGAGAAGGGCAGGTCAGAGCATCTCCAAGCGAGGCCCCCAAATTCATCCCCTAAAGGTCCGGTCATGTATCCGCGGACCACCTAAAAAGTGAGCTCCTACAACCATGGTCCTCAAATATCACCCCAAATTTTCCGGTCCTTACATGTGATTGGTGGAGTAGGAGAGAGAATAATTAAAGAAGGACAAGAAAAGAAAAGGTAGACAAAAGAAATAAAAAGTAGGCATGTGATTGGTCCACGGTGGGCATGCGGACACGTCTAGACGCGTCCGGCACACTCAAACTCACCCCATATGTGGGAGAGTTTGGGGTGTGCCAGACGCGCCCGGACACAAATAAACCATAATAAACCGATTTGGGGACAGTTTGAGGGGTGTGGTTGGAGATGCTCTCATATGCATGCACCCCGCATAGCGTAGAGTACTAGGGGATCTACGGTGATCTGGTAGTAGTACTAGTATATATTTTATATGATCCAACCGGTTGGACCCTGCAGGACAGGTCTAACTAGGCGGCAGGCCTGACTAGTGACTAATCACTTTGATTAGTTCATGAACCCAGATTTGTGATGAACATGAGAGCACGCTGAGAGCTTGGGCTCACCTCTGCACCGACACACATTGATGATGATCCGGTCGCCTGGATTGTGAGTCCTAGCCCCACGCGTCAGGTGACGTTCTTACTGCTAGCGGAGGCACTACTTTTCCACAATGGTGTAGGGTTGCTCCGGATGGACAAATGAATAAACATATGCCCAAAGAAAACGATCCATTCTCTACGCACCGTTGTTATGCATGAGAAAGAAAAAAGGCACGTCAAAAAAGCACGGAGTTCCCTCGATGCTTGGAGTGGCCTAGCTAGCTTTGGTGTTTCCTTATTTCTGAATGAGCGTGTGGTTTAATTAGTTTAGATCGATCCTATCTGACTTTCCAAAGATTTTTAAAGCAGATGATAAATAAGTATGGCATTTAGTTTTTTCTTCTAAATGAGACAGAAGGCTTGTAATTTTTTCATCAATTAATAAGAAGAATTGCATGGTTAATTAGCGGAAATATAGACAGACACCGTCATAAGGGCGACACTGGCTAGACTTGACTACCAACAAGAAACCCATACAGACCTTCAAGAAAGAAAGACCATTGTTGAAGTTGCCTGCTATGTACTCGTCAACACTCCTCCACAAGGTAGCGGCTTAGACTTCCAATCAGTGAAATCGTCACTGCAACAAACGTCTACCCTGTCGACCTATGCAAAACAGTCGACAACATGCGTCGATGACTAGACAACTCCAACTCTAGGGACAAACATTTTAGAATAAATATGACACGTTTGCGTTGACGAGGCCCCAATCTACAACCAGTATATGCTCATCGCCATCACCAAGGCTCCTCTGTGGCAGCTCCAACTTCAAAATGATAGGTCGAGCCGTGAAAACATGTCGGACAGACAAGAAAGAACCGACTAGTAAAACTCAGCCGCGCTCGTTACCGCCATTGTTGCCATACCAAACGCCACGCCGAGGATCTAAAGCAGCCCCTCCGGCATCCTTGTAGACCACTAGTCCCTCCGCCCGCACCAACTCGAAGAAGAATTAAAAATATGTATAAGCTGAAACATATAAACAGTATAACTGTTAGGACCCCTCTGTTGACCAGTGAAGGATGATTAGTTTAGTCACACCTCGCGCATGGGAGGAGGCCACACTCAAGCTTATAAGTGAGAGTTACCTCCTCCTTTCAGTTCGGACTTTTGGGATGAAATGGGCTCTCCGCTTGTACCTGTGTCGTGTGCGCATAAATGTCTGAAACTAGCCCGAGTGGTGGGCTAAATCTAAGTGAACGCTAACAAACAATAACAACCATGGTGGAACCATAGGCTAATGCAGCTTATCTTGGTCCAAAATTCATCTTGAAATTTTTGCTCAGGCACGTGAAAACAAGGTTTGCATCCTTGTGGAGGAAACTCTAGGTCATTTTCCCTTTCCGAGGTGAAGTCGAAAGGCTTGTTCGATTTTTTTGGAAGAAAAAAAATGAATGATAGATCACCGGCTTATCGTGAGTAGTACACGTCGGCGGCGTCGATTTTTGTCTGGGATTCAGATTCCCGTGCAGAAGGAAAAATATTAAAGATGGAAAAATATCAAATGAGGCTACACGGGCCTTGATTCTGCACGGGATTACGCCACTGGCTCGGCCCATTCGTTTGATTCAAGCGCCTGATTATTCTACAGGCGCGATTCCTATGCGGCGCCTGTTAGGGTCGCGTAAGTATAGCGTGCTTGAAGGACATCCCACGCGATGCGTTTCTGGGTCGGCCAACATTTCGTTTTTTCTTTTCTGTTTCTCTTTTTTGTATTTATTTTTGTTTTTGTTTTTTCATTTCATTTTATTTTCTTTTCTGTTTCTTTTTCATTTTGTTTTCTGTTTCTGTTTTTATTTTTCGTTTCTTTTCTTTTTTGTTTTGTTTTTTGTTCTTTTCAAATTGTTTTCTGATAATTGTTTAATTTTTGAAAATTGTTACAAATTTAAAAATGGTTTGAAATTTTCAAATTGTTTATTTTTAAAAATGGTTCCATTTGAAAATGGTTCTAAATTTAAAAAGGGTTCCAAGTTTTAAAATAGTTCCAAATTTAAAAATGGTACATTTTTTAAAATGGTTCCAAATTAAAAAACATTTTTGAAAATGGTTCAAAATTTAAAAATGTTCCATTTCGAAAATGGTTCCAAATTAGAAATGGTTCCAAATTTAAAAATGGTTCAAAATTTGAAAAAAAATCATTTTTGAAAATGGTTCAGATTTTGAAATTTGATCATTTTTTAGAATTGTTCCATTTTTTAAAATGGTTCTGAATTTGATTTTCTTTTAATTTTTTGAAAATGGTTCAATTTTTTGAAGATGGTTTTAATTTGGAAATGGTTCCAAATTTGAAAGTTGTTCATTTTTTAAATGGTTCCATTTTAAAAATGGTTTCAATTTTGGAACCATTTTTTTTCAAATTCGATTTTATTTTCAGATTTTTATAAAACACTTCTGTTTCTATACATAACTATTTTCGTTCGTTATTTTCAGATTTTTGTAAAACACCTCTGTAGGAACGAAACAAGGAACATAAGCAAACCACGAAATTGGGCCGGCCCAAACCTGTAGGCGGCGGGGGCGGAACGGCCGCTAACAGGCGTCGCTCCCTTCCGGCGGATCCTATATGCCGCCCGTTGGCGCCCCTAAACACAGGGGCGTCTGAAGAGTTTTCGCTCGTGACGCTATTGGGCCGGCCCATTAACACTTCCTCAAGTATCGCTAAAAAAGAGGTCGCTCCGACGGGATTCGAACCCACATCCTCGTGCGTGTACAGTGTGCCTAACCACTGAGACACGCTCGCTTTTATTTTCATATTTCATTATACACCTACTTATCTTCCCAAGTTTCAAACTTTTCTGTTTCTTTTTTGTTCTCCGTTTTCTTCTTTCTTTTTTCTGTTTCCTTTTTCCGTTTTCTTTTTCTTTTTTCGTTCTTTTCCCTTTATGTTTTATTTTTCGATTTTGTTTTACTGTTTCCTTTTCTTTTTTATGTTTTAATTTTCGCTTATTTTGAAAATGGTTCATATTTTTGAAAAAAAGTTTCCTTTTAGAAAATGATTTCGAACCGAAAAAATGGTTTCGATTTTTGAAACTGCGTCTGATTTTTCGTAAATAGTTCCGGACCCAAAAAAATAGTTCTGATTTTTTGAAAATGGTTCCAAACCAAAAAAAATGTTCCGATTTTTCGAAAATGGTTCCTTTTTGAAAATGGTTCCGAACCGAAAAAATGGTTCCGATTTTTTAAAATGGTTCCAAACCGAAAAAATGGTTCCGATTTTTTCGTAAATGGTTCCGAACCAAAAAAAATGGTTTCTTTTTGAAAATGGTCCCGAACCGAAAAAATGGTTCCGATTTTTGAAAATGGTTCCGAACCGAAAAAATGGTTCCTTTTTTAAAATGGTTCCTTTTTGAATATGGTTCCGATTTTTAAAAATGGTTCCGAACCGAAAAAATGGTTCCTTTTTTAAAATGGTTCCGAACCGAAAAATGTTTCCGAACCGAAATAATGGTTCCTTTTTGAAAATTGTTCCGAACCGAAAAAATGGTTCCTTTTTGAAAATGGTTCCGAACCGAAAAAATGGTTCCAACCCGAAAAAATTGTTCTGGTTTTTCGAAAATGGTTCCTTTTTTAAATGGTTCCGAACCGAAAAATGGTTCATTTTTTAAAATGGTTCCGAACCGAAAAAATGGTTCCTTTTTAAAATGGTTCCGAACCAAAAAAATGGTTTCTTTTTGAGAATGGTCCCGAACCGAAAAAATGGTTCCGGTTTTTGAAAATGGTTCCGAACCGAAAAATGGTTCCTTTTTTAAAATAGTTCCGAGCCGAAAATGGTTCCGATTTTTTGAAAATGGTTCCAAACCAAAAAAATGGTGTCGATTTTTCAAAAATGGTTCCTTTTTGAAAATGGTTCCGAACCGAAAAAATGGTTCCGAACCGAAAAAATGGTTCCGATTTTTTCGTAAATGGTTCCTTTTTTAAAATGGTTCCGAACCGAAAAAATGGTTCCTTTTTGAAAATGGTTCCGAACCGAAAAAATGGTTCCAGACCGAAAAATGGTTCCTTTTTCGAAATGGTTCCGTACTGAAAATTTGGTCCCAATTTTTTAAAATGGTTCCGAACCGAAAAGATGGTTCCGATTTGTAAAAATGGTTCCAATTTGTAAAAATGATTCCGATTTAACGAAAATGATTCCTTTTTTAAAATGGTTCTGAACTGAAAAAATGGTTGCGATTTTTTGAAAATAGTTCCTGACCGAAAAGATAGTTCCTTTTTAAAAATGGTTCTGGACCAAAAAATGGTTTCTTTTTTAAAATGGTTCCAAATATAAAAATGGTTCTGAATTTAAAATGGTTCCAAATAGAAAAATGGTTCCAAATTTAAAATGGGTCCAAATTTTAAAATGGTTCCAAATATAAAAATGGTTCCGAATTTAAAGTGGTTCCGAATTTAAAATGTTTCTGAATTTAAAATGGTTCCAAATTTGAAAATTGTTCATTTCTGAAAATGGTTCCATTTTAAAAATTGTTTCAAATTTTAAAAATGGTTCCAATTTGAAAATTGCTTATTTTTTAAAATGGTTCCAAATTTAAAATATTTCTAAATTTAATAATGTTTCCAAATTTGAATATTGTTCCTTTTTTTAAACTTGAACCTAATGTGCCAAAACATGAATTTTTTTCAAAGGTAAACATTTTGCGAACTGTACGTGATCATAAGAAAACACCAGTCTGTATAAGAAAACATTTTGTACATTTTTCGACGTACAAGGAAACTCCACGTAACCTAGTGTAGCATTGAATTTTATTTTATCAAAATAAAGAGTCGAAATCTGGCTGGTGGCTTAAAATACGCGCGACAATGAAGAAGCAACGCGAAACAGTACACGCAAAGAAAATTCGATCAGAACAGGAATCGAACCTGGCTGCTGGCTTCAACCAGCACGCGCAAACAAAACGAAGAAGCAGCCAGCGCACGCAGGATTCGTGGGCCGGCCCATGGAATGAATCCTTCAGGCGCCGCCGGATTCAGGGGGCGCCAACGGGCGGCAAAAAGGCGCTCCCCTCCCTTCCACAGGTGACGGGAGTTTTTTGCAGCCACCTTTGCTTTTGTCCCATTGATCATCATCTGATGTTGGCACGCACCTTCCCGAACCATAAAAAAAACAGAAGACGAACGGAAGTCCGAATTGAAAATCGATATGGCCAACTGCTCCACATGATGAAGCAAGCACAAACGCACGCAACGCAACGAGGAGAGCAGCAGACTAGCTTGAGATCGACTTTCCTCGGCCTGCTCCGATGCAATCGCGCGTCGCCGTGATCGGCGCGGGAGCCGCCGGGCTGGTGGCGGCTCGCGAGCTGCGGCGCGAGGGCCACGCCCCCGTCGTCTTCGAGCGTGCAGCCGGCGTGGGCGGCATCTGGCTCTACGACCCGGCCGCGGCGGACGACCCGCTCGGCGCCGGCGGTGTCCACTCGAGCCTCTACGCGTCCCTCCGCACCAACCTCCCACGCGAGATCATGGGCTTCCTCGACTTTCCGTTCGTCGCCGGGGAGGGCGCCGGCGACCCGCGCAGGTATCCCGGGCATCAGGAGGTGCTCCGGTACCTCCAGGAGTTCGCGCGGCGGTTCGATCTTCTCAGGCTGGTCCGGCTCGGGACGGAGGTGGTCCGCGTCCGCAGGGACGCGAGCGCGGCGAGCTGGAGGGTGTCGTACTGCTCGAGGAAGCTCGCCGGCGCCAGCAGCGAAGAACAAGAGGAGGAGGAGGAGGAGTTTGACGCCGTCGTCGTCTGCAACGGCCACTTCACTGAGCCGCGCGTCGCCGACATCGCCGGTATGTATGCATGTGGCGTTGTGTACACGTTCTAGCTACTGGTCAGCAAAGTGAAGCTGCTTGTACTTAGTTACTTACTAGTACTATTTCCTATCCATATTAATGGCCTCAACTTTATCTAGATACAGATGTATCTAGTTAAGTGTTTAGACTAGATGCATCCGTATCTAGACAATGTTGAGACCATTAATATGGATCGGAGGGAGTAGTACAATTCGCATGGTGATCGATAGAGTGATTTGCAGGCATAGATGGTTGGCCTGGGAAGCAGTTGCACAGCCACAATTACCGTGTGCCCGACCCATTCCACGGCCAAGTGCGTCACCCATCTCCTTGCTTCTTAATCGACGTTCTATATATGATTTAATCATAATTTGCATCATATATATCTTATTATTGGTAGCTAGGTTGTGGTGATAATAGGATACCATCCCAGCGGGGTAGACATTGCGAGGGACATTGCCGGTGTCGCCAAGGAGGTCCATGTTGCCATTCGATCGGCGCCTTCTGAAGTGCAAGGCAGTACTACCCATGCCAACTTGTGGCTACATTCCACGGTATCTATCTATATATAATAGCTGAGCATCTCAGCCTCCTCTCCACCTGCCGACGTCACCACTTTTTCCCTGACTGTTCGATCCGCCGAACGGACGGCTACGATTCAGCGCACATCTACAGTAACTCACTTCTACAGTGTCCCTGTGGCTGTTTTACAAAAAAGAACCTGCGCTTTCTAGAAATTGCTCCGCAGTCCGCATGTTCTAACTAAGAAGGACCTTTCTAAAATTTCCAAAAATCCTAAGGACCCCGTTGAAAAAATATGCAAAGAGCCCCCTCCCTCTCCTTCTCCCTCCCGCGGGACCACGCCGCCGTCGCCGACGCCGACGCAGATCGCCGCCGCTCCGATGCTCCTCCGGCGAATCTAAGCTCACGGAGATCTCCGCCGTCCTTCCCTCTCCAACCTCATCCAGTCTCGCATGACGGGACGCCGCGCGCTCGCCGAGATCGACGCTGCCGTGGTCGCAGGTCGCCGCCACGGATTTGGTCGCCGGCGGCCGCTTAGGCGACCAAATGGTTCATTGCTCAGCCCACACGCCCCCTCCACCTCCTTGCGCGACTCCGCGCAGACCCAGCTCGGCGCGCGTGCGCTGTTGCTCGCCGGAGCTGGCGGTAGCCGCCGTCGTCACGTGTGTGCCCTCAGCACAATTTTTCTATTTTCCAGTTGATTTAAAAAAATAAAAAATCTGACAAGTAGGCCCTGGTTGTCATTTTTTTTAAAAAAATTACAGAAAAATTGCTGAAAATTGTAAATTTCATATCTTCGAACCCATAATTCAGAAAAATACAAATAATATACCAAAATTTGCGGAAAAACGAATTCTTCACAACTAACACAATCCCATGCATAACTAAACAACTTTTAATAATTTTAATAAAAAAACTTAATGTAATCTTTTTATACTAAACTATGCATCTTATGGAAATGTCACCTGTTACCCAGTTTGTATTCCGTAATCACAATTATACACAAAAAATGATCTTCATATATCAAAGCTGAGCATCTCAGCCTCCTCTCCACCTGCCCACGTCACCACTTTTTCCCTGACCGTCCGATCCGCCGAACGGACGGCCACGATTCAGCGCACATCTACATTAACTCACTTCTACAGTGTCCCCGTGGCTGTTTTACAAAAAAGAACCTGCACTTTCTAGAAATTGCTCCGCAGTCCGCATGTTCTAACTAAGAAGGACCTTTCTAAAAAAATTAGAAATCCTAAGGACCCCGTTGAAAAAATAGGCACAGAGCCCCCTCCCTCTCCTTCTCCCTCTCGTGGGACCCCGCCACCGACGCCGACGCAGATCGCCGCCGCCGACGCAGATCGCCGCCACTCCGATGCTCCTCGGCGAATCTAAGCTCACGGAGATCTCCGCCGCCCTTCCCTCTCCAACCTCGCCCAGTCTCGCATGACGGGACGCTGCGTGCTCGCCAAGATCGACGCTGCCGCGGCGCTGCCGTGGTCGCAGGTCACCGCCACGGATTTGGTCGCCGGCGGCCTCTCAGGCGACCAAATGGTTCATTGCTCAGCCCACACGGCCCCCTCCACCTCCTTGCGCAACTCCGCGCAGACCCAGCTCGGCGCGCGTGCGTTGTTGCTCGCCGGAGCTCGGTGAAGCTGGCGGTAGCCGCCGTCGTCGCGTGTGTGACGCGCTGAAGGGTGGGCCCCGCTGTTTCTATTTTCCAGTTGATTTTAAAAAAAAAATCTGACAAGTAGGCCCCGGTTGTCATTTTTTTAAAAAAATTACAGAAAAAATGCAGAAAATTGTAAATTTCATATCTTCGAACCCATAATTCAGAAAAATACAAATAATATACCAAAATTTGCGGAAAAATGAATTCTTCACAACTAACACAATCCCATGCATAACTAAACAACTTTTAATAATTTTAATTAAAAAACATAATGTAATCTTTTTATACTAAACTATGCATCTTATGGAAATGTCACCTGTTACCCAGTTTGTATTCCGTAATCACAATTATACACAAAAAATGATCTTCACAAGATAAATTTAGTAAAGGATGCGGCGTGTCAACGCGGCGAGAGAACAGATGCTTCGACATTGAAAAAGACTATATAATATCTATCGGATAGAATGCTCCTATTACATGCAAAATGTTTCAAGTTTGTATCCACGTAGCAAATATGCAACTTTTTCTCTGTTACCGCAACTAATTGATTGATCTTCTATGTGTGATTGCTAAGATCGCAACTAACTTCATTTGCTCATTTCATCGTTCCTTTCTAACTTGAATCTGCTTGCTATTTTTTTTACTCAGTCGAAATCTCTTTTTAAGATCTAAGTTTGAATTAGTATTTTGTTTGGGGATTTGTTCGTCATATCAATTAGCAAAAAATGTGTCAGCGAGATTAGTCGATGGATCATCAATATCACAAGTCAAGACACAAAAAGGAAAGATCAAATACCTCACACAGTACAAAATTATTGTAGTGCACATTATCTTTAAGTATACAATATTGAATCAATAAGAACCTTATGATCTTGAGAAACAAAAATCTTTAGTTCATCGTGCCACAATATCTTTAATCAAAGCTCCGAGTTAACTAAATATTCTTTGTATGAGCAAATAATTACGAAAGAAATGCCATAGCTTTTCTTCTTCTTTGAATCTGCATCCCCATTTTACAAATCATTCAATTCATGATACAAAGTAATAGTAGAGAAAGAAATTGAAGTTATTAAATAAGTAAAAACATATCGAGAAGATAAGGGATATATATCGTGGACTATTAGCTGGATGGGACGACTTAACTGCTTCCATGGGATTAATCAGCTTGCGACTAATAAATAATGTAATTGATGGCTTGCAACAATATCTACCGGATAAAATGCTCATATTACATGCAAAATGTTTCAAGTTTGTATCCAGGTAGCAAATATGCAACTTTTTCTAAAACGGAAAATCATGTTTGTCGTACCTCGCGTGTTATAAATTATCAATTGAGCACTGCTAAATTGTAATGAAATTTATGTTTCACTTCATTCATACCATTTAAAACTGTTAATATTTATAATTAAAATTACATGTTTCCATCGCCATTTTAATCGTCCGAGGTACATAAATTTCTTGATGTACTGCAACAATTCAGCCTTCACCAATTTATTTATTTCGTGTCACCACACAAGCGCGTCGTGAATGCTGACTATTTATGGCACATGATTAGAAAAATCAATAACTTTAAACATATCTATCTGAAAAAATATGGAAAATATATCAACATAACCACAAAAAAATAAATGATGAATATTTATGCACATGTCCAAATTTCAAATTTGAATATGTCAAACTTTTAAATGTCTTCCACATTTCATCATTCTACAAACATTAAAAAAAAATCAAATCTAAAGAACTTCCCAAATTTGAACAATTTTCGAAATCTAAACAATTTTTAAACATAAGCTCTCTTTACATTCCAACAATTTCCAAATATGCATAACTTTAAAATGTGGACATTTCCACATTTGAATTTTACCACACGGGCGCGGCGTGTCGTCGCGTCAATTTTCCTAGTACGCCCAAATCCAAATTCCGTCATCACACACCGAGATAGCAAGTGGTTGATACTACTCGACCCAAATGCTTAACTTGTTGCAGATCGAGCGGGCCGAGGAAGATGGCACTGTGGTGTTCCAAGACGGCAGTCGGGTCAAAGCGGATGCCATCGTGCATTGTACAGGGTATGTAAATTTAGCCGATTTGGATGGCGCTCATGCTTGATAAAAAGGACTATCTTCAGTGAACTAAGTTTCCTTTGTTCGTCTCTAGATACAAGTACAGCTTCCCGTTCCTAGGAGACGGCGACGAGGCTGATGGTATATCTGTGGACGACAACCGTGTGTGCCCGCTGTACAAGCATGTGTTCCCGCCACAACTGGCTCCTCACATCTCCTTTATCGGATTGAACTCCAGGGTCAGCTTAATTTACTAGCATCTTTGAGCTTGATCGTTCACCACCTAACCGTTTGATTGATGCATTCATGCGTACGAATTAAGATTCTTCTCTCCAGGCTATTCTATTCCCATTGTTTCAACTCCAAAGCAATTGGGTGGCTGGAGTTCTATCAGGAAGGATTCAGCTCCCATCACAAGAGGAGATGATGCAGGATGCGGCAGCATTTTACTCGGAGCTGGAAACTCGCGGATGTCCCAAAAGATACACTCATGACCTGGGAGTACTCACAGTACGTACTTGTACCTGTGCAGTAGCGGAGCTTAGTTCGAGTATATATTTACTTATTTAGCACTTCTTTACCACAAATATGACAACTTATTTAAATTTATTCCCCTTGGCTCTCATTTGACACCTTTTTTTTTGAGTTTTATTTGACACCTTTTTGTCCCACTCCGGCCGTGATTATAGTAAACTTACCTATGTCATTGACGATGTTCATACATCGTCAATTAAACTTGTTGGCACTTACTGTTCTAACTTCACCACTGAACCCCGTTTAAAAAAAAAACTTCACCACTGAACTTGTTTTGAAATTGCAGTTTGCGTACGAGGACTGGCTGGTGGAGCAATGCAGTGTGGAGAAGTTCGAGGAGTGGAGGAAAGTGATATTTGTCGCGGCAAGAACGAAGGTGACAAATCTTCCCGACACATACCGAGACGAGTTGGACGACGACCACTTCCTGGCACAAGCACACCATGATTTCACAAAGTATCTTTGATCTGATCCGTGTGACAACTCCCTCCAGCTACTTACTGTTTGACTTCCCTCGGTGGGTGAATTATTTCGTTTCAAAAAAAATTAATTTGCATATATAAAAAAACTATATGAAGGTCACCTTTGCCAACGTTTATATCATATCACACCAAGAATACCCTATCCCCCCCTTTCTATTTTTGTGTTTGAGTCTGACTCTGCTTTGTGTCCGAATGGGGAGTTTGCAAGCTGAACAATTGGTTGAGGTAAATCGATGAATTTGGTGTATTTTGATTTGTACTAAATTGATGGAACTGGTGCACTTTTATTTTTAACGATGGAATGGTAGCTGATGGCCTGATGTCCGCCCTTAATTATTCTCTCGTTTGACGTGGAGTTTAAGTTCAGCAAACACTTATGGTCTGAGACATTCTGGGCTAGAAGGCCAGACTTCTTGCTTCAGTTTCAGCAAGTTTGGGCTGCGACTCCCGCCCATGGCCAGGATCCCAGGATACCATTGTTTTGACATGTGAAGTTCTGGAGTACTCCAACGTGGAGTTTAAGATCAGCAAGCATTTTGAAGTAGTACTACCGGTTTGGTTAGTGCTGTATTTGGCAAAGTAAATTAGTTTTTTTATAAAAGGAGCAAAACGCCCTAGCCTCTGCATCAGAGTGATGCATACGGCCTTTTATTGCAAAGTTTAACAAAGTATTCAAAGTATTACAAAACGATAACAGAAAGATGCAACATTGTGACTACAAGCCAGCCACAAAATGGCAATGAGAGAACATATTCTAAGCATTGCATAGACGCCTATCGTGACGCCACCCAAATGGGAAGTAGATAGCTCGGATGACCGCCCTAAGATGAGCACAACCCGAGTCCATAAGTGCCCGCTGGTCCAGCGGGAGAAGGTAGGACTACACGTGGATCCAATATGTAGCTCGATGTATAACCTGTAAAAAGTTAGCATTTGTAATTATTTTAAAAACCGCATCGTTTCGACAATTCCAAACTGCCCAAATAAAAGCTCATACGCCAATGGGAATACAAGCTTTAGTTTTTATTAACTCCCGTTAGCCAGGATCCAAACATATTTGCTATACTGGTAGGGGGAGAAATGTTGTAAGTAAAATGGAGCAACCTCCAAATATCCTTCATAAAAGGACAAGATGTAAATAAATGTTCTACAATAATTAAATTAGTTATTATATCCCTAGAAATTTCTGTTGGAATTTCCCGCGTCTTGTGCGTGCATCTGCCGAATAAGTGTATCCTAAAACCAACAGGAACCTACCGTAAGGAAAATATATTAAATTTGGTATATGATCAATCTCATCAATTTGTTGCCGTAAACTGTACCTTCTTCAACCTAAAGGCCTGCATTTCTTTTGCATATATAAAAATCCAAACAGGACGAAGCAACCTGAAGCAATTCATCCCCTGAACTGCCTATAGACAAAAGCACGATGCATCCCCACGCCGCGATACTGGCCTTCGTCCTCCTCGCCGCCGCTGCCATGACCGACCCCTGGCCCTCCCCTGCCATGATCAACACGACATGCTCCGTCTTTACATCAACCTACCCCTACCCTAGCTACGACTACTGTGTGAACATGCTCTCCACCTCGGACCCGACTATTGTTGGAATATCAAGATACACCACTGTTCATAATTTGATCAAATAATAGTAAATTACGCCACATATATGGCCATGAACTTGATCATTTAGGTTTAAAGTCATGAATATTTGTATATGATAGACCATTTTGTGAAGGAAAAATGGTCGATTTGACTATCTATAGCAAGGGGTTGAATCTTTTGAAATTATCAATGGTTCTTAGGTACAATGAAAAAGTGAGTATTTAAGAGTGAATTTTGTGATTATTTGGAGAAAACTATAACATACTTAGAGTTTAAATTTGAATTAACTTCGAAAATTCAGTATAAAGTCAGTTAAGTCCAAGAAGTAAGGTCTAAAACATAAAATAAATAAAATTCCTGAAAATAGAGTCTTGTTTTGTGTAAAAAAATGGAGTGGTGTCATTTTTCACCATATTTTTGGAACTTGCTCATGAAAAACCTTATTTTGGACACTTAGTTAATGAAAAATGATTTTGTGCAAAAAAGATGGAAAATCTATTTGGCAACATTGTTTGGAGTGGAAAGATACACCAGTGTGAACAATTTGGACTTAATATAGTAAACTATGGTACATATATGACCATAACCTTAGTCATTTGGCTTTAAAGTTATGAATATCTTATATGATAGTCCATAACTTTAGAATGTGAAAAATGGTTTTGTGCAAAAAAGATAGAAAATCAATTTGCCAACATTGTTTGGAGTGGAAAGATACACTAGTGTGAACAATTCGGACCTAATATAATTAATAAACTATGGCACATATATATAAATGGCCATAACCTAAGTCATTTGGCTTTAAAGTTATGAATATTCATATTGATAGTCCATTTTTGTGGAGGAATTTTGTTGAAAATTTCATATTGCAAATAAGGTGTTTTCCCTTGCAAATAGTAGACATAAAAGAAATCCATGCGAATGATTGCATTTCTTCAAATTTCCTTTATTTTGTTTATTTTTTCAAAAGATTGGCAAAATGAATGGCATGACTATTCATAGCAACTGAATGAATATTTTAAAACTATTTGTGATCCTTTACTACTTGTATATCTAAAAATGAGTTTTGTGAATTTTTAGGAGCAAACTATAACACCCTGAAAGTGCATGTTGCCCCCATGCGTGGTTTTGGTAATTAATGATAATCCTTATGGACTAATGTTTGTATTGAGTTATTCTTATAGGTTTGTCCATTGGCATCGCTTGAACTCCATGTGTTGGATTCAAGATTGTATGCCATCAAGATTATTGATTATGATCACTACTAGATATCTCCATATAGCCGAGGGTCCAATTACCGTCGGTGATTTGAGTTCACCGTCGGCTAAGCCTATAACCGACGGGTCACCGTCGGATATCCACCGTCGGGGAAGCTCGGTCGGCCATTACTATATTGGCCGATGGTACGCTCGACAAATAGGATTTCCGACGGTATAAGACCGACGGTGCACTGTCAGTTCTATGTTGGTCGCGTGCAGTCTTTTTGACCGTCGTAGTAAAAATTTCCGAGGGGTTGTGGAGACCGTCGGTTATAATATATCCGAAAGGTTCACTTGGCTGTCGGCCCTATGTTAATCCCAGAAGTTTGTGTCCAACATTTACCCTATCACAGGGACGTCAGCAATGGCCGCACAGCGCAGCGGCTACGGTGAGCACGCCGGCGGCGCATCCGCGCGTGCTGGAGCTCGTGGCTGAGTGCGTGTGAATCGCGTGGGCGCGGGGTAGTGGAAAGCGGCGTCACCGCCACGTTTGGGCCGCCGGAGTGTCGCCGGTGGTGTGGAAACGCGGCGGAGGGAACAATTTCATAGAGGCGAAGATTTCGGCGCGGCTTGGACATCTCAGGACGCGAGAGTCGGCGAGGATGGAGAGGAAACGACGGCGAAGCTCGCCATCGCCTTCGATCTGAACGGGGAAGCGCAGAGCGGTGGTGGCAAGCGTCGGCGGCGACTTCCAACGTCGCGGGAGAAGGAGGAAGGATGAGTTGTGATGTAATTTTTGCACGGAAGTCCCTGTTGTTTCGTGAAATTGCAAGTTGGTCCTCCGCGGGGTGTGTCTGCAAAAAGTCGCGGTGACCGCTTCGAACCGGTGACGGCGTGCTTCAAATTTCGTGCGGATGGTGGGCGACCGGATGTGGACGCGCGCCAAATTTCGTGCGAGCGCTGTGCGACCGGGCGCGGCCGGTCGACCGGTGCCATCCAATGCGCCAAAATTCGTGCGAGCACGTCGCCGTGCGCGTTTGTCGACCAAGCGAGGGGAGCTGTGCGCCGTTGATCTGGTGGCGGACGTTCAGGATTCGTACTGTAGCTACTGTAGTCTACAGTAGCTACAGTAACATGTGGCCTGAGAGGCCGCGGCTCTGTCGAGCCTTTATGTATAAGGTTATTAGTGATCCTTCTGTATAATGACTAATTGTATACCTAAAAATTATTTTTGTTAATGTTTATGAACAAATTACAACACTATTGTTGTTCTAATTTGAATTAGTTCTGAGAAATCAGTATAAAGTCATTTAAATGGGCGAATCTATCTAGAAAATTTTAAAATTCGTATAAAAATGGATATCATCAATCAATGTTCTACTTTGAGTGAAAATTAGAATAGTTCCATTTTGCAACATATTTTTTACGCTGGCTTAACAAGGAACCATTTCTGCACGAAAAAGGAAAAATAATTAAACACGTGAGTTAATCCTCGAGCCCCTAGATCCAGGGTCAGGGAATGCTGGAGTGGATCGCTAGATATTTCCCCCTGCCTCCATCTTTGCCACCAGCGCAAGAAGTTGGGAAGAAGAAGACACGTAGTATGGAGGGCTCTCAAATACTTTATCGTACAAATTCTGTGTCTTCCTCTGAACATAGTCAGAGCCAGCTTATATCTCGATGTTTCTTCATTCTTCCGATGCGAACGCTCGTAACGCAACCAGGAGAGCAGCTAGCTAGCATAGCAGAGTTTGAAACTTTGCTGGGTCAGCCTCCTCCGATGCCAACGCGCTCGCGCCACGTCGCCGTGATCGGCGCGGGCGCCGCCGGTCTAGTGGCGGCGCGCGAGCTACGACGCGAAGGCCACACGCCCGCCGTCTTCGAGCGCGCGGCCGGCGTGGGCGGCAACTGGGTTTACGACGACGCTCTGGCAGACGAGCCGCTCGGCGCCGCCGGCGTCCACTCGAGCCTCTACGCCTCCCTCCGCACAAATCTGCCCCGCGAGTGCATGGGCTTCCTCGACTTCCCCTTCGTCGCCGGGAGCATGGGATCCTACTCCGAGGACCCGCGGAGGTATCCCGGGCATCGGGAGGTGCTCCGGTACCTCGAGGCGTTCGCGCGGCGGTTCGATCTCCACGGGCTGGTCCGGTTCAAGACGGAGGTGGTCAGCGTCCGCAGGGACGGCGTGAGCGCGGGATGGAAGGTGTCTTACTCCAGCAAGCTCGCCGGCTCCGATAGCGAACAAGAGGTGGTGGAGGAGGACGAGTTCGACGCCGTCGTTGTATGCAACGGCTTGTCGGAACCGCGCCTCGCCGACATCGCCGGTAACCAATCGATGTCTATCGCCGGTAACCAGTTGGCATGGTGATGGATGGAGCGAGCTTAATGGACGATCGCTTTGCTGCAGGCATCGAGGATTGGCCTGGTAAGCAGATGCACAGCCACAGTTACCGTGTGCCCGACCCATTCCACGGCCAGGTGCGTCATCTTCCATCACCCTTGTATCTTAATTTCTGGTCGGCAAGCTATATTATTTTTCTGAGGGAAGGCGGCTAGCTTTATTAAATTTAAACCACCCTTACTGAATTACATCATCCGCCCGTCTATTGATCAATCAGCCCGAGGGTTCGTTAATCCAACAAAGAGAGGTTTATAAAAAACCTAAAAACTAGCCAGCTCATGAGACAGAATTCGCTGCTTGATAAGGATGTTTAAATTTGATGTTCCCAATTGTTGCTTGCTTCAACATCCACACTTTGTCCACTCGTCAACACCGCTGCCGCTACATCTTCTTTAAGAATAGACATGCGTGTTTAGACAGTACTACTGCAGACTGCATGACGGTGACGACTAAAACTGCATCGACACACCGGCATCACTATTTGTGATGACCCGTACAACCGCCCACACGGTTTTAGCAAAACTGTTGTGTGTTCGGTCGGCCGGTTTCTTCCAGTCTTCGCAAAATTGATGGACTGAACTAAAGCTGGCTAGCGGACTGAACTAAAGCTAGCTAATCTAAAAAGCTAGCCAGCTCATGAGTCAGCATTCGCTGCTCGATAAGGATGTTTAAATTTGACGTTTGCTTCCACATCCACACTTTGTCCACTCGTCAACATGGCCGCCGCTACATCCAGCATGATGGTGACGGCGATATTGACCGTGTGTGATGACGACTCAACAAATCGGCATCACTATTTGTGACGACCCCTACAACCGCGCATACGTTCTAGCAAAATTGTTGTGTGCTCGGGTGTTTCCTCCGGTCTTCGCAAAATTGATGGATTCACGTACGACCCTGTCATCTCACATCTCCAAGACGCTCCCGAGGTTACCTCTCAAGATGCAAAACGCTGGCTCCGACGGTATCTGTGAACTTTACAAGATGCAAAACATCCACGTCTGCAGCTCTTCCATATACATCGTGCAATCTTTTGCGCCTTCGGCATTGCGGCTAAACCGACTATGACCAATACTACCTCGACTATGACTACATCATCATCGGCTACCTCGATAACAATATCAAGAGCATTGTCTATAACAACTCATCGGCAAGAACTCCGGTTAAAAACAAGTTAAAGTGTCCATGTATTCATTTGCGTCCCTGGATGCTGTAAAACTGGATGCACGCGTTGTTTCATTCGATGAATGGAACGGGAGGAAACCCTATTTTCTAAATAAAACTTGCGTCACCGACACTCCCGCCGCAACTGAAGGAAGGAAGGAGGAAATGAAAGACACCAGAAGGAGAGGGCATGCAACTATCTGGGTGGCAGACTAGTGCATCAGATGATGGTGACAGAGAGGAGCATACGACGGGAGGGAGAGAATCAAATTCATTTGAAATCTTCTATTTCACTCCCTATAGGACTGTGGGGCAATGTTAAAATATGTGCACGTGTTTGACTAGAATTAGTGATCATACTGTACCCAAGCCTATTGGCTTCTTGCCGCAGAAAGTGCGTTTGGGAACATGAGCTGTTTTAAAAATTTTAAAAATCGTATTTACATGTTTCAAAAAATTCTGAAAAAAGTCCGGATGTAGCCACTTGTGTATCCAACATACGTGTAAAATATTAATTTCAAAAAGTTTGTATTATGGCTAGACAAAAATGACAAAATCTGATAAAATTTAGAGATCGGAAGATACATCCCCACTTTTGTCATTTTTATGTAGCTCAAAATACAAAGTAATTTAAATTATTTTTTTGCACATTTGTGGGATACATCATTGGCTACACCCATATTTGTTTTCAGAAATTTTAAAACTCGTAAATATGGTTTTCTAATTTTTTAAACAGCAGGAGCACTTGAGATCGGGAGCCAAAAATCTCCACCTCTTGCCGCCCAAATGTTGTAAACTATATATATATCCCCACGAGGGTCAGATAAGTACAACACAATATTTTGGGCTTCAATATTTTCCACACAAAATGCTAAAAAATTGCTGCCGCAACATCCCACCATTGAGTATGTCCTGTGCAGAAGTTGATCACCTCCAATGAATCTGATTCAACTTCTACATTACGGAGCCCAAGTGAATTGGCCTACCATCAGACAAGCTCCAATCGCAAATGTTTCCATAGTTATAGCATATTAGCATCCAATCTGTAATCAGCATATACACGTTGCTGATTAAAAGAGGCTATAGTTTTACATGTACATACTACGTGTGGAAGAACTGACATTTCTCATCTTTTGGTATGCTAGGTTGTGGTGATAATTGGATACAATCCTAGTGGGGTAGACATTTCGAGGGACATTGCCGGTGTCGCGAAAGAGGTCATGTTGCACGTCGGTCGCCCGCCACCACTGAAACCCAGAGCATTGCCCTTGCCAACTTGTGGCTTCATCCTATGGTAAAGCAAGTCGACACAATATATAGGATATACTCCACACAGTCCACATCTTATTTCCCATATTATGCATGTAGAGTATTCGCAAAGAAACTTGATCATTATAACTAGTGCTTGAGACGTTTGCAGATCGAGCGTTTGGAGGGAGATGGCAGCGTGGTGTTCCAAGATGGCAGTCGGGTCAAAGCCGATGCCATCCTGCACTGTACCGGGTAAGTAAACTAGCACATCGTCTTAAATTTGGTCGTTAATTGATAGAAACATCTCATTGTGCGTAAATTAATAGTCTTAACTGTGTCGATGGGTATGCACATAGATACAAGTACAGCTTCCCATTCCTAGCTGATGATGCCGGTATCTATGTCGACGACAACCGCGTGTGCCCGTTGTACCAGCATGTGTTCCCCCCGCACTTGGCTCCTCACCTCTCCTTCATTGGATTACACATGACGGTCAGCTCAATTTGCTAGCTAATCAATGATCTGTTTTTCTTTACGAAGGGATTTCTCCGTGATTTTCACCAAAAGTCATAGCAGATGGGTATTAAAACTAAGATAAGTGTTGACCATATTCACGCTGTTAGCCGAAAATCATTTTGGCTCCCGAGTTCCATGCTCTCTCTATTAAAAAAAAATCCAAGACAAATTTATATGTTTTAGAAAATCCTGCATGTTACCAATGATGTATCTCACAAACGTGCAAAATCTCAATTTTAAATAATTTATATTATAAGCTACACAAAATGATAAAATCTTGTATATTTTGGGATTTGAAAGTGTGTACATTTAGATCCATGCATTTTTCATTTTTGTGTAGCCTAGAATATGAACTATTTCAAATTGATATTTGCACGTCTGTGCGATACATCATTGACCACATGCAGGTTTTTTTCAGATTTTTTAAATTGTAAATATGATTTTTTAAATAATAATAATAGAGGGAGCACTGAAACCTGTAATCCGGAAATCTCTTCTCCGCTGTTAGCAACAATCTTGAGTAGGAAAGTTTTGAAGATACAATGGACTTCTAGTCTTAGAGTCGTGGGAAAGCTCGTTTGCATCTCGGCACAAATATTTACTACATACACCAGAAGTTTCGTTTAATACCCAAAAAAGACAAATTTGGGTACAAATAAGAGTTTTTTACTCCTTTACAAATCCTGTTATTTTAATTAAAACACATTTTTATCGAAACTTTGTACAAATATACATACTATATATACGTATCAAGTTCAAAAATTTGGATTTTTTAAAAGTTCAAAGTACCGTTTACAAAAAAAAAACAGTGAGGTGGGTGCCATAATTTGGTGAGTGTCCGATTGCTGATTAGCTTTGTAGGCTTTGTACATGTATTTACACGACAAGGTTGTTCATTGTAATAATAGAAGAACGCCCTTGAACAATAGGTTTTATCGTGTGTGTGTTCGTCTGTAATAATGGTGATTCAATCTTGTGGGCCAAACTCAACACATCCCAGGTTTCTATTTCCCTAGCATTGGTGTGCACGATGTACTTGTCCCAGAAATTTTGCGCAAAGTTGTAGCTCCGATCTCGATCATAACAAGATGTTTTATCGATATATGCATTGTTGCAAATTATGAACTCGTTTTTGTAGGCTCTTTTTTTCCCGGTGTGTCAACTGCAAAGCAACTGGGTGGCTGGAGTCCTATCAGGAAGGATAGATCTCCCATCCCAAGAGGAGATGACGAAACATGTGGCAGCTTTCTACTCGGAGATGGAAGCTGGCGGATGCCCCAAACGATATACCCATAGCTTAGGAGCCTGCACGGTATGATGCGTACACACATTATTTACGTATACATAAAAGAGGCGATTACTGCAAACGTAAGTGTTTTCAATTTCACTTTGGCGTGCAGTATGAGTATGAGGACTGGGTAGCAGAACAATGTGGGCAAGAGAGGATTGAAGGGTGGAGGAAAGAGATGTTTGTTGCGGTGCTGGAGAACGCCAAGAACTACCAAGGTGAATGGGACGATGGCCACTTGATGTCACAGGCACACCAAGATTTCGCCAAGTATTTCTGACTGATTTCCTCACAAACTATTTATTTTTCTTCGATGTACTCCTACTTGGTCATGTCCATTATATGGAGTAATTGTTTGAAAAACTCCATTTTTTTAATGAAATACGTAAACAATTTAAAATAATATACTACAATTGTGTTCCATTGTTGCTCTCCCGCCTGCCTCTCTCTCCTTGTCCATACCGTTGCAGGGTACTATTGTACCGTACAATCCCGGTGCTTTTATGAACAGCTTTGATTATGAAGCTATGAATTTGATGGAGACCGAGTTGATTTTTTCCCACTACCCAAATATTTTTGATTTAGTCAATTTTGTTTTTTTTCCTTTCTCTAGCTCAGTGTTTTTCTAGAGAAATTAGTTGTCCATGTTATCTCCACAGTTGTACTTATATTCAACACAAATTGCACATCAAGAAAAAGTACAACCGTACGTTGTATTTTTAATGTGCAACCAGGTTTTTATCTTTCAGCTAAAGCCAATTTCACATAAAATACACTAGTTGCACAATTTATAATTTTTTAAGGCCGTCTGATCTGGAGATGTTGATGACATGCTTATCAGCGGTACGGCATGGATAAAGGCGGGCATTCAAAAGCATAAGCGGCGCAACCCAACGTGGTTTTAGCATCGATCTGACAAGCACGTTGCCTCCCGATCTGATGCTCGAAAGGTGTTCCGTTAGGTGTCCTTATGTGGGAGACGTCCTACCCAACCGGCCGTTGGTGTCGACGGAGATGTTCTTTTGTGGCATTGGAGGTTGAGTTAGCGTGGTGCAATAGTGACAGGAAGCATGACAGCGAGGGTCCTAACCTACTTTTGGCGTCTTCTCCAGTGGCGCACGAGTGTCTCTTGCTCCCTCAACTCCGAGATCCGGCTGACGAGAAGTCGTTAGCCGATAGAGACATTGGACATTGCGTTGTATTTGACGATAAGTATTCGCGTACTTGGGTAAAACACAAGATCTCATACCAGATAATATTGACGCACAGGTGTCGTACCATACATAAAGGTTGTGACCCGAATCTCGGCTTTAGAGATGAAAATCATGAGTTTGACCATTGGATGGACCCTCGGCAATATCTGCGCAAGTATGGCGAACCATTTTTTAAAGCTTTTTGTCTAGGAGTAGTGTACTTTCGTTGTTCGGCCACTTTCCATAAAGTTTGCAGTAGGATTCTAGATATACAAGGGTAAGTCGGTACATTTTTGATAACCTACGATTTGTTTTTATTTATTCTTTTATTAGTCAATTTGTTCAACATCGTCTGCCCTTTTTTGGCATTATTGAATAATCAATAATAAGACTATGTGCATCATATGACTTTTTTTGGCATCATTGAAATAGTATGACTTTCATGAGAAACCCATAATAATACATGTTTCATTAGTCAAATGTTTTAGGCCACCTAAATAGGGACATAGGGAGTACCACTACTTTTCCTCTCATGCGCGTGGGCTGCCTTGGGTACTCAAGCGCTGGATGAAAAACGCGAGAACAATATACATACAGTGTGCAAAATGCCTCTGTCCCCGGTGTATGTAGGAACTTTTGGCGCATGCTAAGCCTAGCACAAGCATGGCCATTTACTACCCAGTGTCTATCGAGTGGAGATTTTTTGGCTCCCCAGTTCCAGTGCTCCCTTCAGTGTAAAAAATTCGAAAATCATATTTATGTGTTTCAATTTTTTTTGAAAAAAATCCGGATCTACCCAATAGTATATCCCATGAACGTGTAAAATATCACCTTTATATACTTTGTATTTTGACCTACATAAAAATAAGAAAAGTGTGGATCTAACATCTATGTATGCATACTTTTGAATCTCTAGTTTTTTTATCAGATTTTATTATTTTTGTGCAGCCCATAATATAAATTATTTCAAATTGAAATTTGCACGTTTGTGGGATACATCATTGCCTACAACCGGATTTGTTTTCTTACTTTTTTGAAACTCACAGATATGACTTTCGATTTTTTTTTAAACGGAGGGAGCGCTGGAGCTCGGGAGCCAAAAATAGTTTCCGGTGTCCGAGGGGTTTTACCGATAATAGAGCGATGTTTACAAGAACCCGTTTAATTTGCGTAGGAAATCTGAATTCGAAAAGTAATTAAAAAGCATGGAGCAATGTACAACTGTTCTTTTTGTTATAAGTATGCATCATCATTGTTCCTTTTTAACCTATGTATGCATTATTACTGACCTAATTCAAGCAAGTGCAAAAATTATGCATAGCATATGTATGCGTTGGCTGCTTGCTTGCTCATGCACAGTTTGTTGGATTATGCCACAAACAAGTAGGGAAGCATGAGCCACAACCCCAATTTTTCTGAACCAATGTTTTACTAGCACAAAACCTATTACGTATTTACTTGTTATCTTCAGTTAGGGTTGAGAAGGGGAGAACAAAAAAAGATCAATATAATTGCACCAGCCGGGAATCAAACCCGGGTCTGTACCGTGGCAGGGTACTATTCTACAACTAGACCACTGGTGCTTTTTGTTATAGTATTTTATAATTAGTTTTACAATTAGGTAGCCTATGAATGTAATTTAATAGTCGACCAAATCTAAACTTTAATGCCTAATTCGATCCACATAAATCATTTTTAGTTTTCACTACACTTAGGAGACGAGGTTGTGTCATAATTTTTTTGATTAACTTCGAACGTCTAGTGCATTACAGATGGTGAGCTACTCTCCAAGGTATGATGATATGAATCAACAGGAATTCAGAGAACAAATTAAGCAAGCTCAGCCTCAACCACGAGTTTCACTGAAATAGGTTTTGTGAGGAATTCACGTGGCTAGCTAAACCATACTAGTTAAATTTGGTGCGGCGACACGCCGCACCCTTGTTAAGAATATCTTGTGATAATTTGTGCTCAGATGAAATTCAATTTGAAAGCAATCTATTATTAGAGTAAATGAGTTTGTATTTTTTGAAAATATTCATCGTATCAAGCATTTTTTTAAATGCAACTATGTAATTAGAAAGATTTAAGTTATGTTGCTTGCAAATATGTTCGATAAATTTAAATGATCAAGTCTGGTTCCATTTGGCTATATTTTTCCTATGAAGCAGCTTAATCAGTTATATTATGGTTATGTGTAAATATTAACCAATTTGAGAATTAATTTATATTTGGAAATGTATGTATTCAGTTTTTTTTAAGGTTTCAAAATTGTTGGAATTCATAGAAAGTTATTTGAGCATTAATTTAAATTTGGAAATGTATGTACTCAGAAATATTTTTTAGGTTTCAAAATTGTTGGAATTCATAGAAAGTTTACGTTGGGAAATGGTTAAGTTTTAAAAAGTTGTTCATTTGTGAACTTATGCAGGTTTGAATTATTTTTTGTTTCTATGTTTGTAAAATATGTAGGCTGCGCTTGTGTTAGTTTGTAATTTTTTTATAATTTTAAATTGTTTAAATAGGTTTGTATGTTGGCATTAATAAGTATCATCTATTGTTGTGAACATGTAGATATATTTCGCCATAGCGACTGTATGTGATCTCAGTAATTCAGTACTTATTAATCGTACTTTCATATTGGAGGGAAAATTTAGAGAAGGGCTGGGTACTCATAATTGGTTTAAATTGGGTGGCTGTTAGGTTGGTTTCTAAGTTCTTTAGCAGGGCTGAGATTGTTTTGTTTGTAGAAGCAGAGCAAGGGATGTTTTAATATTGCAAATGGTTATGCTAGAAAAAGTATATGGAATAGTTATTGTCTTGACAGTAGTAGCATTTATGTTCTTCAGTTCCTGTAGATGGAACCTGACATAGCACGGCCTGGTCGGATTGAATATGTCGCTACTGAATTTGTATACCGGTATGAAATGCATATCATCTGCTAGAATAACATAAAGTGAAAATGATTTTCAGCTCATATTTATAATTTTGTGCCTACGTGTTATTTGCATTATATTATGCATAATTTATATACTGGTACAACTTCTGTGTCATAAGCTTGGGAATTTGTTAAATTTAAAGATTGTTCAATGTATTGTCTATATTTTTTTTGTCGTTATTGCAAATTGGAATATAACAAATTACTTCATTATTGAGGGAGATGTGAAATGCTTGGAGTATTGTAGAGAAAAATGCCCTCCATTACCATTTTTTAAGGAATTGGAACATTGCTTAAATTAAAAAAATATCCTTTTCTTCTGCTTGAACACTTCATTATCATTTTTCCCAAAGATTTGGAACACTGCTTAAACAGTACTTTCTTTTTTTATCTCTTTCTTTTGCTTGAACAATATTCGGAATATTTTATAGTGTTTGTATATTATTTTTTATGTTCATAAAGGAAAAACATTGTATTTAAATTAAATTAGCTGGTATTTTCCATTACCTAATAAAGTTAACCGTAGATGTTATGATTCAAAATGTTAAAATTTGTTGTAACTTGTTGTCTGATGACGCGTCTGTGTGGTTGTTAGCTTTGTTCGGCAGTGTTAAAGTGTAATGATTAAACTGTCGTTGGAAGAAGAAATGTCGTCGTATCCTTCTGAGAAATTTTTGTTTTGATTAAGTTTTAAATCGAAATAATATTTTACAGGTTCAACGTAAATTATATCTGGGAAAGATTTGAATGCTACATTTGGAAAAACATGGAAGAATGTACTTATATTGAATTGTAATGTGTTGTTTCGAGTATGTCTGAATATATAGCATTTTAAAATGTTTTTATATATACACAATTAATATTGGAAAATTATATTAGTTTTGAATTATAATGGGTTGTTTTCTATATGATACACAATTAATATTTGAAAATGGAAAATTATATTAGTTTTGAATTATAATGTGTTGTTTTCTATAAGATACACAATTAATATTGGAAAATAATATTAGTTTTTTTAGTTGTTTAAGTATGCATGGAAATATGTTAGTTGTAAAGATTTTTTTGTGCAAATTTTGGTATATTATTTGTATTTTTGTGAATTATGGATTAAAAGTTATGAATTTTACAAAAAAAATTGTCTACTTTTCTGAAATTATCAAAATTCTGACAAAGGGACCCACTTGTCGGGTTATGTACTATTTACGTGAAATAGATGCAGAAAAGAATAAAACACTGACTGGTGGGGCCCACTTTTTTTTTTCCTTCAGAAAGAAATCTGACGGTGGGGCTCACATGTCATTGTGACAGGGGGGTCGGCGGCGGCGCGGCCACGGCGAGGTTCGCCGGAGGAGGGAACGGGCTGGCGCCGTTGTGCGCGTTGCACGCGCACGGATGCGGACTACGGAAAGAAGGCGGCGCCGCTGCTAAATGGTCGCCAGAGCAGTAGGTTGAATACGGCGGAGCGTCGGCCGACGGCGTGCAACGGCGGAACGACGTTACAGGATGCAACAAATCGAACGAAAGAGTGCTGCAGCATCGTGAGCTAACCAGGAATTCGATGGAGAGGACAGAGAGGTCAGCGAAGGTCTGGCGGCGTCGGAAACGTCCTCGAAACGCGGCGGCCGGAGCTGGAGAAGAATCGTTCGATTCGAGCGACTCGTGCTGTTCCAGCAAGTGGTACTCCACGGAGAGGAAGAGGGAGATGTTGCAGAGCTCGTGACGTCTTCAGTTTGTGTCGAGGAGGCCGGAGACGGCGGCATCGAGCGCGGCAGCCGGCAGCGACCTCGGCGTCGCTGGAGAGGAAGAAGAAGAGAAAGGGAATGTGGGCGTCGGTTTTCCAGCGAACACCTCGAGTTTTTTCAAAATTGCGTGCTGATCCTTCTCTTGGATGAAGTGTGGACTGCGGGTTCTATTTGTTGGTTTGTGAGGGATTTTTTTTGTAAAACAGTCACGAACAGGTCTTGTGGACCGTTCGATCGCCGTTCGACGGCTCGGATCGATTCACTGTAGACATCTACAGTGGCTGGAGGCCTCTCCGCGCGAGATTTTGACGCGCCTTAATATAGGTAGTAATGTTAGGTTGCAAACTCGTATTCACGAATCCTCAGTTCATCACCAACAAGCATACAAAGGTTCAGCTGCACAAGGAAAAATCACTTGGTAGTTGGTATACACTTGCGACGAAAAAAATGCAGATGCGAGGCAGCTGCTAGCTAGATCGCTTGGTCGTCGTCGTCGAGCGAGTACAAGGCCTCCGGCCGTCCGTCCTCCAGCGCGCGCACCCGCCTCCGTATCCTCCGGAGCGCGCCCTCCACGGCGATGTCCACCGCGTCCATGTCCATCTTCTCGCTCCCATGCCGCCGGTACACCACCCGGGGCACCAGCTCCAGCAGCCGCTCCCGCATCCTCGCCACCTCCTCCTCCGGCACCGCCGCCAGGGTCTCCACGATCTGCACTCCCCCCATCACCACCGCATCCTTGGGTATGGTCACCGAGAACTCGTCGTAGCTCCCGGGCGGCAAGTGCCACCCGTACTGCGTCCTCGCCGACGCGTTCTCGAAGAAGACCGGCACGCACCCGGCCACGATCGCGTCGAACGTCGACCGCCGCGTCGGCGTGTCCCCCGGCGGCTCCAGGCAGAACTTGGCCTTCAGCATGGGCCGCATGTAGCGGATCGGGTCGAGCGCGCACGCGCCGGCGCCGGAGCAGTCGACGACGGTGCAGATGTCGGTGCGGTTCGCGCACTCGGCGAGGATGGAGCCCCGGATGTTGGGCCGCGACGGCTTGGAGACGGTGCCCGCGTAGAGCATCAGCGCCGTGCGGCGTGACCGGCGCGCGCGGGCGATCCAGGCGCGGAGGCGCGGGAGGGACGATGGGTGGAAGGCCGTCGGGTGCGGCACGGCGTGCTCCTGCCAGGGCCACGCGCGCGACTCGAGGGTGAGGAAGGTGAAGTTCTCGAACTCCGGGCGGCGGAGCAGGGAGGTGGTGCCCCAAAGCCTGGGGTCGGTGTCCGGCGGCTGCGAGTAGTCCCACGCCGGGCCGGCGAGGACGAGGAAGTGGTCGTGGCCGTGGCGGCGCGCGAGGACACGCGGGCTGTCGCGCGCTAGGAACTGGGCGAGTGGCACGCCGTGGACGCCGGAGTAGTTGAGCATGGCGGGCTCGAGGACGAAGGGGAGCGCGTCGAGCGCGGCGTAGTAGGAGAGGAAGACGGCGTCAGCGCGGGCAGGGTCGTCGGCGAGGCAGTGGTGATCGAGGATGCGGCGGTGGAAGAAGGGCTCGAGGAGGCGCGCGTCAGTGCGGTACCAGGAGCGGGTGCGGTTGTGGGTGCGCGGGCCGAGGCCGTGGTTGGCGAGCGAGGCGCAGGAGGGCGTGGCGGAGGGGTGGTCGGCGAGCGGGAAGGCGGTGTCGCAGTGGCGGAGGAGGTCCGTGTTGAAGCGCGCGGGCAGGCGGCGGATGTGGATGCGGCGGCCGGCGCACGGGTCCGGCTCGGACGCGGCGACGGTGGTGTAGGTGAGGATCAAGAGGAAGAGGAGATGGCGCGCCATTGTTGGATCGATCCCGTATCAGAGGAGATGGCGCGGGGAGGTAGGAAGAACAGATCGGACGTGGTAAAATAACTGTCGTCTAACAACGTGGTAATATAACTGTTTTTTTGCGCGAAGTTTGACTGTTTAGAGTGTACTAGTTGGCATGTACGTGCAATGCACGTTTTATAATTAAAGGAGCAATTTACATGTAGAAAATATTGCACATCCAATGTATGTGCTGACTAATACATACACAATAATTAAGAGGTCATTTCAACGACATACTACCAAGTTCAAACAAAATTCGAATGTGACATCATTTCAGCTACATGTTGCCTAGTTTAAACAAAATACCTTTTCCTTCTTACCTTCGACACATCTCACAAATAGAGTTTAGCATTTGAAAATCGATGGTATTTGCAGAAAAAGAAGACATTTCTTTAGGATTGTGTAACTTGAAATAAAAAGAAAGGATACACATAAATTATGGGAATGCAAAGTATTGAATTCTTTAAAAACAAATGGGTACCTCATTGCCTATCCTACTATTTAGGCCAGGCCCAATAGTTGTGTAGTAGAGGCAGAAGTAGAACACATGCATGGAAAATTGATGCTCCGTCGGGCCTGCAAGAAAACAACTGGATTCAAGTGCAAAGACAGCTTTTGAATCGATCGGAGAACACTTCAAGATGCACTGATTTGGAGGATGGCAGTTCTGAAGTAGAAGAAAAGGCTGTCAATGGCGCCAATGATGGATGCTGAGGGAGGCTGCGGATGAGGGGTGGCGGGCTGGGGATGCTTGGGTTATGCAAATTCTCAACAAAACAACTTATTTTGTCGTCCATCTCAAGACAGAATTAACAACTCCCTTGAATAATACTACTTTCTATAGTTGCTTGTCATCACAATTCACGAACTGAAGCCTGCTTCTCTTGGCGCTGATTGCTAGGTGACTGATATATTTTTCCTACACGGTCAGAAATAATCGCAGGCCCTTTAAAATTCACAAAGATTTACTGTGTCTAGAGGGAGAGGAACAGCTCCTTTCCCGAATCCATGTTCTTCCGACTGATCTACCTGCAAATGTACAGGCTCGGTCGGTGATTCAGTGGCCAGGCGAAAAAATGTGATCCACGCTATCTAAAAAGATGGGTACCGGCCGCCTGGCGCATGTCGCCGTTCTTCTGAACGCCAAGACAGAGAGAGGAGGGAGAAGCCCCTGTGTTGCGTACCGATACAGAGAGGGAAGCCTGGGCATGGGGAGAGTGAACTTCGAGCAAGGGAAATTTAGATTGATTGCACCCTGGAAATTTAGGGGATGTAAATTGAGAGGGGACACGCGAAGAGAGGATTTAGAAGGAGCTGCGCTAGGGTCTCTTGGCGAGGATTCATGGTGGGGAAAGGTGGGCTGAGCGAGGTATTTGCAGCCACGTGATCTGAGAGAGAGGAATCTGTCGCTGCCGTTAGCCCGCCTCATGCACTCGCCGCTCGCTCCCGCCGCGGCTGACCAGGAGACAAAGGAGTCCACAAGGGGAAGAAAGAGATGACGGGAAGACGCCCGCGGCTAGCTCTTTTCCACACCCACCGCAGGCCCACCCGGCTGTGCCAGCGGCATACAGCCATAGAGGGCAGCTTGCCGCTGCCAAAGGAGGAAGAACAGGGATTGACAGGGATTGCGGGTTGATTGTCTCCCGCACCACAGATCCATCCGACGGGGTTCGATCCGAGGTCTTCGCCGGCCTTGTTGAACTCGGCCGCCTGCACGCTTAGGCCTACGCAGCCGAGCACGTTGAAATAAAACGAACCGGTACGATGACATTAGTAGTATTATGTGATTTGGTGGGAGGGTAAAACGGACGAAATTGGATTTGTGTTGAGTTGTCAAACATTGGAGCGATCTGGACCGTTGGCCAAATATTGAAGGGCTCAGATTCAATGTATCAACACAAGTTCGCTCTTTTAATAATAGTATAGATAAATTCATTGATCGATCATAGTATCGCCTTTTTGAAAAATATCTTGGATAATTTTACGAAAATATGCTCATCGGTGTCACATTAGAGCATCTCTGATTTATAATACTCCATCCGATTGGAAATTGTTGGCACAAATTTGGGTAAATATGAATGTATCTACACACTACAATATGTCTAGATACATCCGTATTTAGAAAAACCTATGACGATCATTTCCAATCGGAGGAGTAGGAATTAACCGCTTTTCAGGTCATATTGTGCAAAAACAGCCTTCAACGGTTTTCTTTGTAGTAAATTTTACCCCTTCTTTTTTACATCAAGATGTAAAATAAACACACTGGTGATCAATATAGATCACTTGGGGTTGTGCCCCAGAATTGAAACCGCCGAGCAGGAGTCTCCAATCGCCGCACGGAACCTTCTCGTGCGCATCGGAATACGCCCACACCATCGCTGGCGGCCTCGCCGCCTCCGTCATGTCCTCCCCGGGTACCGGCGTGATCCCGGCGCCACCCTGTCCTTACCGACAGCCGTTGGCCCCCGATTTCACCATCGCCGGTCACGTCGATTTGGAAAGTGCCGCCTCAAACGCTCCTTCCTAGCCTCCGCCGTCGCCATCCTTTCATCCCGCAAACATCGTCCCGACCTCGGTACCACCCCCACCTTCACGACGACCGACAGAGGCCCCGAATTAGCCACCGATTGAGGATTCCGATCCTCTGCTGCCCTCCATCCCTTCCTCCCCGGCATGACGTCGAGCCCACTGCCAACCCCAGCCATCTCGACGACCTCCGGAGACCTGATTGAGCCGTCGCCGGTCCGGCCAACTCATTTCGCTCCGTCGGTGATTTTTTGTGGACGACAAATATATATATCACTTGGGGGCCTATTTTTAGGGCAGTAGTTGGAGTTGGACCTTTGTGGTGATGTAAAAAGCCTCATTTTGGTGATGTAAATTTTACATCAAATCGTTTTTGGTGCCTTATTATACATCACCTATTGGAGATGCTCATATAGTAGAAAAGAAGTTGCTCGAATGTGGGATGCATGACTGTCAGCGTTTGAGATTAGCGCCGTCATCGGAAGACACACGGCGGAATGGGCATAGTTCTTTGGAAGCCGAAATCTAATATACAAAAAACCTTGTCACGCCCGGTCACCGGCTATATATAAGGGACTGGATTAAAATCAATGTTGACGGTTCCTTCCATATGCAGAAACATGGCGTGGGGGGATGGGGGTGTGTTTCTCAATATCATGACAACAATTCCGTCTTTGCGGCAACAAGTTCCATGCCCCCATGCAAGTGCAGCTTTGGAGACTGAAGCTCAAGCTTTGCTTGAATCCATCAGAATCATTGAGGTGTGTTTCTCAATATCATGACAACAATTCCGTCTTTGCGGCAACAAGTTCCATGCCCCCATGCAAGTGCAGCTTTGGAGACTGAAGCTCAAGCTTTGCTTGAATCCATCAGAATCATTGAAAAACCGGGGATTGGCAGATCTGTCTTTGCAACTGATGGAGCTCGTCTCAGCCAAGTCAGTTTGCTCCGAGAGGCCCATGACGAAGCGTCGACATGCTCACGATGCGAGGCATGCGATGTTTAACGCTGACCAGCTAGAGCGCGGCTTCCGGCAGGACGTCGAAGACACGCTGGAGCGCGGGAGTGGGGCCACCATCGCCACCTCCAACACCACATCTAGATGTAGCACTATATCCATTTTAGCGCATCCTTTTCCGGATGGAGGGAATATTATATTACACCCCAAGCTGAGCACACCACTTGGCCCCCATGTTCAGGAAGGACCACACCTCAAGCTCCTGTCTTGCCCCCATCTAAGTAAATTCTAACTTGCGTCCACGTTACATTTCATCCATCCCTCTTCCGGTTTCATCCAGCAATCCTTATTGCCCACTCCTCCGGGAGTTATATGTATCTGGGTGACTGATTGAACAACAAGTTTATAAAAGATGATTGCATTTCTGTCTATGCCGCAATTTCACTAGTCCATATACTAACTCGATCACAGAAATAGGCCGAAGTCCATAGATGACTGTACTCTGCGGCTATGAAGCCGCAAAACCTGGTGTGGTTTTCCATGTAAGGTGAACCGCTGACGGGCCTGATCTTCCCATGGATGTTACCCCGAATCAGACCAAGCCGAGCCGGCAAACACAGGCCGAGTCTAGATCGGCTTGGCACCGAGAACTTTCTATGAAACAGGCTCAGCTGGGCAAGGGCGGTTCGCGAGCCCAGCCAACCCATCCTACAGAACAACAGTGCCCGTCATCCCTATCGACTCCCTCTCTACATTAGGCAGCATGAAATTCCATAAAACTGACCCTGAGACGAAACTTTAACAAAAAATAAAGCTATTTTAAAAATAATTTTGAATCTAACCTTATTCGTTAGCGTTTGTCTTGGGGACGCTACCCTCCACATGGTAGTGTCCTAGACTGGAGCGCTATGTCCCTGCCAACTTGACAACATCGGCCCCGGTCGTCGCGAAAATCGTAAGTCAAAGAGCGCCCTAGGCTGGGGCGCTACGCTATTGAGGGTAACACCCTTGTCTGGGGCGCTACGTACTCTCCAAAATCTGTAATTTCAAACTCTGTAATTGTTGATTTACAAATCCAAATTACGTGGTTCTTTTTCCTATACGTCACAAATTAAATTATCTTTCCAATGCACCACCCTCGTAATGGTTAGACAAGTATATAATATTTCATGAATTATTTGCTTATGCTGGTTTCGGAAACATAGTTGTGAACAAAGATTTTGTCCAAAATCTAGAACAATATGAGTACCTTGAAGAACCAAACAAGCACCCACTTTGACCAGGCTTCACCCATATTTTTAACCATCAATTTCCACAAGAATTTTTCAAGTTGTGTCTTACTTTTAAATTTAATTTTATGTTTAGTATTGATCAAGCAAATTCATATGCTATGGTAGATGATGGTAATACTTTGTTAGCTTAATCCTTGTTAACTTTAGTTTATATACGCAATTGATTGTGTTTGTACGGATGGTCTAATTTATATGCATAGATGTGTCTATAAAAATAAAACTACGACTTCGGGAAACCAGATCATTGCACTCTGAGTTTATTAAAAAACAAACCTTTGAATTTTTTACTAAATGCGCATGTCGTCATTATAATTCTTATGAACACCATTTTCAGAAACATTCTGAGTTAACAAGGATCTCAAGGTTTTTAAAAATATTTATTCGAGCAAGAATAATATACCAAGTCATAGTTTCATTTTAATAAGCACATAAGTACATGACAACTAATATACGTAAGTAGATCAGGAGTACAAACACGTACAATTGGACTAAGCTAACAAAATATTACCACCATCTATAATAGTATATGAATTATGTGGTCCATTTGAATGTACGATTGGTTTGGGTGCTCTACGCAACAGTAAGCTGCAGCTGTTCTCTTATTATGCAAAATTAATGTTTTTTGACATCCGGAAACTATACTTGAGTTTAGACTAGCTCTACCTGTCAAAGTAATGTCCAATTTTGACATCACCATACTAGAGTATCTATCACCTACGTTCAAGATTTTGAAGTGATTTTTTTTAACTCCACAATTAGAGTTCACATGTCTTTTGATTGAGCTACGGCGACTAAGTGCACGAGTTTGTGAATTGTGATGTATGACACTCTTTGTTGACATTTGCGTTGTCAACTTGTGATGGCATTGTTATGGTTCTTGATGCATTATGAGGCTTCTTAGACTATGTTGTGGATCTTTTTTTTGAAAGGATCCACACTGCGTATTCAATAAAGATTACAAAGGAAGAACTGAAATACGCAGACGTACAAGCCATCGAAGCCCAGCACAACAGTAGCGCCTGAGGAAGCCGCTGAACCTCCACAATGCCTGAAGACGAACTCCAACGCCGAACACCGCCGGAGAGGAAGACGCCAGGCCGCCGCCAACCCCGGGAAAGGGAGCACCCCACTCATGTAGAAGACCGCAGGAGCCGCCCGCCGCAAGCGACGGAACCGAAGATCGCTGAACGCGCACGGCCATGGCGCTTCCTCCCCGCATCCACCCCTCTTCCAAACATACCTGCACTGAGCACGAACTCGGCTTGCCGGAGTCGATGCCAATAGCACACCTTGAGCACACCTTCTCCCCTCGCCACCACGGCCGGCCGGAGAAAGAAGAAACCAAGCCATGTCGAAGCAGAGCACGCTGTCAGAAGCAATCCTCCCCACGCCACCATGGCCAGCAGAAGAAGCCTGAACATTGCGCCGAAAGCTGGCGAACACCTCCGAGACCCCAGAAAAGCTTCTCCTGTACAGGCGGTGGAGGCAGCCAGCACCAGGCACCAGCTCCCCGCTGCACCACCCCCAGCACCCCGACGGCATGGCCAGGAGAAGCCACACCATGACGAAGAAGGGGGCGAGGGACAAAAACTCCACAAGCCGGCCGTCACCTCCACCACGACGACCGCCCTTAGAGCACCTAGCCTCACCAGATCCGTCGATCCGGGAGGAAACACCCGAAGCTCGTCGGCTCCGCCACCAGTGACGTCGCCGAGGTGGAAGACGAACTCCAACACCACTATTCCCCATCCTCCCCGTCAGCTCCACCCTTCCAACGACGCCGGGAGGACCTAGCCTACTATCTACACGTCTAAGGCACATAACCGGGGCCCTTCCACTCTCCCACCGCTGCAATAGCGGCCGGAGAGGGAAGGGGCGGCCGATCTGGCCGCCGGCGGAGAGTGGAACGAAGACGCCTCCATTTTCTATCACATTACCTAGGCCTCCATCTCCCTAATCACCACCAACATCCCCATACTTCCTCCCAGTGGCATCTAGCCCAGTAACAATCGACAACAGAGTCCTAGTTACCAACTTGTACCAGTAATCCTTGTCATCAAGCTCCTTTCCTGAAGCAACTTCTAGAAACCATTTCTTTTGTAAATAAGGAACGATAGCCTGACCACACAGCTACAAGTTTTTTATCATACCCATTACAACCAACTTGTACCAATAAGGTCTGCGAACTGGTTCCGAGCTATGAAAATTGCACAACTACCAGCTCCCTTCTTTGCTTCCTGCAAATAATCAGCTCTGCCAGCAGAATCCCTTGGAACGATGTAAAGCTCACACGAGCGCTCATCAGTTAGGCTAGATGATAATGACCTAGGTGACTGATCCAAGCCTTCTTATCGGAGCCACCTGGAGCTCCTTCTCTGCTGAGTACTCATAACAACGGAGGAAGCAGCTCCTTCACATAGGAACACAATATCACCACTGACAGAGAAAGCTGGGTGTCCCTCTCAGTTTTAACACAACCACTATCTGCAAGAAGATTCATCCCAGAGTGCGAGCAAGGACCCAGAAGCAATCATACTCTAGCCTGAATTTCTGGGTAGGCTTATAACTTGCACACAATGATGTCCTGCTTCGTGAGGAACAATACACTGGACACATTATTCATGTGACCTCTCAGAGTATCAACCTCCCATGCCTTCATATCTGTTCACAAATGTTCAAATTCAGGAAACAGCAAAGCAAACCATGCTTTCTGATACTCGGAAAACAGCAAGATATCATACATTTTAACTAAACTATGAAACATTAATAAGGACATAAAATTTGGCATGCGAATGCTTTTTGAGTGTTGAGTATCATGCAGGAAAAAAATGCGAAGTTGAGAAGGGATCCATAGTGTTACCAGTTCGAAACATGGATGCTCTGATCATTGCTAGCGCTGACTATCCATGGATGCTTGTCATGGAACTGGACCGCGCGGATGTAGTCAAGGTGGCCATGAAGATTATTGAAGAGACAGCGGTGTGTTTTGTAGTTTCACATCTTCATCTTGTAATCATCACCTAGAGTGCACCAAAGAGCAAAAGCATTAGAACGAAGCCTTTACCACTAGATGCATGCACAACTACAGCCCAGTTTTAGGATTGTGTTGTGAGCATTGACTTGTTAATACTTCTTAAGTTGTTAGAACTAAGAAACATAGCACAGAGCGTATAAAGGAGATCCAGAACTTGCTTGAAAGTCGTAACATTGCTAATAAGTATATACCACATCAAGAAACGATAAGATATATTAGTACAACTGGGTGTTTGTGGGTTCACATGATGATTCGATTGACAAGTACCTAGAAGTCTAGAACGTGTTAGGACGTAGAATCGCATGAACTATACCAGATCATGTAAATGGAAAGTCCAGATCTTCAAGGTCCCAGACACCTTCATCTCCATCTTCATTTGTTTCACTGCCCTCAACATGGCTTATAATATATCCATATTTCTATCACATCACTTGTGACAATAATTTTATAGGTCTTCATCTCACCTATCACCACCTACATCTTCTGTCTGTTTCTTCGTGCTCTGTCCTCCCAATAGCATCTAGTCCACACTGAAAAAAATACCACGCATAACCCTCAACACTCATCAATCACAACTTGCCATGAGGTGCAGGATGAATTCAAATGGATCTATCTTCACCTTGGGGTAGAGAGGGTGACGTTTTCACCAATTCACCAGCAAGCCTGCCGGCATTTTCAGTGCTCCCATAGTGCAAGGAGTAACATATGCAACATGTCGCTGTCTTGCATTCTTCATGATCTCAACTCTTTTTTTCCAAACATCCCCAAGATACAATCCGTCGTGGAACTGGCCCATCAACTCTTTTCCTAATATCCTCAAGATACAGTGCTTTGTAGAAATGACCCATCAAATTGTTATCCTGTCCAGCAATCTTAGACATAAAGCTCACCTTTTCCAACTAACCAGTTAGCAGATGTAAATCAAGCCTGTCAAAATTCTCTGTGCTGGTATACCTATTCAACAATACCAACATTTCCCTGCCTAACCGCAACTCCCGACCTGCACTGGTGATACTTGTCATCAAGCTCCTTTGATGCAGCAACATGAATTGGAACGTTTCCTCTATCAAAAGCCATGTTGTATCTGTTATTTTTATTTTTCACATAGTCGAGAGCAACTTCTGGAAACCCTTTCCGCTGTAAATAAAACATAACAGCCTCCAAGTAGTGCCCACACAGCTGCGTGGTCTTACTCATATAACATGATCACCACAACGGACTCAAACCGCATACATAACATACGATGCTTGGAGTTCACCAAGAACAAGTCACTGCTGCAGATCAAAGATGACCACCGTGTCTTCAGCCTTGCACAACAGGTTACCCATTCAAGCATAGTAAATAGCATCAGTCATCATAGGAAGAGCAGTTTTCTTCACAATCTCATTTGTAAGAATCTTCACTAAAACCTGGTTGTTGCTCTTTCGCAGGAGTACAAGATGGCAAACCTGTTGCAAGCTAGGAAAACTTGAGAACCAGCAGATCCCTTCTTTGCATCCCAAAAATAATAATCCGCTCTTCTCCAGCACTGCAAAACCAGAGTGGAGTTCCACGCCCCTGCCGCTTGCAGTCGTCAGATTCGGCAGCAACACGTAATGATTCTTTGTCTCTAGCTTCTTTCTTTTCAGCTTGCTCTTAGTTATCTGAATATATGTGTCAAGTCAGTTGAGAACAAGATGCAATTTAATATGAGTTCCTGATAAACAATATTCAGTCTGAAAGTTTCCTATTTCACCACTTTTACTTTCCAGCCATCTTCATTTGCAGCTAGATGCAACAAGGAACTCCGACAGCTACCAGCCCCCTGCTTTGCCATTCATCGGAGGCATCAGTCTTCAGGATGAGCCGCTCTCATCCCAATAGGAATAGCGACATTGGTAACTCACGTGGTAGTTCTTTACCTCCGATTTTGGTCAGGGTTTTCGCTAAATTTACACCACCAGTCAAACTCATTAAGCAAATGGTTCCCACAAAAGGAGGCAGGACAACTCAAGTACAGCAGAGAGGAGAAGGCACACACCAATAGTGCCCAGGTGTATGCCATGGTATCCGTGGCCCGACCATTGGAGTGTCCGCCTCATTTCTGCAGCCACCAATTGTGACAACCAGTGCACCAATGCTGCAGTTAGCCACCGAGGTACTAGATTCACACTGCCCCAGATAGCACAGCTTGCGGGGGTAAGCCATGAACAGGTGCTCCTCTGCTCTCTGATTTGCAGTTGACGTGGCAACTCCCGGCGGTGTGATGACACTAACAGCAGCTGCGACTGACTGGTCAGGACTCCAAAACTCTCATCACACTGTAATGGTGGAACCCATATGCTGTTTATCATTTAGCTATACAATAGAAGGCTAAATTGTATGGTACATGATTTTGCAAAGCTTTGAGATGGGCTGCAACACTGAAGAAGAGGGTTCTGCGTGAGAGAAGCAGTGCCAGTGTCCCTCCTTACGAGAAGGCCATTCCTGGAATCCTGATATCTGGTGCAAAGAATGGAAGCTGCTAAAATACAATGGAAAAGTTAAGAACTACTAACTACTGGGAACTGTCGGCGGCGAGCCACTCAATCTCGTTTCTGTTGGACAGCAAGAGGAGGAACACGGGAGAATTTTTCTGAAGCCACTCGACTCTTCCATTCATCTGTACTAGACTTATACATGTTACACCATTTTTCCTTTTAACCCCTCTACTAGGCTAATATCTAACACAAGGGGCTCCAACACTCCCCCTCAAGATGGGGCAAATATATTTAGGAGCCCCATCTTGCTACAGACTCTCATAAAAGATACATTAGACACTCCTTTTGTCAATATATCAGCAACTTGTTCTTCAGACCTAACAAACTGGACCTGAATTAATCCCTCATCTATCTTCTCTTTTATGAAGTGCCTATCTATTTCAATATGCTTTGTTCTATCATGGTGAACGGGATTATTCACAAGGCTGATTGTAGCTTGATTATCACAGTACAGTTTAAGAGGTGTATTATCAAAGAGTCCTAGTTCCATGAGTAATATCCTCAACCACATCAATTCACATAAGCCCGAGGCCATAGCTCTAAACTCTGCTTCCGCTGTGGATCTGGACACTACGTTCTGTTTCTTACTCCTCCAGCTAACCAGATTACCACCAACAAACGCACAGTATCCCGAGGTTGATTTCCTGTCATCTAGTCATCCAGCCCAGTCTACATCTGTATAACCCTCTACCTTTAGGTGTCCATTTCTGGAGAACAATATACCCTTTCCAGGACAGATTTTGAGATACCGTAAAATATGATTCACAACATCCAAGTGACCGGTGCGAGGGTCATGCATATATCGACTGACAACACTAACTGCATATGCAATGTCTGGTCTAGTGTGTGATAGGTAGATTAAGCGCCCCACTAGTCTCTGGTATTGGTGTTTATCCACAGGATCACCAGATTCTGCTAAAATGCGATGATTTGGTTCAATGGGAGTGACTGCTGGTCTACACTCGAGCATTCCAGTCTCCGCAAGTAAATCAAGTACATATTTCCTTTGTGAGAGATAAATACCTTGAGTACCATATGCAACTTCAATTCCAAGGAAGTAGTGAAGATACCCCAAGTCCTTGACTTCAAATGATTTTGACAGCATCTCCTTCAGATATGATATCTCTTTGTCATCATTTCCTGTAATGACTATGTCATCAACGTAGACAACAAGGATTGCAATTTTACCACTACAATGCTTAAATAAAAGGGTGTGATCTGCATTACTTTGTTGGTAACTGATGGTCCCGAAGAGCAAGGCCTTGATACCTGCAAAAGTAAACGGGATTAGGTTGAGACTCCAAGTGCAGAGTGTATAGTAAGTGGAAGACAGTTTCCCCACGAGGGGTGACTTCCGGGTTTAATATCGAACTCTCGGGGAATCTGAAGTGGTAGATTTATCTTCTTATCCTTCTTTTGGTTACCTACAAACAAGGTTAGATGTTTTGATTCTCAACCTCACCTGTGGTTGTCAAGCACAAGGTGTAAGAATGATATCAGGATAGTTATGCAATGCAAACAAGAAATAAATATGCAATGATGGTGAATGCAATGGTAAATGATATTTTTGGGTTTTTGAATGATGTATGCAAGATGAAAAGTATTTTTGTATTTTCGGATTTAATGATGGCTGAAAATAGAAAAGTGGTATATGGTGTTGGAAAGGTGTTTCTTATGATTAAAAATGGATTGGGGTTCATGGTTTCACAAATGCACTCTCTCTTTATAAAGTGATAGACAATGGAACACACACAGTTAACATATGAGATTGCAACACAGGGTTTGATAACAAGTTACTTAAATATATGGGCATCACATCCTAACATAGAGATCTTTTGGTTATTAACCTCTCTTATACTCCACCAAGATGCGAACTAAATCATAACACCTCAGTAATTAAGATAACTCAGAGTATAGCATTAAGTATCATGACATGAAGTGAAAATAAGAACATGCTAGATCTAGTCATGGAGTAGTGGCAATGGTCACGCCCACATCCCCGGTAGTATGGTATTTTAGTTTATCCCTAGTGAGGCAACAAAGTAAGGTAAAGATACCAAAGTGGATCGCAAAACTTTCTCTCACGTTCACTGCACTAGCTACCCCCCGTTACTCCAACTAATGCACACGTTCCCCCACACACGCTCTCATAAACATGCTTGATCAAAACAAGTAGACAAGAACGGGGTACATAATATGCATCTATACTCATAACTGAAACAAACATTGCAATCTCAAACATATATTAACTCATAAAGATCCACCACAAAGGTATTACAACGGTGACCGTAATCATGTTCAGCAGCTCATACGGTGCTAATTAGTGAAGCTCAAGAGAGGAGAGATACATAAGTTACTTCCACAAACCCATAGTCCCGAGGTGGACTACTCCCTCTTCATCATGGAGACGGTGGAGAAGTCGATGGAGAAGATGGAGACCACGCCGGCAGCGCCCCGCCGGAGTTTTCCCCCTCCAATCTGCAGCTCCTGATCTCCGTTTCGGTGTTTCTGTGTTTGTTCGGCGCTCCTTCCAGAGAACGTCGGGGGAACTTTTTATAGGCGTTTTTAGGTCAAGACGATGTCGGTGGAGAAAAGATCGAAGGCAACGGAGCCACGAGGCCCAAATGGATGGGTCCCATGTGGCTACAGTACCAGGCCGCGTGGGCCCCCTCGTTTGGCCCTCGAGCCTCCGTTTGCTCGCTTCCTTCGCTCACAGGTCTTCTCCTTCCAAATATTGACGCCCGTAAATTTCCAGGTGATTTCGTTGACGTTTGGGTCCCTGAAACATTAAAATAAGAAAACGGGGTTTTCTGCCTGTGCAGGGTTAATTCCATAAAAATAGGAAATAAATGAATATTCCCAAAAATCATTATAAAACATTGATATAACCCTTATATGATGCAAATATGATTGGAATATAAGCAATTAAAGTGCAAAGTTCATGTATGCATTTCACATGCATCAACATCCCCAAGCTTAATCCATGCTCGTCCTCGAGTATGAAGATGATAAAACTAACATGGACTTGCAATTTAATACTTAACAATGAATACCTAAGATGATTACAATTGCTACATATAGTTAAATGATTCATTCTTCAAAGGAGTAGCAATATGCAAATAGTTTATGAAGTGATATCAAGTATTCAAGACAAGGATGTTCATTGATAGTTCACAAAGTGTAACATAGTAGCAAGTAATATGGAACACATGTATGCATAATGATAAGTAGAACATCCTACAATGGTCATAGAGTGTAGATGGAAATCTGAATATGATAGGTGTACACTTTGGAAAGATGTATATGTGAGTAGAGGTAAAGAATGCATACGTTTCATCCAACTTCCAAACTCTTCTACTTAAGTTAATGATTGCAATAAGGTATTCATTGGTGTCAAGCTCTCATTGCCCCTATCATAGCATCTTGAATGATTAAGTTTAAAGTGAAAGCAAATGAGTAGTGTGCTTGATAAATAATGGGTTGAATGTCTCATGCCCCTTGAATACAAGTACTTACACCATGTGTTACTCAACTTGGGAAACAAAGCAAGTTCAATTAAATATCATTGTAAGCATAATAGTTTCATCAAGAACGTCAACTGGGGTACCTCTTGTCCCAAGATATGGAACAAGCCCATATCAAAATGACAAGACAAACAAACAAAATGAACAATCTCAACACCCTTTTTATTTACCATTTGGAATAGTTTTTTATTGCAAGTGTAT